>MEHQ01000048.1:2185588-2383957 GCA_008828725.1 Saccharina japonica | reverse complement strand
TATGATGTACGAATATACACAAGAACGTTGTGTTTTTTTCGTAGGCGGCGGAAAATATACCCTTTACTACGAGTAGTAATATTTAAATAACCTCAGCTGCTAGTGTACTGTTTGCTGTACGCTAAATGAAGCAGAAGTGTGCTGCTTCCACTGCTGAACGTTAACTGCTATGTCGCAGCAGTAGTTGTTGGTGCTGGTGTTGCTGCAGGTACGTAGGTACTACAATTAGCTAGCTCTGCTTGTGCTGCTGCTGCTGCTACTCTGCCCGCTGCTACTGCTTTTTACTGCTGCTGTACTGCTGCTAGCATATACCAGGTACTGTTTTTGCTGAACAGTAATGCGACTTAGTTTACTACCGTTTGCTGTCGTATACGAGAACGACATGCTGCTTGCTGTGGTACTACCGCCATGTCTAACAACCGAAACATGTCAGGAAAACAACGTGACATTTCGCCGATCGTGATATTGTTTCACAAACTATGAGAATGACAAGTTTTGGCAATACACAAGAAAAATTGCCGTCGCGATTCGTGACAAAAATAACATGTTTTCTTAGTGTCGGTAATACCGCCAATATTCCTTTAAATTAAAAAACTACGCGTATGCTTAGCAAAAACCGTGTTTTACTACGATTACCGCTGAATGGAGAGTACTCGGATTCCCCGTTTTCTATGATTACAGCTGGATGGCGATAGCTCGGTTTTTCGGTGAGACATGCCAGCTTGCGTCACCCCACGGGGAACACCCCACTCCCCGAAGGGGAGCCTTGTATGTATAGTTTGTTTGTGAAATTTTCGCACTTTTCGCAACTCTTTCTCTTCGCACGCGCGAGCGCTTTTCGGCAAAACGCTAAGTACCCCGACACGGGAGGCCCGGCCGGACACATTGGCGGAGGTTTGGGCTCGATCCGAGCTCTGTGGCTCGCGTGGCGGGCTCTCGAAGTTTTGTTTCCCGCGGGAGTGGATAAGCCGATTTCCCGGGTTTTCTGCATGATGCCCTGTTTTAGTCCAGTTGTGCGTTTTTTGTGCGTTTCTTGCCGAGAGCACGGGAGCACACACGAACAGCAGCAGCACCGCAGAGAGCGTGTTACAAACAGTGCAACCTTAATGTTACAACCCTACCGCCCAGCAGCATCAGCAGCAGCAGCAGCAGCAGGCATCACACCATGCATGCGCGTGCCTCAGATCCGTGCTGTACCGTGACGAGTTGCTTTTGTCGAAGCCTGCGATTTTCCGAGTCATGGTATCATACCAGTACCTGCAGATCGATGCTCATGTACGAATCTCTCCGCTGTCCCGAACTGTAAGAAACTTTTGTTTATTAAAACTATATATAAACTGTCGTTACTTTTCCGGACAGAGTGATACAACACTGTGCGCCTCGAAGGCAGATCTGTGGTGTGCTCTGTTGTTGCGTCGTACGAGTAGTTGCTTTCATAGGAGCCAGCAACCCGCCGCCAAACGACACCACCACCACCACCACTCTTCTGCCCGCTGCTGCTGTTGATGGGCTCCATGTGTCATGCGTACGTGCCAGAATAACGCTCATCTGCGCTGTAGTGCTGTGGCTAGCTGTGTCTATCGGAGCCTACCGTCCATAATCCACACCATCTATCTACTCTTTTCTGTTCTGCTGCTGTGTGTGACAGAGCCACGCCCACTCTGACTGGAACTGAATGACCGCTTTTGAATACCACGATACATCAAACAACATGCAACGAACACAAGCAACGCCACAGCCCCGGAAGAAGCACAAGCAGCAGACGTGCCTGTGGCGGATCCACCGTATGCTGCTGTGGCTATTAATTAGTGGTTGCTTCATCGCAGGCTCGCATCCATCATCAGGCACCACCACCTCTCTCTCTCTTCTACTGCTGTTGTTGCTTGCTGCTGTGCTTGCATCATGTATGTGCGGCCTGTCGTTTGTCTGACGCGGGCCGCGACAAATAATCGTGTACGTAGCAGTACATGGAAAACGTATCTTTGAAAATATAGGCAAACGGTCACCATGCACGATTCTATGCTCGAAGGCTTGAGTTCGATCCTCGGCGATGACTACGTATGATACTCTTTTTTTTTTAATTGTACGTAACCCAGACCCCCATAATATAAGACAGGAAGCACACAAAAATCAAGTGGACTTCTTAGGCAGGTGTGGTCGACACTTTCAGCCCCTTCTTCGGTGCATCCTTTTCTACTTCTGCAAATATTTTATTATCTCACCACTACTCTGTACGAGTACTGTGTTCCATGTGTCACGTGTGCGTGCGTGTGCGGTGTGTGCCGTGTCATGCGCGTGTGTGCAGCGTGTCACGCTTTTGTAGGATTTTCAAACGTTTTTTTTGTCTGGAGTCCTCTCTCTCGGTTTTGTGCGGGATAGACCCTTCCTTACCTTGAGCGCCACAACAATTAAATATGTTACGAGTATTTCAATATATTGACAAATACGTTTGGCGGGATCATTCACAAATCTCTAAGAACGATCGAGTCAATAGTATCGGTTCCACCATATTTCCGAGTATGTTTTATCTCCAAAAATGCAGGTGTTGTAGTTCTAAAAAGGTCTACATATTTATTTATGAACCGCAAGACGAGGATATTTCTTAACATGTATATATAGCATGTGCTATAAATACGTACCAGGTATACAATATGATATGCGTATGATACAACATCGCATGCTGTTATTTTATATTAATAGTAGGTTTTCGATTCGCCCTTGCGCCACTCCCCCAATCACGTCCCGGAGGGGAACCTTGTATCAGATATAGTTCTTGTTTTCCAGCTCTTTGCACTTTTTGGGACAGGGTATCTCAAAATCACTGGTACTCTAGAGTCTAGAGCCAATGACGGGATCCCGAATTATGATACCAAGGTACGCATAGTCCGTCCGGCTCCAAATATCCAAAATTCCTCCCATCACCAAGGAACCCTTATTTTCTCGGGGACGGGGGGGGTAGGTTGTCGAAAATAGCAGAGATACCCTTAACCCATTTAGGACTGCAGTCCCGATCTGGGGACACAACACTTGGAAATAGACTGGAATATCTAGTTCTTGGACCGTGCAGTTCTTAAAGCCCTCTCGAACCCTCGAGCCGGAGATACTAACGCGTCGTCAATGCTTTTATTATTATTATTTAGCCTGATTTTTGCAAAAAAACGTGAATTTATGGTCCAAGCTTAGGTGGATTGTAATGTTGCCACACAATAGTTAGACTGCGCACTTAGCTAGCTTGTCACATTTGCGACTATTAATAGGATTGCTTTCTGTTTTCAAAAACTCGATAAACTGACGGAGATATCGGCGAAAATGCGGATCTCGGAGGTCGTTTTGTTCAAGTGTACATTACATAATTGGGTGTGGGATTTTACATACTAAAAGGCGCGAGAAACGATAAATCTCAGCCATATGCGCACGGTTTCAATTATATTTTTCTGAAAAAACGAAATTGCGTGAGATATTGAGGATTTGTCCCAAACTGACTGATTTTGGCCAATTTTGGCTGGTCTTGTTATTTTTGTTGATGCGGTGTTGCATAATTACTTGTTAGTATAGCCGGTCGCCCCGGTAGGCTAGCAGGTAACCACGAAGCCTGTGGAAGTCGAGATCGCGAGTTCGAGCCCCCCCGAGTGCATGCTCGTAGGGACTTTTTCTCGCAAAAAGTAAAATAAATAAAAAAAAGATCTCGACTAGCGGAAAGCGCGAGAGCGTGAGTTGGCAAAATTCGATGAAAATCGACGAGCGTTGGGAAGGCTGAACCCTCTGCGCGATAAAAACCAAGGCAAGAACCGTAGTGGGGGAGGAGGGAGAGGAGCCTACTTCGTGACCCCGGATCTGAGTTACGACTAGGGAGGGAGAAATACGGAAGTGCGAAGATAATAAATGGGATGGAGAAAAAAAAAAAAAAAAAAAAGTGTATACTTTTGTTTTCGTTCAAAATCTCAATCTCAGCATCGATTCGTCTTGTCTTTGCGATGACGAATATGCAATTTCCAATGTGAAAAATTGGACGAAGGAAATCTGGAGTTTGTGGAGAGGTACTGAATCGTTGGCGTGATTGAGAGGGGATGGAGAAGAGCGTCCTCATGTTGAGAGGTTGCAGTGAGTGGTTGCACTGGAAGTGCAGAGGAGGCTGGGAAGGGTTGAGATAGAAAGGAAGAGTACAGGGCTCTCTCTACTCGTGGGTGTGGGCGAGCAGGGGTCTGACACTGGGTGAGAGTTCGGCGAGTTAAAAGATGCTAAACTCGGTATAGTATAACACGTGATGTTGTTGTTGTTGTTGTTGTTGTCTTCACACTAAACCCGTTCTTTCTACTCAACCACGTCAGTACACCCAGTGCCTGTCCTGATTCCCAATCCTAGAGAGAAAAAAAATTGTGGTCACAGACTGTGAAACAGAGGATAAAAACCAAAAACAAAATAAAACGCAAATTAATAAATTAATGGGTAAAGCAAGTGAGATGATTAACGTACTGGGTACGAGAACACAACGACACGAGCCGAACCAAAAAAAAAGAACAAACAGAAAAATAAAAAACGAATTATGAAATGAAACAGAATACAAATGACGCAAATGACGCAGGGAGACTGTTTGTTGTACCTGTACGACGTACGTAGTGATGAATGGAAATATAAATATTAATATTGTCCCGGATGGACCATACGTATTCTGACGATATTTTGCAGCAACAAAAAACATACCTGGTATTCGTAAAGAGGGTTTTCTTTTGTTGACCCTTTGGCTCGGTACTCGCGAGTGCTCAGTCATTTCAGCCCCTGGTACCCTTGAAAATCGCGAGTAATCACTCAGTTCAGCTCCCCGTACCCTTAGGACTTGCGAGTACTCAACCGATTATGTTCCTGGTACCCTTGGGACTCGCGAAGACTCGCTCGTTTCAGCCTTTAGTACCCTGTGAAGTTCGCGAGGACAAAGTCGCTTGAGCTCTACGTAGTATTGGGACTGGGTACTTCAATCAAAATGACTGGTACTCGCGAGTCACAGCGGTGTAGTGAGCAGTGAGCAGTGAGCAGTAACTGAGTCCCGATGTTAGGGTATGGAGAGTATGCAACGAAACCAACGTATCGACGGCTGCTCGGGCTTTCGTATCAAACGCCAACATCAAACTGCAGAATATAGCAACATACCAGCATCTACTCGTACGTACAGCATTGCTGCAGCGGTAGTAAGTAGTGTCTCCAGGTCTGGAGGCGGTTGAAGGGGGGCCGGCTTTGAGCGGGGCTGGTTTCAAGTATTGGGTAACAATAACCACAGCAAGCAGCAGTACACCTGGCACACGCTTTCAGAAATTAACGGCGGAATGGCCACGACATCCATCCACATTTTTACGTGGTAGCAAATAAACGCAGCAGTGTCGGGGGGATGACGCCTCTGGCTCACCTGTGATGATGATAGGCTTCTTGTGGGGGTGGCAGCGATACGATGCTGCTTCGCAACAGTACGTGCGCGGCTAACGAAGACGAGCACTCGAGGCCAAATTTATGAGTTGGGTGATCATCCGGAGCAAAGAGATGCTGGGGGGCACGATATAGCTTGATGCGACGATGCGTGTAGCGAGCGTACACTCTGCCATATACTAAAAGAACAGCGCCACTCCTCCAGTAGGTGTTGCAATGTGTGTTGGCGCGGAGGTTTAGGGAAAGTTTTGTCTTGAAATTGCCTATGCGTGGTCCGCACGTATTAATCTTGGTCCGCTTAGACCGGTTGGACGGATTGATTGGAATTGAACCAAAATGACCACGTACGAGTTTCATGGTTGTTTGTTCGTTCCGTCCGTTGCGTGTTTGGCTCCTTATACCTGTATATCATAAATCCTAATCTTTCTTAGCAAGAATTCTTTGGGTATAGGGTTGTATGGGGTGTATATATATATATATTTTTTTGCATGTTTTGCGAATAGGAAGTATTTCGTATAAAAGCCTGTGAATATCGCATAATAGATGTACAACGTCACCTGATTCAACAACGGGAAGATCCGTCAGAGAGATCCTTATACTCTATTAATAGTGGGTGTCGACGTCAACACATGTATGTATGTGTCTTCAAGCCGGGGGTAATCCGTGCAATTATATATATACTGCTGTTGTACGTGCATACATATATATGAGATCACATAATATCATACTATATCTATAATAATAATATACGTGCGTCTTCCAAATGAAAGTTTGAACTCGAGCACGTCGGCTGTGTTCTCGAGCTCCTAATTAATAATAGTAAAAAAAGCAATAGGTACAGTACAGTAGTAGGTGTGAGATGGCTGTGAGATCGAGGATTTCGTCGAAACTCATATTTGCTACTACTGAGTGTGTAATACTTCGATCGCGCGTACTTACGGGTTGTTTATATCATACCGAGACAAAGCATTTCCCTATAAAAAAACAGTCTACTCGTACCTGTACGGCATATCTTCGGGGCCGGGGTGTTGGTGATAACCAAAGGTATGTTCGGTAGGGCACGTACCGAACTGTACCGGGGGTATTTTCTCGGTAAATACCGGTACCCGACACTTCGGTAAGTTCGGTATGGCCTCGATACCGGTACCCGACACTTCGGTAAGTTCGGTATTTTTTCAATACCGGTACCCGACAGTTCGGTAAGTTCGGTATTTTTCCAATACCGGTACCCGACACTTCGGTAAATCCGGTATTTTTTCAATACCGGTACCCGACACTTCGGTAAGTTCGGTATTACGTCAATACCGGTACCCGATACTTCGGTAACTTCGGTATTTTTCCAAGACCGGTACCTGACACTTCGGTAAGTTCGGTACGCTCACCTAAATGTACCCCGGGTACCGGTATACCCTCGTCCACAATACCGGGGGTACCGGCATTTTCTCGGTAGTGTGCTTAATACCCTACCGAACACTTTGGTAAGTTCGGTACCGGGCTCGATACCCTACCGAACACTTCGGTAAGTTCGGTATTTTTTCAGTACAGGTACCGGACACTTCGGTAAGTTCGGTACTTTTTCAATACCGGTACCCGACACTTCGGTAAGTTCGGTACGCGCAACAAATATACCCCCGGTACCGGTATACCCTACCGAACTTGCCTTTGGTGATAACCGCTGGTCATACGTTCGTCATAAGTCGCACCCATGTCTGATGTGTCTGATCGTGCGAATACATACATACGTGTGATTTGTGTAACTGGAATATGCGGCGGAATTTTGGTCTCCCCGGGTGGGTTTTGGTAAGGGTAACATCTGGGACGGAGGGGTGAAGCCCCTTCCGTTCAGTTCTTCATCTTGACGGTGGTTCCTAATATACACCTTGGACAACATCTATCTTCTCTCTCGCCTCATGGCAACCTCCGGAGTGTTCTCCAACTGCACCTCGTAACCGAGACAACCCCTTGCACGAATTGATCGATTACAGGAGGGGGGAAAGAGAGGGGAAACTCGGAGCAAGTGGTATGCCCAGCCGAGTAGCATACATACCTACTTTCCTTTTTCGTTTCTCCTTTTCCCTTTTCCCTTTTTTTGTGTACGCGGGGCAAGAGGTATGCCCAGCCGAATACCATGTATACCTACTTCCCTTTCCCTTTTCCCGTTTTCCGTTGTTCGTTTCTCGTTTCTCGAGTTTTTATTCTTTTTTTCCCTTTTCCTTTTCCTTTCCTGTTTTCCCTTTTTTTTCCCTTGTCTTTTTTCCTACTTGTTTTCCTTTTTCTTTTTCCCTTTTCGTTTTCGTTTTTCCGGAAATAAGAAAGAAAAAACAAGTTCTTTCCTTTTGACTCTTTCTTTTTTTCCTTTTTATTTCGCCCGTTTTCGTTGTTTCCTTCGTTTGTTTTCCTTTTTCCTTTTCCTTTTTGCTTTTTCCTTCCTCCTTTTTCCTTTTTCCTTTTTCCTTTTTCTTTTCTCCTTGCTCCTTTTTTCCTTTATCCTTTCAATTTTTCCCTTTTTCTTTTTTCCTCTTTCGTCTTTTCCTTTTTGCTGTTCCCTTTTCCCTTTCCGCGTTTTCCTTTTTATTTTTTCCGTTATCATTTTTGCCACACATCCTTTTTTGGTTTTCTTTGTTCCTTTTTCGTTTTTCGTTTTTCGTTTTTCGTTTTTTTTTCAATACACGAGAACGAGACGTACCATATTTTAAGTTCATACGAGCTGGTTCCAGCGACAGCCAGAGCTTCACGCCTTCGCAACTTTGCGCCTTGGTTTAAGATAGTTGGAAAGCGAAACTTGGCAGGGTTGTGCGTCACAACACGACAACAAAACTTACGGCTGATTTTTTTTGAAAAAAAAATGTTTCCTTCTTTAGATACACTTTTTTTCATATTTTCTGAGTTTCTTGGCGACTTTGACCGGTTCCTCATGCACGTGTTTTTTTTTTTTTTTTTCAAGTCCAGCCGCTAGTTGTTTCGTATTGCTATTGCGCACAGCCGTGTCATCATTTCGTGTTACAACTCGCAAAAACCAAGGCGCAAAACGATTCCCGTGAGTAGTAAATATGCCCTTCAGGTGCCAAAATTGCTCCGTACATTGTTCTAGTACTTTGGGAGGCGTTTCTTATAACAGCCCCTCACGGCTCACGTCTTACAAATCAAAACAAGTGTCACGAACGTCTTCCTCTTGTTGATGCGATCATGTCAACATGTCTACAGTAGTGTCGAATATGTCGACGCACTGACCGAAATATAACATGATTTCAAATTATCTTGATTTAACTATAGCAATATCATCTCTAAGTGAAATAGCGCGTCCCCAAGTAGTACGACGACAATGTCCATATCTCGCGAACTACAACTCGCACGACAAAAATCGCTTCACCGATGTGTTCCCCTTGTTCGTGGGGTCGTGTGGATATCTTCAGTGTTGAAAAAAACAGTGTTAGGGTTATTCCGTTTGTTATTTCCCGAAGGTGGAATTTTACGCCTTTTCGTGGAACCAGCTCGTACCTGTTATAAGGATTACCCTGGGCTGGGTAATTGATCGATATTTTGCCGCTACGAATAGCTCAGCAGGTAATACCCTCACATTTGACGTCGTCGAGGACACGGGTTCGAACCTCACTCCGAACGTTTCTTTTTTCAGAAACGCTTGCGCGTGCGTCCCCAAATAACACGTCTCCCTGGTTCCCCAGGTATTGAAACGAAGCGGGCAGGTCAACGTGCGGCCGTATACGGTACCGACGTCCCAAATATCCCGCCGTTCAGAGGGGGGGAGAGTGTTAAAAGGATTTACCCTGGGCTGGGTAATCGATCAATCTTTTACCCCTATAGCTCAGCAGGTACTTGCCGAAAATCGCCGTTCAGAGGGGGGGAGAGTGTTATAAGGATTACCCTGGGCTGGGTAATTGATCGATCTTTTACCGCTATAGCTCAGCAGGTAATACCCTCACATTTGACGTCGTCGAGGACACGGGTTCGAATCTCACTTCGGACGTTTCTTTTTTCAGAAACGCTTGCGCGTGCGTCCCTAAAAAACACGTCTCCCTGGTTCCCCAGGTACTGAAAAGAAGCGGGTAGGTCAATGTACGGCCGTATACGGTACCGACGTCCCAAATATCCCGCCGTTCAGAGGGGGGGGGGGTGTTATAAGGATTACCCTCGGCTGGGTAATCGATCGATCTTTTACCCGTATAGCTCAGCAGGTAATACCCTCACATACCCGTGTACTATGTTTTTGGCGCTGTGCTGTTGCACACTCCTCATATTTTGTTGGCGGAATAAATGTCAGGAATAAACAGCCACAGACAGTGGCACCATAACCCTTCCTTGGTGGTTTATTATTTTATCTTATAACAGCAGTGATGTAACCGCGGATGGACGTAAAACCGTGAAAAATGTTCGTGCGTCGCAACCGAAAATAATATATCACCAGCGCCAGCAGCAGCTTCTCCGTAGGCAAGCTTGCTGTTACAAAGACACGCAATCGTCTGCTCTGGGCGGGGTGAGTGTGGAACACATAGTTTTCCGGAACAAAACTTCTGATAGAAAGTGCTATATGTGATGAGACTGGATGAGACACAGAGTATCCCCTTGCAGGTGACTGGTGCTACGGTAGGGGGGGTAGCCTGATTTTCGCTACCACGTTTAGTCCAGTCGGGCGAGTGGCTCTCTACCTCACTCAAACCTGTACGCAGGTGTATCATGTTGTCGTCGCAGAGTAGCAAGCATACCATGGTGGTGCATATCTCGACACCGTAAAGCATTAAGACTTAATCAATCGCGAAAAAATATGGTGGTCACTCGGCGGAGTGGCTCTCATCCGCTGAAAATAATGGACATAAAAGCGACCCCCCTGCCGTAGCACGAGTCAGGTTTGTCTATTAAGCATCCTTGGTGTTACTCACTTTCCGTAGAGGCAAGCGTATAAGAGAAGCAGCTTTATATTAATCCCCGAGCCAGATGACATCTGCCTCGGGACGGGCTTCACATATGGCCCTCAGATCTTATGAATACCCCGAATACGAATGCCATCCAAGTTATACGAAAACGGACCAATTACCTATGCAGAGGTAATTACCGGCCTTCCTAGCCCATACCATTACATTAGCCCACCCTGATGAGCCGTGGAAATATGGGAAAAACGGGGAAATCCCTGTTCCCCGAATTAAAACATGAGTCGAAGATGCGGCTCCTCAAAACCCCTCCCACACCGCTAAGTTGCCAGGCTAAGAAGCCGGAAAAAAAGCAAAAAAAGGCAATCGAGAAGGCAACAATTAGCACCAAGAAGGAGACAACTGACACCGTACGGGGAATGGGCACTACCGCCCGCGAGGGGGAGGCGAGTGCTGTGCTGAAAAATACATAAGAAGGATAAACCACACATAACGATACAGTCCTGTGCCACAGTATGAGTAGCCATATTACCCTGACCGCCCCCCTCGGCTCTGGCGGGGGGGGAGCGTCGGCAGGACGAAAGAGAAAAAAACAAAGGAAGACACAAAACCCAATACCAAACCCCATACCAAACCCACGCCGAAAGTGCAAGAAATACCTATTCTAAGGATTTGGAGGAAACCCTCCCAGCCCCAAAGTCCATAAAAGCGGGAAAGTATCGCCGTGGGGATGGTGGCTCTGGTGGTGGTGGTTCCGGAGCTGTTGGCACTGGTGGTAGCGGCACTCGCCATCGTCGTGGAGGTGATGGCGGTGGAGGAAGCGGAGGTGGCGCGTCTGGGACTGGTGGTGGCACGGGACGCCGTCGGAGCGCCGGCTCTGGAAAAAACAACCGAGGAAGCGGTGGACGCAGCTCTGGCGGACGACGGGACCGCGCCAGGGGCCACCAGCACGGAGACGTCTCTTCGACCTCCTCCAGCTCTTCTGAGAGCTCCTGCACCGACTTCGGTGGCGTTGTCGTGGTGCCGAACCCGAGGTGAGAGACTCCTTTGGTGGATGTTGCATCCTCTGTAGCGCGGCTGGGCGAGCTCTCCGTGACGGATGACCGCGCTAAACCTGTATCTTCCAATTTAGCCCACGCTCGTGCCGCCGCTAAGGCCGAGCATGCCGCCTCTGTTTGTCAAGCGTACATCCACTTAGGCAGCAAAAACTTGACTCGCATTTCCGCTCTACCATTTCCTGCATTTGTCAGCAAGACCGATGATGCACAGCAGCTCCTTCGCTTGACTAAGCTAGCGACGACAGACATCCTCATGCGATGCCACGACCTTTGCGCCGATGGCTTGTAGCCCATACCACTACATATACTACTACAAGTAGTAATACTATTAATAATAATAATACTCTATCCACCCACTATTATTACATTATTACATACTACTCTGTCCCTAAATATAATAACCTTTTTGATGAAAGAATAGTATAGACCTGGTCTTTATAGCTAGGGACAGAGTGGTATAGCTCTTTGGGTGCCTCGTAACTACTACAGATGTACTGCTCCCAGCGCGGTTAGAGATATCGGAAATCTAGCACAGTCGCCATTCGTCGTATCGTTTGCAGGCGAATTATTCGACGGTGGCAGCATACCGGGGTACGAAGTGGGTACTAAGCAGGAGGCTGAGGCATACATACAGTACAGGACACCTGATAAGAAACAGGAAATATGGTCCAGAGTGGATTGCTTATTTGAAAGAGGGTGCTTTCTACATTAAATTCAAGATAACGACTCCCGAATTTCCTATTTTCCTCTAAATGTCAGGCTGGCTTTCTATTACAGTAACCTATTACTCATTAGGCGTCCTGCAGCCTGGCTTTCTTATAAGCCTGTTCCGTATTAGGTGTCCTGCCCTGTACTGCACTGTACTGTACTGTACTGTACTGTACTGTACTGTACTGTACTGTACTGTACTGTACTGTACTGTACTGTACTGTACTGTACTGTACTGTACTGTACTGTACTGTACTGTACTGTACTGTACTGTACTGTACTGTACTGTACTGTACTGTACTGTACAGTACTGTACTGTACTGTACTGTACTGTACTGTACTGTACTGTACTGTACTGTACTGTACTGTACTGTACTGTACTGCAAGTATTTCTGACGCCGTGCTGTATAATAGTATTAACAGAACGCTGTTGTTGCTATTGCTTCTGGTACCGTCCCGTTGTATGGTACGTTAAAGTTGAGGTAGGTAGGTGTTGAGGTAGGTAGGTGTTGAGGTGTTGTGAGAGAGACTCCGGGTAGAGGAGCGAAACAAGCTCCCATTCGCGTTCGTTCGTACCTTGCGCCGGACCTATGAAACACACCAGTACCGTTGAAAACCATCAAGAATCATATGGATATACTAATAAAAGAACACTCTCCTGAACACCTCCCCACACTGTTGGCTTGACGGCTTGGAAGCCCTTTGCTTGATGTCTGCACGTCAGCGCAACCCCCGACTATCTCAGGGAGGTGTTCCCTTTGATACTGCCACTGCTGTATACGTGGTCATTTTTGCCCAATGCGCGTATGGACCACTACAGGACCTATATTCAACATATTATTGGCCAATTCTTCCGTACGTACAAAACTCATATTCCCCGACTCGCTGTGCTCCCCTTGGAAACATTATGGATATACTAATCAGCATCATTATGCAGTTGCTTCTTGTGTCGATTCTAATCAACTAATGATTAAATCAACCCGATTCGGACAAATTAATCACCAATCAATCAAGTCAACCCCGAAATATCATAGAGTTGATGTATGTACGTATGATATGTGCATCCCTAACATCTCTCCCTCCAGTAACTTTGGAGTGGAATATGAATATTCTCTCAAGTAGTTGAGTACTATATATATATACCATACATGGCTACAAATAGTAGAACCACTCTATCACGTAAACTCGTCGGAACACTATAGTATACCTGGTACGTTTATTTCAGACTGTTTAATTTTAATTTTAATTTAATTTTAATTATTTCTTCCCCCACAAATAGACACACACTTCCTGAATTCTACAGCCTCAGATTGTGTCCCCCTCATACGGGATGTACATCCTACATGAGGACATATAAAATCCGTAAGTACGCGCGATCGAAGTATTACACTCAGCTAGCAAAGATGAGCTTCGACGAAATCCTCGAGCTCACAGCTGTTGTTTTTTTTTAATTTTTTAATATATCTGACAGGAGGACATATATATACAGACTAAAGAATAATACACACATGAAATAGGGCTCCACCGGAGGTATAGTGAGGGCAGCTGACGAAGCTAAGACCCGCAGCTTTAAGCTTACATCATATTTCACTACACACGGCAGTTTCCCTGTCAAGGGCCGAAAACCCCAATCGATGAATCCCTTGCGCAACAAATAACCATCGAAAGAAAGATGGATGATGCTGAAGGGTTTTGCGACTGCGACCGCACCGTTGGGCGAACCCAGGGCTCTTTTCGTGCGGTACTTCAGAGTACGGCTGCAGTATTACGGGGTAGGCAACCCAGGGCTCTTTTCGTGCGGTACTTCAGAGTACGGCTGCAGTATTACGGGGTAGGCTAATGTAGTAAATAGGACCTACGGTACAAACAAAAACCAACATATTTAGGTATTTTTACTAACAATATTTGGTCATATTTACTACGGTCCTCCGTAATACTAACACTTTTTATAGTTTGTGCTTCATGCATTCACTAAGAAAAATAAATATATATATATATAAATAATATTTCCCACCTGACACAATTTTTCCCACCCAGAGATAGTATGATAGTATTACAGTATGGTAGTATATATGATAGCGTGGATGTATGTGTCTTTAGAACGACACGGTCGGCTACGAATAAGCTGGTAGTGGGTGATAGGGTGTTTCTTGTTGCGCCCCAGGCACATCGTTTTTATGTTTTTTATTGTTCTATCACAAAATGCCTATTTTTGTTTCTATTAATAGTACAACCATCTCATCATGGCTAGTGATATAAATAGCTGAATATATATAATTAAGAATCAACAACGTTTTATTTTGTTGAATGCTGACTGTAAGCCGATGTGTACATCAACTCATAATCAAGTACGTGTTGGTTGTGATTATTTTTGCTGACTAAATCTAATTTTAAGCACGCGATTTGTGATGTTTTATTGTTGATGGCGGATTAAAATATCTCGAGTAGTTAACGACAAGTGAACTCAAGCATGCTTTCATATTGGATTTGATTAAAAAAAAGGTTGTGATGCACATTAAAAAACTGCCTGCGGCGCAATCAACAAGAGAATATCACCACCAGCTTCCTTATAGGCGAAATTGTTGTTACCAAGAAATGGAATCGTCGTACACGTAGCAGGGAAAGGGGTGGGAGCTAATATTTTCCTTCGTGACGGAGGATAAAGAACAAACTATCTTTATGGTAGAAAGTCTTACTACACTATCTTCGAGTACAATTCACTAGGTCGGGGGGTGTTTTGTAGCTCCTGCTTGAATCTAGCCGTACGCCCTTCGTGGAATCGTAGGCACGCGAATGAATGCTGGCAACATACCGGGGTGTGAACGAATGGCATAGTTGAAACGTAGTGAGGTGCTTCCGATGTCTTGTTGTGGAACACTGCTGTTGTTGTTGTAAGTAGTACAGTCGTAATGTATGGTACATACACTACGTACACTACATACAGTCGATAGGGCGTGTCGGTGAAGGGACGCTGTGGATGAGCAAAATAATCTGCCCCCGTTCCCGCAGCTGGCGACAGAATCTGGGAATAAGGCGTTTGAATCTTATCAATAACCAAGACTAACAACCTGGCCGTCCTTAAGTTGATTGTGCTGATTCCAATCGCGATAGAATCAACCTGATTTGGACCAATTAGTCAAGAGTAAAGTCAACCCCAAAATGGAACTGATGTAAATGACTATACTACTGGAGCCTGTTCTGTCACCACGGCCTTCATTGCGGCGATGAGTTAAAGCCCATGTGAGAACAACAATAAACCTAATGTATCATCATCAACAACAACAACGACAACAACAACAACGACAACAACAACGACAACGACAACGACAACGACAACGACAACATATGTCTAGACGCATGCTATTGTTGGGGTACTACAGCAGTGTGGCCCTCTTTAGCCAAAACAGTTAGGATTCATGGGGGTTCTTAACTGAGAAACAACGTTGGTAGCGTTTGGTCTCGCGTGCTCGTATGTTCGTGCACATCGCTCACCCGAGGCCTGGCTACCGGGGCCACACAAACAACCTCGACCTGGGACCTGGGACCGACACCATACAGCTTGCGCCGAGCTCACATTCGTTAACTAGTAATGTACTACTGTTGCATACCGGGGTTCCCGTGGCGCAGAGGTGCCTGTATTGGTGGCCTCGCAGCGTCCTCTTTCGCCCGCTGTCGACGCTCCAACTCAGAGAGTGGGTGGTGTTAATAGGCTCCGATGTGTCCGCCTGTTCCCTCAGCTCATTTGTGAGCGAGAGGGCCTTCAGAACGGGAGTCGGTATTTTGCCGGTTTTCCACGTAATAAACCCTTTGTCACCAAGGCACTTTCTATCTTCACAGCCCTTGAACTAGGTTTACACCTAGTACTATTGTATTGCAGATCAACCTTCAGTAAAAATGTGTTGTGCGAGTGTTCGAGTGCTTGCGCTGGCCGAATAATTGTACGCAAATTCGACGTGAAGAAACTGTTAACAGCCGATTTTCGTAATTGAGAATTGCCTTTCCGATGAGAATGAAAATCGAAAATATTGTTTTTTGAAATTAATAGATGTACTTCCCTCACAGTCATTATTTTTTACTGTAAACCATTGTCAGTTGTGACACCCGTCGATGGCAAAAAAATAATCGAAATCGGCATCGGCAGTCTCAAGATATCCAGGATCCCAGAAAATCTGGATTTATGGGCAAGGTACCTTGCTCATAAATGCAAATTCCCTTAAATCCTTGATTTCTCGAGCCTGTCGACGTTGATGTCATTTGTTTTGCGTGGATCGATACCTACCATCGAGGAACATATTTTCTATATCAAATTTTGATCGTGAGCGAAATAAAACTCTTAAACAATAACAAAGTACTAACATCGATTTTCATTCTCATCGGAAAGGCAATTCTCAATTAGGTAAATCGGCTGTTTGTTCTGGAGCTCCTTGACGACCACCCCACCGTCGCCTTTTTGGTGGTATATAGGACCCGGTGGCGAGTTTTCAGCCCCCGAGGAGTTGATAGATGGCGTGCTCAACATTTGAACAAAACTGAAGGCCGTTGTCAGAGAGTACACTCCGAGGGCATCCCCAGACGGGGGAATACGGATTGATGATGATATTAGCCGTGCCCTCAGCGGTGATCTCGGTTGCTGTGACTGCAAACATGTCGGCACGGTGACTGAACAACTGAAACGATCGGTGAAGAGCAACATATAGGTGTTAACTCGGGGCGTGAGCGGAACAAGACTGAAGAAATCGACGCTGGCAGCGATGCTAGGCCCTTCGGACAGAGGCATGGTAATGAGGTGCCACTGGACCGTCGGGCGCAATGTTTTATGTGCTTGGCCCTTCGAGCAGTTGCATAGCCACTACCTGGTGCAGATGGTCATACCTATCCACCAATAGGAGCAATCGAGCATGCGCAGGATGTGCGCGGCTCCCAGATGGCAGGAAGCTGGAAAGCCTGGGTTACCCAGGAGCGTATGAGTATATACAAAAAATGCGGAGATGCTCGTCGTTCTATGAAACAGGGAGTGCGGCCCACGGGGTGCTAAGAGCCAGGGGCTACGAGTGCAGACCGCTGTCGGACGAGCAGGACGATCCCCTACAGTAGCTGGTGGTGTGAATTCGTCTATCCCCAGCAAGAACCTAAACCTCCAACAAGGAAGGGCGCTGGCGTAAAGGAAAACACGACTACACGTCGACCGGTCAAGCACTATGTAGCGCATGGCGGTGTTGCACGCCGGCGTGGCCTGCTGCCGATGCGCTTCGTCGGCGTGCGAGTAGCGGAATAGCCGATCTGTAAGTCGGCAGCTGGGTAAGGGTCGTCCAAGTTTGTGGTTGTGACGGACAGGACGCCAGTCGGCGTCGGAAGTTTTGTAATGCAGCCAGTGGGGTTGAGGTTTCCCTACCGTGCGGGGCGGTATTGAACCCAGGGGTCACACTTTCATACCCGGTATGTCGTATTAATAGTGGTGATGTATGGAAGAATTCGTCATCTTGCGATAGGACCTTATCATCCCCGGACAGAGGTGTAGTACGAGCAACGTTGTAGCAGATAATGATGTGTTGTACAGCAGCGAGTAGATGATGCTACTGCTAAAATAGGTGACATCTCTAATATGGCATACCCACAACCTGAAACCCTTAACTACTTGAAATTGGTGTGGGATGTGCCATGGCGGGCTCATCAAGTTTAAGCACGTCTAAGGCATTGTATAAGCACGTTTCAGGCACGTTTTGACCTTTCAGACATTTGCCTTTAATCGTGCCCATCTCAAGCTGTTTTGCCTGAGGTGGGCCTATCTCCTTGTGCCTATTTGCGCCTGCGGCGTGCCTTAAATTTTCAGGGCCTACCGAGGGGGGCTTAGACACGGTCTGTTTTTAAACAGTTCGTGCGGAGGGGGCACCGAGATGACGAGAGAGAAGGTAACGAATCCTGTGAACGAAGTTGGTATTGGTATTGTGTGGCGTACGGATCATGAAGTAGTGTAAACCCATATGTTATGGAACCGCTGAATCAGTGACAGGCGATGGAGTGGACTATTGAAAGGTATGCATATGACGAACATGAGGTCGTGTGTACTCGTGTGTACAGCCCAGCATACGTTATGAGACGGAATGCAATACCCGTGCAGTCCACCAGGAGAAGTAGATGTGGGCAATTTCCGTCCGTAACCCTAGTTGCAGCGGTTCACACGAGACTTTCGCTTTTCCTCTAAGCGAAGGGAGGCAATGTCCTAAAACGACCGAACAAAAGTGGCGACTCTCAAATCTCGTTTCTGCACACAATGCCTGCACACGGTACAAAAACAATGGTGTGTCAAACACGTCACATGTAGAGAGAAAGCCATAGTGGGTGTCGTTAGTTTACTACCGTACTGTTGTATAAGCATGAAGTGACTTTTCGCGCACGAGATGGTGCACTAGCGTACTCACATTATCCCTGCACCCCGTGAATGGCGCTCATGCCTTGCGTCGTCCTCCGTGCCCCTGGTTTGGATGGTACAGAGAGTATGTGCAGTATTCAGGAGGGAGTAGCGTATGGGACACCATCCTCATCAGGTTCATGGAGGCTCACCCCAACGAAACGTATGTGTTCAACTGAGTGCGAAGTTACAAACAGAGAGTGGATTTCTGAGTCTGATGCTAGATTTATAAATAGAAGTTGTCTTTTTCAGCTCTTTTTTTCTTCTTCTTTGTCTTGTTCTTAGTATGGTAGCGCGTAGTGCGCTTCGTACTTCCTGCTTCTCGATTCGAATTCACGTTTCGAAAATGCGATTGTCTATTTTTCCCGTTTACGTTCTCCTCACTTTGATGTTATGGTGCTCCTGGGCTTTGTGCTGTAACGATCTATAACGGGTGTCTCTCGGACACGTCGCCGAGCGATGGGTGAGGGGGGGGGGGGTCGATCGATCGGTCGCTCGGTCGCGCCGTCGCTCGGTCTCGGCCACCACGTCGTTCGCTCGCTCGCTCGATCGCGCATTCGCTCGGTCCGACCGCGCTCGGTCGCTCGCTCGCTTTATCGCCCCGAAGCTCGTCCTCATGCCGCCGCGTCGTTCGCTCGCTCGGGTGATCCCGTCGTCGCTCGATCCGCCGCGTCGCTCAGTCCACGTCGTTAACTCGGTCGGTCAATCGTTCGGGTAGGTCGCGTTAACGATCCGCCGCGTCGCTGTCTCCACGCCGTTCGCTCGGTCGGTCCGTGGTTTGTTGGGCGGCCTTGCGCCACCTTCGTCCCTCGCCGTCGCCCGTTCGGTCGCGCCGTCGCTCGCCCTCGGCCGCTAATATAGTGGTATATACAAGGCTCCCCTTCGGGATGTTGTGGACATGATATCCCGGGGGTGTCGCAAGTTGAGAAGGGGGAGCACCATCGCCCCCAGGCGTCCCCACTGTGTTTACTTCGAGTACTTGCACAGCTTTACACTGCCGTGTAACAGGATGAGGATCGACGACGTGTGTACCCTAAATATATACCGATTGTTTCAGGAAGACTAGGGTCTTGGATTTGGACAATATTCTTCATGTTTGTTTTGTTTTTGAGTTAAGGGCAGCGCACACGCGCAACGCCCTCACCAGCTCACTCCCAATATGTTAATGGTCAGCTGAGCGCACTAATCAACCTAGAACAACGGTCTGAGTCTCGTGTCTCATTGGATTGTTCCCTTCTAAGGAAGCTCTCGTACAAGTTCACCTAACCGTGATTTTGCGTTTGCATTTCAATGTACAGGTTGTGTCATGGCCGGCCATCAGCAGGCGGACCTAAAGCGTGCACATCCACTACAAGGTGGTACACACGACAATCGCCAAAACTAATATGGGCATGGTAATCTCTGCAGAGAAGTCGGTGATACTACACTGTAGCACTATACGCCCCCGACTCTGTGATACAACGATATTGCCCATCTATGCATATGTGTGGGTGGAGCCTGCGACAAAGGTACCGTTCACCCTTTTGTTCTATATGGATAAAGCTTGTAACGAGAAATCACGGGTCACTTTATTGTGTGCCTCTTCGCCACGGCTTATATAGCGGTATGACACGAAACTCGGTGGGGAAAGCCACGAGAGCAGTACACACAACCTAGCATTTCCTTCTTCATGAATGTCCCGGTGTTTATGGTTTCCCCTTCCACCATTGGGGCTGGCGGTCTAAGGGGTATTGCTGGGGCACGCCTACTGTCGTGCGTCGTCTTGTTCGTCGGGCGGCGGGCATTTCTTTGAAAACAACTAACTGTGTATTTTGGACGAGGTGTACAACTAATGGTAGTACAGTAATCCGAGGACCGTCAAACATATCGATATTATGTACTGTAGGTAAACTCGCCCCGTATCGCCCGGTGGAATGCTCAATTCAGCCTTAGTTGAGCCAACGACAAACGAATGCATGCGAAGATTAGTATCGTAGCTCGTGGGTGCACGAAACGTTATCAATTGTGCCGCGTTTCCCGCAGTGGAAAAGTCATCTGAGATTAGCAAGTTCTTCCTCGTTATTTTGAAGTTATGGGCAGAAGGGTTTCGCGTAAAGATATGAGTGTAAGTCCGACGTACTGTGACCTCACGTACCAACCCGTCCACGTGTACATTGTACATTATCGTGTCCTTCGAAGGTGAAAACTACTGTACCATAATTAATTACTTGAAATAGTATGAATGAATTAACTTAAAAATGACGTTGTATCATAGGCTATGGAGAATGTACGAAACGGGGGATATATACAGTAATTATCTGCTACGAGGATAATGGAAGTGACCTATTTTTAAGGTATTCGAACCGAACCAGTAAACAACGCCACGCTACGTATCCTGTGCCGCTCCCCAGCCGTGGCTACAGTAGCTGCCATGAATCTCCTTTGAGATCAGCAACTCCACCGCTTATCGACGCGCGAACTAAAGCGCGGCTATTTGTCTACACGGGAGCAACCGTTATACTACACAATTTTGCACAAGGAAAGCACTACAATATAGTGCAAGTAAAATATCACCAATGGTCAATACAAGGAAGCCTGGCTGAAGTGACCACACCGCCTCAGCTTGTTGTTCGCCCTCGGTCATCGCGTTTTTAAGTGGTAGCCAACCGATGACTGTGCTCAACCATGTTACACTACCAAGATTTAACGTCAGCACGCTGCTTTGAACAAGAGCCCTCGGTTCTCGACTACTGTACCTTGTGCAAGAGAACGCTACGTACTCGGTCGGAGAAACGTATGCTCTCGAAACATAGTCAATATGTAACCCGACCTCTGAGGAAACTATAGGTGGCTACAATAGCTACCCTCGACAAACCGAGAGCTACAGACCTGCTCCATTCCAATACAACACGAGGATAACCTGTAAGGCTCGCTACTAATACAAACGGATACAAGCAACACACCGCAACACGTACTCGCACCAACGCTGTGAAAATTGAATAAATCCCGACACCCTGCCATCTGCCCAGTGGATACTCATAGCTGTTCTTAATAGTGTATACCTGGTATATGTGTATCGCCGTTTCCATACAGTCCGCAGACGCCACTCTCATTTACCGTTTGGGGTTAGATGGCACCGATAATCTCTTTTGACTCGAGCAATAAACTGCAGAGCAAAACAGGAACATCGATCCACGCACATGAAATGGCCTGTGCCCTATTTCGTGATAAGACTACAGTACAAGGATACACAGTACTTACTGTAGGCGCAAAACCAAAATATGAACAACACGTCTTGTGGATGTTTATCGCTACACCACTGCACCACAAAGGGTTGATGCCTTCAACCTCTTGGTCTCATTTGTTGTCTTCAAACATAGCCCAGACAATATTTAGCAGCAACAGTGCTATCTCGTTCGGGGGCCCAGGCATGCAGAAATGGGCATCATCTCCGCCTTCCACAGCGCCTTTCGTCCAGCGCTTCATCCCTCGGGCCATACACTCGATATCCACGTACAAAGCGCCACAGGTATCGAAGCGAGCTTTTTGGTTCTTGCTCCACTTTGATATTCCACTACCCCAATCATATGTGCTGAGCCAGAACACTTGAGTTCCCGCAGATTGCACTTCGATCGCCATATCAACCGCCTTTGCGGCTCCGATCTTGGGAGAGTTGCCGCGATTAATGAACACAGCGTCGTATGAGGACAGGTCCTCCATACGGTGCTCCTTTCGCGCATCTGCAAGGCCTTTCGTCTCTTGGTTGCCTGAAAACTTGAAGTGCACGACGGCTCCGTTGCCGAACGTGTATTCGCCTCGGTCGTCGTAACAGCTGCTTCCAAAGAAAAATAAATGAGACACGCGCGTTGCGGTTAATCGGTCGAAGAAATGTTCATTGGAGATACGTTACAGCCACTGCAACTATTGTGTGTACTGTGTGTACCATGCATGTCGTATCTGTGCGGTGAACACGATACCGTAAACGCATGCCCCCGCGAGTGTCGCAGAACAGAGCATATTAAAAAAACTGACGCGTTTGTTAGCGACGGTCTTGTACTCACTTGCAGATGTCACTCTTGGCGAAGCATTGATGATTCAACAGACTGTGCTGCAGGGGGGAAACCCAGGAAGAGTTGTTTGGAGAGCATGCACGGCACTGCATGTCGCTCGCGACAGGCGTATCCACCCAAGGGGAGCCGAGAGCCACTACCTTTGACTCGATATCCTCGTGGAATGTGCACATAATTGCCTCCATCACCTTCACGATTCAGGACAAACAAGGTGACAACGTGCATGAGTGTGCGACACATTAATTCGATTTATGCATAGCTCTTGAGAGCTACTGTAATAATATTGTTCGGTGCTGATCGTGCGGAGCTTGCAGCTGGACCATACCCGATCAAAGCATGGGTTGAAATTTCCCACGTGCCCAAGGTCAGTTGCTTTCCCACTGAAGACCTGGCCACCCTGGGCACGGTGGGTATTCTTCCTCCGCGTGGATATGTCCAGTACCGCAACCAAAACCATCCCATATAGAGTTGTATATCAATGAGGCGTGCAGTCAATCAGAGATATCTGGGGGTACGCCCTTAGACCTGGCTAGGATATCTTATTTTTAATATAAAGAAGAAGAAGTAAGTTAGATAGGTCCTGGAATATTAATTGGAGCCGAGCTTCTTGTCGCAGTTAGGGAAACGGCGCCAGGGCGGTTCACGCAAGAGGCAACGATATTAAAAGAACACGACCGTGCCGAACGCAATGACAACATGTTTCGGCAATCACGAGCGTTTACGCCATACCATCGATACATGTGTCGCAACAAGGCAAGCATTACCAGAGCTGTATAACCATGGTGACGGTATAAAGCACCTGCAACATAGTACGGAGTGTGCTTCAGCCTTGAAATGGTAGGTATAACTTGCACTATGGCACCCCTTCTTGTGGGAGACCAGGTAACTAAGGTAACTAAGGTAACTAAGGTAACTAAGGTAACTAAGGTAACTAAGGTAATTACGGTAACTAAGATATAACTGCCCAAACAAGCCCTGGCCTCCCCAATCACAAAGTAATGTCTTTGCGAACGAACGGGTCTTGTGGAACTGTTGAGCACGATTACTGTAAAAGACACGGCATTGCTGTTCACAAGCAATGTTGCCACCACGGAGTAAACAGTGGCTACTGTAATGCCGTCCTCGCCAGCGCATGTTTATGGGTCATGCCATACAAGTGTCATCCAGATCGCCTTCACGATATGTACAAGGGCATCCTACATTTTAGCCATATGTCACGACAGTTACGCCTGCAGCTCGCCCGTGGGCAACGGAAACTGGCATACTGCATATTTGTTTACCTGTCGAAGGTGTGAGTTTCCGTAGAGAAGAATCTTGGCATTAGGCGGCAGCGGTGCTCCAACCATGTCCTCCCGCAGCTTATTTCTGCACACACCCTTGGATACAGCCCGCGGTTTCCACGTAGGATAGCTTGAATCGCTTTGGGTTGGGCAAAAATACCTGCTCATTCGCACAGTGGAGACGACAAGAGGGTGTGGGGCGTGGTGGATTTGAATTCCATCCGTCTGTCTACAGCATATGCCTGTCGAGGATTGTTCGTGTGGGGCTCCAAAGGCACGACTTGACGAAGGGGTAATGAATGTTAATCATCATGCAAAACCAGGGCTACCATGTAAATCGTCTCTCGTGTCCGAGCATGTCTCCTTCATTTTCGCACCTTCCGAAACAAATCTTCTAACGTCACCAAACGGGCCCAGGCAACCCTCCACCGGCTGGCAGAAACGCATGAAACGCATCGCATGAAGAAAACGGGTACATCTGTCAAATATTCGTAGGACGACGACTGCCACAGGACGCCTGTGTGCTATAGTTGTACCCAGACCTGCCGCTACCCGTTCCGGTGCGGGTAGGACCTATTACCCGTCGGGTACTTGAAACCCCGCCGGGTAATTGAAACCTGGTACCCCGGTACCCGGGTACCCGGCGATTTACGTGTCCCAGTTGCGCTATCCCTAACCAGACCTCCCAGCAACCTCTAAACGGCCCAACAAAAAGTAGTCAGCTTCTCAAACACGCACACCGCTAAGAGCAATGGTGGTCGATATCGCAACGAAAACACATATATCACCGGGTACCCGAGTACTTGAGTCGACATGCACTGTGCTTGCTGGAGGACTTGACAGATACTTTATGTTTTTTTACGGGGTTTCTATGGTAGTAGGAGGCATGATCAGTAATATCGCACCGGGGTACCATATCAGTACCGCAAGCTACGAGGAGCATTCTGTTTTGAGAAGGGGAAGAAGAAGAGCCGACTGGAATTGAGTGGCAACGAGAGCACGCATACGAAGGAGCGGGCTGGGTGGGCTGAGGCGGTGAGGTGGCCATGGAGAACGGCAGCAGGACGGCACACGGAGACCCACGACCGGCGCGCACACCATCACGAGAGCAGCAATCGACGCATGCTACGGTAGAGGTGCACCATGTTTTCGCCTCATACGGGTGGTCACTTATCACTTGAGGAGCTCTATACCTCACCCTAAAACTGCTGTTACTAAAGAAAACTATTCAATAAAAGTGCTATACATGATGAACAATCCTATGCAGCGAAAACTATTTGAACACAACAATAAATTTCCGACGGTTTTGGTCTGAGGAGGCTTTACTAAAATAGGTCATTCACAAACATAACGGCCAAAACGTGCTATGAATACCTCTATCGTAACATTGATTGTTTTACGAGACAGCATTGATTGCATGTTACGTACGGCAGCGCTGTTTTTTGTTGTATTGGCAGAGTGTTATACCCTTCATGGGGTACGACCCCCTGCAATTATGTCCTAAGGGACGTTGTATATCAGGTGTGCAGCAACCTTCCTCGTAGGACAGTCCGGGAAGACGGGACGATCGTTGACATTTGATATTTGTATCGTGGTTTTTGGTGCGATTTTGTTTTTTACTGCATGTCCGCGGGGCATCACTCTCTGACAGCACTCCGGACAGCAGGCGTGTTCCTATCTGTGCCCACAACTACCGTGCGTTTGTACGGCGCAGGCAGCGCTTCATGCAGCAGCCGCTGTAGTCAGTAGCCACGAGTTGGTCAGTTTGATTAGTTGTGGGAACGGAGGGAAATTTAGGCTGTAGTAGTTGAGTGGATACCCGCGGCCATGTTACAGTAGTTCAGTTTGCACATTGATTTCATTTCAGTTGTGCGCCTTCTCCGTAAATAGTGTGTTTTAGGTGGACAAACGTCATGCTTTTCAGCTGATTGATATTTATTTTTACTTCTTTTTTTCTATGTTTTTCGGGTCTTTCTACTACTGTAGGGCTCCAGCACATTTTGGTGCTTTTGGTGCTTTGGGTGAACACGGACTCTATTTTTGCAAGAGTTACTGTAATAATGTGAGGACAACAACAGCAACCCGGTGGGTTTTAGGTCCTGCAGTGGTACTAGTAGATGGGGTACGACGTGTTGATCCTCATTAGCGTACATACCATAACATACGCCCAAGAAACAAGACGTATTCACATGACGGGAAACCACTGAAACACGTAAATATCGTATCACAATCGCCACAACGTCCCTGCCGTTTATTTCATGTTTTGTTTTCTCAAAATGTTTTATGTGTGCATGTCCGCTGTAATGCCCGTGAACACATCTGTATGTGGTCTGGGTACCCGGGTACCCGCACTACCCTGGTAGGTGTCCCTTGATAAACGGATACTCAGCCACGGCGGTATGCTCGTTTGGATCGTTTCAGAAGTGACGGTCACAAACATTGTAGAGGGTTTCGTATATATTCGCAAGCGTTATTATGCAATTGTGGTGCGGGAGGAAAGCTCGATCACTCCGCTCGCTCTGTTCCCCTCTCTTTCTCGCTCTGTCCTCTACAACGAGCTTAACACATAACATCCAACCGCGGGCAGTCAGAGTATTCAGACTTGGAATCTACGAGCAGAGTGTGGGTAGCAGGTCTGAAAAAGTGAGGGTATCCGCTTGTAACGGTTACCTGACCGGATAGAACTATATCGTGTGCGCACCTGGCCTTCATTGTTGCGCAGGTGCAGTCGTAGAGCTGTTCGGTAACGTACTCCTTCGTCCACTCCGAGGACTTTCCCTGACATGGCAGCGGTAACAGCTCGTGCACAGTGCATGCCCTGTTGTTGGATGCCGATTTTTCTTCTGATCGGTCGACCACAATCTTTCCTGAAGCATCACCGGCGAAACAGGCGTTGAGTAGAGCTAGCCCTGTTCCTAGCGCTGCCAGCCGCATCATTACCTGTGAAGAGCAGACAAAAGGCGGGGGGGGGGGGTGTCGAATGTATCACTGGATGCCCTCAGAATGGTGTGTTGAAACGAATAGGGAGGGGGGGCCCGCTGGATGCTCATGGTCCGATGTGTTGCATAGATGTTTCGAAAAATGAAGTTATCATTACCGTTGCAGCTCCACTCGCAGGAGCGCATGCGCCTCGATATTTGTCATGACGAAAAAGGTGACCAAACGTGTTTTTCCGTTGTCCCCTTCGGCACATACATGCCTTTAACTTGTGCCGGGATCACGCATGTCATAGGGGTCCGGGTTCGTGTTACCTTGTCCGCTTTCACCGAACGTTGCCAACTAACCGTCTCGCACTCGGCGAAGGGAGGACGCGTTTGGTTCGAGACGTACGCCGTTTTCTGGATGGGCTTGTTTCCTACCGCCAAAATACGTATACTAGAAATAGTGTTTTTCGTATACAGCTTCTGCTGGCAAAAAACAGTAAGCACGATATTGTTTCTTGTCGAATACGGTACTGCAGTACTGCAGTATGGTATTAATAGTGTTAATAGTATTAGTGGTATGTGTTAGCCTCTGCCAACGCCAACTGGGGCGACCTTACTTTCTTCGGAAGACCTTTAATTTTACGTAAAACGTTGTCCCCGGGGACAACAAGGAGGTAAGGGGGACTTTGAGAAGAAAAAAATAAGAAAAAAATAAGCCCCGGGGAGAAAAGGCCCTGAGGTTTTCTTCCAAAAATAGTGTTCTCGACATCCCCGCCTCACGACTCATGTGTAGCTCGCTTCTCCGCCGCCGCGTACATCGCGCTAAAAAACCAGCGATGTTGGGTCTCAACAGCATATATAGTACGAAAAAGCACATGAGAAGCAAGGGGCGGACTGCATGCCTTGTGCCCATCGAGCCACCGAAGGTCGAACAGGGCTTGGTTGGGGTACTCTCGGGTCTTTGTCTTTGGACAGTTTCGTTCGTTGCCAGAGGCGCCACATGCCCCTTCTTCTCGTCGCGACTACGATCCCCGAGGGAGGGTGCAAGCATCCCCACGTGTTGTCCATCCTCTGCTTATTATGTATTTTTGCTCGTACTACTGTAGACGATATTGAGACCCGACATCACTATTAGCAGTTATTGAGCGCGAGGTGAGGCGCGGCAGGAAAACGTGCTACCCACTTATGTTCTCCCCTCGGGGGGACATCGTTTTTATTGATTTTTCGCGCTTCCCCCGGGGGAGAGCGATCCTTTTTCAGATTACAGTTGTCCTCGGGGATACCACAGAGCCACAGAGCTCGGGGGGACTTCCGTCAATTACGAAAGAAAATACTCCCCGGCGATAGCACGACAACCTTTTGACCACCTTTCGGCCAATTGGGGGGGGAGGCAATGATGTTGTTACTTTGTCGTTGTTCTCGTCTCCCGATGCAGTCCATGGCCACAGCACAGGCTCCAGTAATTCTGCAATGGAGGATGCTACCTCCGATGAAAAATGCAAACGGAAGAGTATTACACATACACTTTGTATGCTCTAGTAACTGCAATGGGGGAGAGGGCTTTGACAGAGGATATTTCACTAATCAACCAAACACACAACATCAACAACAACAACAAAAGCCCGGCGTGGCTCCATTATATATAGGTACGAGTACAGGAGCAGCACTTTTGCACTACAGCAGTAGTCTACAGCAGTACTGACTGCTGTACAGCCAGTAAAAGTACATATTCCCTGTTTTTGCAACGACTGATGTGTTTTGAGTTCGCCTCCACGAGTATTAAAAGAACGTCAGAGTCCGAACCCATCCACTACGAACCTTTGGGCCAGGGGCTAAGCAGCACAGCAGCAGAACGTACAGCAGCAGAACGTACAGCAGCAGAATGCACAGCAGCGTGGGCAGTAGCAGCAAGAGCTCTCAAGGCTACGAAACTACTGTACGCACTGCAACATGGGACTACCCTATAAATTTTGGTACTACAGCAGTACGTATACCAGTCCACGAAACTGCGGTTGATAGGTCGGTGCTGCTGTAGGTATCGGTATAGGTGAAGAACAGTATTGTCGTTAGGTATTGCATCCAACGCCGTGTACACATCCATACGCTTCTCCTCCTGCTGCTGCTGCTGCTGCTGGTATACTGCTGGTGCTGCTGCCGGTGCTACAACTGTAGTAGTGCGGCCGGTGCTACCTGTAGTGCTAGTGCTAGATATTTACGATGGGGATACAGAACGTCAAAGTCAACATGCCAACATGCAGGTTGTTGGGTCGTATCTTCGTAGATGTTCGACACATGCACACATGCACACGTGTACACAGATATTTCGGGTTCTCCGGTACTACGCAAGTACGTACAGCAAGCAAATCTACAGCAAGCAGCATTTTGTATGATACTTTTACGGAAGAATAAGAATCATACACGAACAACAAATTTAAAAACGGCGAAGCTCGGCAAGTTTGGAGTTTGCAGGCTGCGTGGTGAGAGAGCCCTTTGGGCGTGCTCTTTATGCAACCTTGTATTCGCGAAGGGTGTGTATATACACACTGTCAGACACTGTCTGTAGTAGACTGCCAGTTAGGTCAAGGGTATAGGTCGGTCATTCCCGTCAATAGTGCCAGCGTGGACAGGGCGACCACTGCTTTAGACGTGGGCGATTTGGGTACATAACGGGGTCTATTTCATATTTGGCACAGAGTATGGCCCGTGTCAGCAGCAGATCAGCAGTATTAATCGTAGCTCTATCTCTACTCTACTACTGTATCGATTAGGCTGAATTGGGAGGATATGCACAAAGTCTCATACCATCGCCTCCTGAGTACCAAGTGCCGCGCATAGTACCAAGTACATGCATGCCAGGTGCTAGGTATGTATCAAATCAATACTACAACAATAGTAGTACATAGATCCGGCCTGCCGTACGTAAAGTAGCCTGCTCAGCTTACCATCGTACTGCTCGATTTTGAAGCAGCAAGTGGTTGCTTCAAGTGTGATACCCAGTACATGTTTGTTTGTGCTGTCTGTTCGAAATATGGCTTGTTTTGCTGTCTGTTCGAAAAATGGCTTGCTTTGTCTGTCTACGTACTGTCTACGAGTATGTATGCTGTCTTCGTATGCTGTGCATGGCTCACCTGAACAAAACGAACAGCAGCGAGGCAGCAATATATATCAGCAGGAGACGGCCCAGAAAGAAGAAGGTTGACACTGCTTCAGCAACAGCAGTCAAACCACCAAGCGGCGCACTTGATACACCAATTGGTACAGCCCTTCCAGTCTCCAGCTACCGGGGAGTGTGGTGGTATGAGTGATGCGTGACAAGCGCCGCAGCCTCTGGCTTGGCAATCTCTACGGAGATGAGATGCCCAATGGGTTCCAGGTTCTTGTTCCGCGCCAGTTTTGCACGAGCAAACGGAGAACGGAACGATGTACATGGTTTTTTCACATCAGTTTTTGTTTGCTGATGATGACATACATGCCGTTTTTCCGTTACAGCAGCACAAGACAAGCAGTATATACCAGGTACGTTACAACAACTACAATGTGTAGGAGATCTGTGCCACCATGTCCGTAAATATAAGGATCATATAGTACCCATGTTCATGACAAAGCGTTACTTATATTTGCGTATATATGTATTTGTATCTGCGTATTATTATGGGTATCGTACGTATTATCCCGAGGACGAAGACAAGGAACAATTTACAAGTCAAAGAATATGGATATTTCGATCAGACCGAGGAGCCGGGGCTTTGCGTGTTTTTTTCTACTCTACTGCCATACGTACTACAGTACCTGGCGGTGCGTCCTAGCGGATGTTACAAGAGCAACTAAACTGCAACAACAACGGATACAACAAAATATCTTCCAAAGCACTCTTCGGTCGCGTCATTATTAGTAGATAGCGGTAGTCTGGACCCCGGTTACACTGTGGGTGTTCTGTAGTCATACTACTTTCGTTGGGTAGAAAGCACAGAAGGCAACAACGACGAACTGCACAGTATATGAATGCAGCGCCCTCCTCCGATTGATTTCCAGTGTGCACAGACTACGTACAACATGAGCATGAATACCTGCAGTACCCTGTTGTTATGGGAAATCTTGTTATTGGACTCAGGAACTGGATCATGGGCCGGATCATGATACCCACTACGAGCATACATACGTACCAGCACAGTATACTGTAAAAGCAAGCATCAGTACTCGGCGAAGCAGCCGACAACCCCGGGACAACCTCAAAGGGCGTGCCAAAAACAAAATGCATGAACCCCCCGTCAACCCAGCGGACAAAACGAAAACGGTATATCGTCATGCAACCTTCCACAGGCATACACAAACAAATACATGTGATGCACTGACTGCCCGTTCAAACATGTCCAACGAAGCCCATCTGCAAGTGAGCATCGATTCAAGCTTAAGTGAACAATTCGGCCCTCCGAAGACTGAACTACACTGTTTGCTGTCAGATTCCAAAGAAACCGCGAGGCATTCGTGGCGGGGGGTGGGTGTATATTAATATAGTAACCACTGCTCAGCGTATCACTTGATGTTAGTGTGGCGGACTAGAACATGAAAAAAATGGGGTGTTGGTGTGGATTTTGTTTTCGATTGCCCTCTTGGTGCAACAAGTAGTGTTGTACTCTTCCGAGACCCCCCCCCCCCCGAGTTCTCAAAAGTTTTCTGGGGTGCTGTATTGTATACGAATTCCCTTTTGTTCAGGAAGACGGTCCCATAGCATACCTGGTATCATACACATCATACCGGTCATACGAATAAAAAAAAAAGAGGGAGGACGTAGCACAGGAAGGAGCATCAAAAGTATCGAACACCAACTGACAAGGCTCCGTAACCAGACCATAACCCGCGAATATATAGACTACCAGCTATACTGGTACAATGCATACTCGAGGGAGCAGTAGAGGGTGTGATGTGTTGTCAATACCAAAAAGTACTTCTCACGAGCACTCGTACCAGTGCATGCACTATATGACGAGCGAGCTCGTTCGTAGGTTCGTCATACATACATATATCAAGTACCAGGTACGTGGTTCATCGTTACCGCGATCGATCGATGCCTACCTTCCACATACATGTATTTCCTGGCTGATGTAAAAAACAAACACCGGCAGCATGCCTCCGCTCCATGCCCAAGCTCGCTCTGGCCTACCCCGCGGGGGTTTAGCACCCAGTCAAGAACCAACGCCACTGCTACACTACTGCAGTGCTGTAGTTGTGTTACTACGCTAGTCCACTATCTGTAGCTGCGTTGTTGTTGTTCGCATCGGTAACGTGCCAATTACGTCACCGGTAGTGAAATTAAGGGCGGGGAGGTACCCCATGGCACCTCCGCTCGTTCGTCGCACACACGTTCTGGAAGGGCAACATACTACTGTAGTTTAGTAGCCGGAGTATGTGCGCGGGTATGGGGCTATCATGGAAGCTACCAGGTATTATGGAGCCGAAATTAGCCACAACTAGAGGAGCTATGTGCGGGCCGCCTCCACCCGCAATGAATACAAGTATACATACACACAACAAGGCAAGCCAGACGAAAGTAGCAGCTTAAGAACAATTATTTCAGTAACAACTGACCGAAGGAATTCCGAAAAGAGGCATACGACTGTACAATAAGAATGACGCAATGAGATCAACACAGTGCGGAGGAATACCAATCGCAATGTGGTGAAAAATAACACCAACTTCGTGCTTAACGAGCAAAGCAACACCAACAAGGGGGAGAGAGAGAAAGAGGCCAGAAGAAGCGTCTGACGGAGAGAATAAAATAATAAACAAAGAGAGAAGGTCAAAAGAAAACAAACAAATGTGCTCAAGGCAGTCATATTATTAGCATGGTTTCCGTCTCTGTTATATGGTTAAACTGGTGGCCTTGCCTGCCCTGACCGACAACGAGCCGTGTCAAGTGCCATAACGGCAGTTACCGCAACCCCCCACCCCCACAACCCCCGCCCCCCCCACCCCCCCACTACCCCCCCCCCATCCCCCAGTGCGCGCCGCGCACCCCCACCCCCCACTCCGGTGGCTACCATGCCTAGCGATCGGATTATATAATGTGTGTGAGGTGGAGACCCATAACTCGGCACAAGGGGAAGGATCGTATCATGTTGTGTGTACCAGGTATATGATAAGGCACCCACGAGGAAGTAACATCGTATACTCGTTGGTGTCTCTGGAAGTGGCCACACCGGAAAAACAAACAAATTAATTCAATGCTGTCATCAACTGCACAAACGTCCGCCTCGCAAGCGGTTCGTAGTAGGATGCATATCACCCTCCACACGACTCACCAAACACCGCACGGCGCTGCCCGTTCGGTGCAAGCAATGCCTTTCTGGTCGGTGAAACCCTGACGTGCTCCGCCCCAGCACTCTAAAGATCCGAGACTCTTTGGGCATACGACTGCCGTCCTGAATGGCATGAGTACACACCCCCTAGGGGTACAAAACAAAACAACAATATACTAAACAAACAAACTTCAATTCGGCGTGGCAGTTTATCCCAGGTTCCACATCTTAGTGAAACTGAAACTGTGGCGCACGGCCTCCCCTTTCTGATCTGCATTGTCGACAGTGGTATCCGTAGGCCTTCTCCCCTCACGCTTCCCCAGCACCTCATTTCCTCTGCATGGTACTCTTGGTGTCCTCTGCCGCGTGGCATACCCGGCACACCTTCTCCGCCTCGTGCCTGCGCCACCTCGCCAAAAATATCCCGCCGCTTCGACGACCCGACGAGGTCCCTTTACGTATTTCTTAACCGCTGCGAGCGACAACACTGTCTCTACTCCGAATAACGAAGAGGATGTTGTTCCGTAGACTCTTCGGTGGCTCGAAATACCTTCATGTCACCCCCTAGCCATTGGGCCCAGTTCTTTTCTGGCCGCCCTGATCCTGGATTCTCCCGGCCAGCCATCGTCCAAAACACCCACTCGGTGAGATAGACGCGCTTTATTCGGCCGCTGTGTGCCCCTGCAAAGCGAAGGCGCAATGTGCGGAGGATCGTCTCGAAGCTGTCGCACGGTTCCTTCTTGATGGCCTTAGCGAACGACATAAGGTGGTCGGTGCATTTTCGGTGCTGGGAGCCAATTATATGTACGAGGAACTGGTGCTGTGCTGTTCGGAGCCCACCTAACTGCCCCGGCCGCAAGTCCACGTGACACACACCCGTAGAGTGGGTCGTCCACCACCTCCGTTATTAGCATGCCCGTATTCAAGGTGAACTGAGCGGTGTCCGTATCGTCGTAGTGCTCCAGCTTGAACCATTTGTAGCGTGCCCGTGCGAGCGAGATCTGCCGTTTGATCGCTCGCATGACGTCGGCGCCTATGTTCATAGATCGCCCATGTGTAAAATATGCATATCCACTGTGTTTACCCCTGCGGTGCTGCTGCGATGATGATCGGTGAGGTCCGGAGTTCCTCGTTTGGTGTCCGCAATAGCATGGTCTCCGTCTTCTTCTCTGACACTGTGATACCTTCTGGTCGGATTAAGGTCGCAAGGGCGGTCATCATCTTCTCGAGGGCTTCCTCCGACTTAGAGACAATACATGCACCGCCGGCGTACACCATACCCTAACTTCTCTTCTTACACATGTTGAACTGGTTCAGCACTTAACCGCCTCACCCCTTTCTTCTCGAACTGGTCCAACTCGCTTAAAATATCTGGGTCCTCACCGAAGCGTACCAAGATGCGTACCCTATTAATGGCCCATGCTCTTGTATATCCATGTATCGGGTTTCGGTTCCCAAAAATTCTCAAAGATGATTGTTGGTTGTATAGCCTCTTAATATGGGAACAACCTCAGCCCCCCCCCCCCAAAGGTGATGCTGCCCCTATCGCAGGAACCGTCAATAATGCCACTATTCATATGAATGCACCACTGTACTGAACAGTAGAAAGGCCACAACACAGTAGAACGGGTTGTTTGCAGTGTTGCCTCAACAGCAGTGTCGTCGCCACAACGCAGTTGCCACAGAAGGTCCATGGCATAAAGGTGCAACACGCCGGCCAAACGTCAGCGGGGGAAGCGAGTCACAGCAACATTCCAGGCGAACGTGCGGAGTATGGACGAAAATATCGATGTGTAGCACGTCTCTCCTCCCTGCTGCAGCCCCCGCGTCCCCCCGCGCCCACCCACACCCGCGCCTCGCGCCGTTCGCCCCCCAGCTCCCAACCCTATTTTGGGTGTACCACTACGTATGATATGTGTTTCAATTATTATGTATTCAGCATAAAACCAACTGATATTGTTTAGCGCTATGTACAGTAGTCTGCTGTGATGGGTGGTAGACCGAAGAAGTGAGCAGCTAGCCTTCTTAATATCTGGCAGACCGCTAGAAAGAGGCACTCTGTGTATAGAGCTCTCTGACGTGTCGCCCTGACCACCGTCTGCCCCCCATAATTGTTTTTACACATCAACGTACTTTATGAATCATGTGTACTGGCGCACAAGGGGGGTGGGGTGTACTCATGTCGTGCATGTCTGTAGCTGTATGACCATAGACCCCCGCATTCCTACAATGCCGGAACGGGACACATTGGGTTTTCACCTACCAGGCAAACCTTGATTGTGCGGGGGGGGGTCTCTGCCGATTCCCACCGCCCTTCCTCACATAATGCTATATAGGTGCATGTAATCGACAACCCTCTCAACGTTCTAAAGGCCCTCTTGCTTCTCGCCGAGTACACATCACCCTCGACCAAAGCTTCTATTGTTGTACAGTGATGGTCTTAGGGTCTCCTTCATTTAGCACAACGTGGATGCTCGAGTGCCTTTTAGAGCTTCCATGGACAGCGCATGAGTCGTCGTTCTTTGAGGACGGATGCCCGGCGAATCGGTTGACGCTGCAGCCCCACCAGAAAACGCAGGCTTGCCTCTCTACGGGGACCGGGGGGGTTGGACTGTGGGCGACCGAATCAAGGAGAATGTCAGCGTCCATCGGGAGCTTAGTGGCGACGGTGCCAGAGGTCCGGACTGACCTCTCCGGTCCAAAGGGGGGAAACTCCGGAGGAAGGTGCCCGATTGGGACCTCGCCCGCGGCATTTGGAGTTACGTCAGAGACCTTCGCGACATCCATGGGGTATCGGAGGAGGCAATTTCGAACGTGGCCCCGCGAAGCTATCGGAACAGAGCGTTCCGTGCTAACGAGGAAAGAGCTTCAGGGCAGTCTGGTATGGAGACCTTGCCGGCATATGACGGCGAAACCATCAGCCCCCATAAAGCGAAGCACAAGCTGGGGCAGCAGGTGAACCGGGTACGGTACCAATGATACGTCGATTCTCTGGACCAGCTCTTCGAGGAAGCAGGCACATCGAACGTTTTGTTCGGAGGAATCGCCACCATATATCTTGCCCAGGCCCGGCAACGAATCCTATCGGGACCAGGCGCTGTCTCTTGTTTCAGGGCGAGGCCTGTGGACAAGGCAGGAATCGTACCGGCTTTGGAGTTCGTGTCTTCAAGAAGACGCTTCCTGGCAATGGAGGAACACCTGGGGGCAATGTGCGCCTGCCGCGAAGCGACGGATGGCAACACGCGTCACGAGTGCGCGCGTGCCACCGAGTAGGAATTATTGTAAACCGGCACCAACCGCCAGTCCACGCGCTGTCCCACACCTTCAAGCGGTTGTCCGCCTGCCGTCAAGTGGAAAGCGGAGCGCCCTTTAACGCCGACAGATACCCCCGCATGGATACGTATAGTGTTCGAGTGGGGATGCCTCCGAGACGCTACGTCGTCAGAGTACTGCACCAAGGCGATATACTCCTCGATGTCACGCACGCAGAGCCCCAAGCGAGGGTCCACATGCATGCTGCTATAGCGCTGATCGAGAAGGATCAGCTGCCTCCACATCTGAGGTGCAAAGGCGGAACCACCACGCTCGTCCAGGTCACGGGTCCTTCGACGAGCGCAGCCGTAAAGTTGTCACCCTTGCGGTCGAAAGCGTGACGTGCCTCGGAAAGGAAGTCGGCGAACGTATCGACGAGCTGACGGCGAGCATCGTCGCAGGAACGGATGCGGGGTCCATATCCACAAAATATGTTTGTAAGAAGCACCGTTTTCAGGTAATATCGGTGACCACCCACGTCACGATCTCGCGCCGGGTGCACCGATACAAGCTCGCCCTGCGAGACCGCCAGTCCATCCGGGGGACAAGGGAGGACGAGGGAGGACGAGGGAGGGCCACTTCCCATGGCGTGGGTATGGCATGTAGATGCGGAGTAGGACGCCCGGCGAATATGTAGCAATGTGTAACCCAACGTTGATACAATATACAGCAGGTACGATAACAATTGGGTAAACGGCGTACTGTAGTGTACATATTTAACTGGGTATACGCAGAAAATAATAATTGGTTGGATGAGACTGGTGGTACTGTAGTCGATGAATTGTGTAATATTTTTCATTATGAATGAATTATAACAACCTAAATAATAATATGAGAGGTCCTTACAATTCGTCCACAATGAATTATAATTTTTATTGTTTTAATACTGTATGGAAAGTGTAAGTGCACGGCTGCATCGATAATGATAATCGTGTTGTGCCCTAGCCTGTGTCTTGCAACTACTTTTGGTTGTACTACCGTCGTACAATAGTAGTATTAATAGTACAACAGACAGTAGCAGCTGTAGTTCGGACACTGCTGCCGTATTCCACGAATGAATGTGAATGTGTCATCACGTAACGTTACCTATTATAGGCCGCCCTCTCGTATAGAGCTATAGGCCAATGGCTGTGTGTTGCCTCCGTCATTTCTACCCAGCTACTGTTGTACATCAGTAAACTCAGTAGTGTCCGTCGGGATTCCTTATCCCACTATTAATACTACTTGTACTACAGTACTGCTGTAGAGAGATACGGTCACAGGCTGTGAGACAGATACAACCCATACAACCTTATTAATAGTAGTAGCAGTTGGATCACATTTCAATTCTGCATCCGTCGACAGCTGTGCATCAGTGCTGAAGAATGCAGTGTGTAATCGGCTCGTGTCACCGAGGCTGTAAATAATCGTCAATGTGGCATGTGGCAGTGGCGACTTTTTGTGCAAAACAAAAAAAAACTGAAACAAGAAAACTGAAACAAACCGTCCACACCTCGGACTCGGAGAATCGATCGGTTCCCATTGCATGATCTAGATCAGGATACAGATATGATACTCGTACTTCGTATATATGATTTAGCTCATGTTTCCGCATGGGCGCCTTATGATCTGCACGTGATCTACAAGTAGGACATGCTTCCCGGGCTGGGTATGTACCGTACAGAGTCTACACAACATCGCATACCGGCAGGCTAGGATCTAAATGATCTAGATCGGGATCTGTGCTGGAAATAATCTGCTGTTATTTTGCCCCTGCCCCCTGCAGTGTTCGGCCTGCAGGCACAATGGAAAACCGCCGAAACCAACCTCTTCGGGGAAAGGCCCTCAAATATTTGGCTGCAAAACTACAAGTACGCACAGCAGCTCCTCGCGCTGCCATTTTGGCACCACCTCGAACGCCAGGTTCAATACTCGCTAGCCCCACTATAATAGCGCGCCAAGTCTCCCGAACGATCGCTAGGCCGTGCTTACAGCAGGAGGCAGGCAGTGGCAATTCTTCGTCGGGAACTTTGTCCTTTTTGCCAAGAAACTCCGCTGGCGAGCCTTGCAGCAACACCAACTGCTGTATCACTGCACCTCCAGGCGCAGCAGCAGCGTCAGCAGCAGCGCTGCCAGTGCTGCTGCGGGCCCAGTAAGTGGTATTACTGTAGGCCGACCCTCGTGATTGGTCTTCAGCTGTTTCCACCGCTCCAGGCGCGCGAACGAGGCACCATTCGGCCGTGTTGTCGACGGAATGGATCCCGGGCAGTGCAGCAATCATGCCTTGCGACAGCAGCATCAGAGGACCGCGGAGAGCCGGACGGAGGGGCTGTTAGCGCGACAGGCCGGCTCTACGCCGACAGGCGGCCTTTCTGCTGCCTCAAAAACAGCTCGGGTGGTCGAAGAAATATTCGCCGCAACCCAACCACCCTGTAGCGCCACCAGTTGTGCTGTGACGGGCGGAAGTGGTACTACTGTGTCTAAGCTGCCCGAGCTTGAGGGGGACTTTAGCGAGGAGAGTCCTGGGGGGACTTCTGCTGCTTCTATGGCGAGCTCGGTTGGCGCTGGCGTTGGGCTTGTGGTTGAACCGGGCCTTGACATTGGACACATGGGACAGGTGAGAGGGGGGGGTGGAAGAGGAGAGGAATAGGGGGTGTCTCCTCAATAGAACAGGGTCGGTGGAGGTGGGAGGGAAGTGCTCCGCAGTCTCGTGACGGCAAGTTTGTGAGGATGCCTTACTCGTAGGCATGGTGGGGTCCCTTGTTTCCGTGTTCGAATACATAATGCTTCTTGTATACCAGGTATACACTGCTGCTGTACACTCACGGATGGCCGATGCCCGGATGTGGTTTCTTTATCAACCTGCAATATTTGACCCCGCCGCTGATTCTCTATTACGTAGCAGTATACCTGGTATACAGGTACGAGTATGTATACACGAGTATCATATTTATGTACCAGGTATCATACGGTACGAGTGTACGTATTCATACACCTCCTTTGGTGCAGAGCAACCTCTCAAGTCAACGCACTGCTGCTTACGTATGCGTGTGTGCGTGCACTGCGGTTCTGTTTCTCTTGCTCTTGAACAACGCATTGATACTATTAATACCAGAATACGAGTACTCGTACTGTACCCAGGTTTGTATACAACAGCAGTGCAGCGTTGGCTGAGTCATGCCAGGTAATGCGTCGATATATCATACCGGTACCTGGTATGATATTAACCGGGTACAGTACCTGGTATATCGGTCGCGGGTGTTCTGTACCTGTATCATATCATGGGGACACCAGGTGTACCGCTGTACTTATGTGTGTATTGTTGTTGTTGCTGGTCTCACTCTAACTCATCCCGAAATATAGTCGGTGATCACAGGACGGTAGAAAAAACTCTGGACTGGAATGATACACCAGGGAAACATGATACACAAAGTACAAAGTTCAACACAGCAGTACGATATGCGTTATAATTGGGGCACATCGTACACCTCAACCAGGAGGAAGTGAAATAAATTAAAAAAAAACGGAAAGACAAAAAAAAAGGAGAAAGGGAAAAAAGGGCAAAAAGGAGAAGAAAACTGAGAAAGGAAGGGAAGCATGACCATATGATACGAGCAAATACACCAGAAGGTTCACAAGCAAATATGTCATGAGACAGGCAACCGTCAAACCGTCAGTCAGTCAGTCAAGGGCGTCCGTCAAGACATTTCCATCCGTCTAGATGGATTGTCCCCTATCCCCGCTGGAACAAACGTCCCGTTTTCGGTATGGAAACCCCTAGTTTGTTTCACATGTTTTGAGTGCTGCTTGCTGTGTGCTTCGTGCCAGCACCAGAGCACCAGCACAGCACACCAGCAGCTTCGACCGAGGCAGAGCATAGACAATCAGCACTCAGTACAAAATGAAATGTAGCCTTTCAATAGTATGGCCAGGGGTTTTCCAAAAACGGGGATTTGTTTTCCCTGTCCCCGGGTTTTTGCCGTCCAGGCCCGTCGGCCAAGTGCTAAAAGTGCCGTATCTTGAAATATGTGTTCACAAGCGTAAGAACGCAAGCGGGTACACAGACTGCCATACTCACAGGTAGGTAGGTAGACGCAGGGGTGGCAACACAAAAAGCAAACCAAAAACAGAACCAAAGAACTCAAAGCAAAGTCCATCAACAGGGAGAGGGCTACAGCAGTACGATAGCTATATATTTATACGCACCAGCGTTCAAGATAAGCAAAAAAGAAAATTGAGCGAAATAACTACGAAGCAGGAACAAGAGAAAGAGAAAACAAACGAGGAAGACAAACCAGATGGAAAAAGCAAGAAGGGAAAAAAAAAATGGAAAATGAAAAATGAAAAGGGGGAAAGCGAAAAAAACAGGCAAGGGAGGCATGCAAACGGCGGGGGAGTCGGGCAACCATACGCTAGCTTCTTTGGCACTGCAGTACGTATGTACAAGCAGTAGTAACAGTGGTGTTTGAGATAGAACTACACTACAGCACCAGCAGTAGAATCGAGTTCGATAAGATATCGATAAACAAAACAACTACTGCTGTACAAACAGTACGTATTTGATACGATTTCGATATTTGATACCGGGTACCTGGTATGTACATATTATATGTACATCGACGTTAAGTTTTCGTTCAGTGTCGTCATAAAAACACGGGGAGGCGAAGGGGTGGACGACAAAACATGTTCGATAGGACGTACGTAGACAACTCTAAAAACCTACAGCAGTACACCCCCCGTGGAATGTTCGATCGAATTATCTCACCGAGCTTTCCAAATCAAACAGCAAGATGAGATTTGAGGGAAGTTCCAATCTCACAAAGCTTCTTTTTTTTCATTTATTTCATATCGAAAGTTCGATATTTCGGTACATCGAACCTTTCGGTGCCATATTCAACACCTATGAATACCATACCTGGTACGTATGGATATTATACACTGCTGCTGTACGATCGCCTGCCTGGTAACTTGTATACCTGCCTGCATTCTTCTTCGTGAGTCGGTCAAAGGGTCTATCATCTATCATACAGTACTCGTAGGCTTGTGACTCCCCTGTAATGTGCTCATACTCGGACCATGTAATACCGGTCAAAGGTAGAATCGTATCATACGAAGTATCATATTTTATACAGGACATACGAAGCACTGCTGTACCAGGGTCAACAGGACGGTTTCGGCGATTGTGGTCATTGTTGTCACGACTTTTAACTCCTTTGTTTCATTGTTGTCGCGAGCTTTTGAGGCATTTCACACAAGCATTTCAGATTCTGGAAATCAAAGAACCTCTGTATATCCCGGTACGATTCAACACGTACTGCTTGCTATACACATCATCGCCTTCAGTACGCGTTTCTCTCTTCTCTGGTATTCTTGCTTTTTTGCCTTGTTTCTCTCTTCTTTTCCTTTTTTCCCCCACCGTGCTTATGCTGGCGTTTTCTTCCTCCTCTTCTTCGTGTTGCTTCTTCCGTGCAGCAGTTCATGTGATCCTGTTGAACGCGTGCGCTTTCTTCTTCTGCTATTAATAGCAGCCTTTGTATTGGTAATCTCCTTGTGTCATATCATATGTTTTTGTGTTTGATTTCATAATTCGTCTTGCTTTATTGTCCTCGTTGTTCTTTTTTTCTGGTCTGGCTTGTGTTATTGTATTCTCGTACCAGGTACCTTGGCAACTCACTTGCTTTACCCATTCAGTTGCGATTATGTTTGTTTTAGTGTTTCTCTGTCTCAGTATGTTAGCACATAATTAACATATTACTATAGTTCGTATATCTCTAGGATAAGAAATCAGGACGGGCACTGGGAGTACTGACTGCTGATGTAGTTGGGTAGAACGGTTTAATGCGAACACAACACACACACTGCTGCAGCATTATACCATGCTGCTGTTATGCCTTATGCCTCGTACATCACTTGCGAAAACCACCTTACTCTATTTCCAAGTCGTTTATCTCCGACATGCGAAGTGTGAGTGCAGTTCGTCAGAGATTGAAATGGAAATGTTGAATGAACTGCGAAATATTGCGTACCATGCACGAGTACGACGTATTCTGAAACAGGCGTGTCTGAAGCACTGCAGCAGTACGAGTACTGCTGCTGTTTTAGTGACGGTGTACTCGTAATGTCTGAGTGCCTGTCTTTCCTGTCTTGGTGTAGTACGGCGAGGAGCGAGGAAAGGCATGCGAAACCAACGCCGCTATTAATAGGCCGCTCCCAAATGTCAGGGCTAAGGGATATTTTACATATCAATAGTGTCGTATTGCTACCATACTGCTGCATACCGCGGGGCATTTGGGGGCGAGATGGGCATAGCATGTGTTGAGCGAGACAAGCGTTTTCCCCTTGAAATACTATACCTGAAAATGGTATCGGATTTGCGTTGGGGCGCTCAAAACGAATAAGGTAGGTCTAGGGCCGATGCTACCTAATGGAAACACTATCTTGTCAAAATATCTCTACATTTTGAAGATGCCAGCCGTACTGCAGTATACCAGGTATATGTATTATATGTACCGCACGCTTTGCGCACGAATTTTAGTTTAGGGCTTGAGGGTCTCTATTTTTTCCCCATCCCCGTTTTATAATTTATCGACCAAGTCTTGCTTCGGTTACAAAAAATAAGTCCCATGCTCGCCAGAAGCCCGGGCCTATGAGATACCTGTTTACTATACAATGCTTGCTAAGTTTCAGCTCAAAAACACGCCGATTGAAACCAGAGAGCACACGTGATAGTATCTTGATGCCTCGTAAGCTTGCCCGACGGTACCATGGCAGCAGCGGAAAAAGCACGAGTTGTGATCAGCGCCCGTATGTACGACTGCTGTGAGCATGTTGTGTTTTTTGTGGGTCGGCGTGAAGAAGTGTAGCCATCGCCTAATAGTGTTAATAGAAGTATAGTAAACGATTAGAGTTCGATAAGCTAAGCTTTGGCATTTTCTACCCTCCATAATCGAGGATATTTGCGAAAAGCTGGCGCGTTCAACCGATATGTCAGGATACCAGCGAACATTACGTTGAACCCATTTTTTCATCGGCGGTGTAGGTGTAGGTGTAGCCATGGTTCTAGGCTGCCGCGTGCAAAATTAGTGCATTTTCGGTTTTGCACGCTTTTTGTGCTGCCGCTGGCTCGCAACTTCGAGTTCACGAGAACACATCGTGAGTCGTTTCTGGCTGCCTACGCCTGCTGTCTGGCGCACACGACGCCCTCATGCCCCCCATTAGGAGCGTCGTGGTTGTGAGGAGCTGAAGAAGCTGTCCGTAAGTGAAGTGCAGTGGTTCAGCTGAGGGGGGGCGGGGGGTGTCTCATTTTGTGTACCCAGAAAATTCGTCCTATTTTTCCCACTACGGGCACCTCACGGGCACCGCAAAGTGAAGGTGTAGGCCTTTGTTGAGATGTTGGGAGGATCTGGAGAGAACCACAAGCTGCCGTGGAAAAAGAATCGAGCTGATGCACCCGCTTTCTGCGAAGGCACCGACCGGCTAAAGGTCCAAACCCAACGTGTCGAAATACCTCTACAATTTACTTTTCCAAAGAAAACATCTAGGAATATATTATATATACGTGGAAACCCTGGGATGAGGGGTAGGTGAGACCCTCCGTGGCCTCTTACAAAATGCATTAAACAAATCCGAAAAACTGATCTCCTGGAGGCATCTTCAGCCAAGATCGTGACCACGGCCCAGCCGAATGTTGAATTCGAAGCGACGAGATTCCGAGCCCTCGACAGAACTTCGCTCGACGAAAGCAAAGATTGCGTCGTGGAATCTGAACGCAGCGCGCTCTTTAAGGGCTCCCACCCACCCTACCCTACGTTATGATGTTCTGTGTTCACACGACGGCTAGTAATACGTAGCGGGCGCCGACCAGGCGTGTGATATTAAAAAAAATTCGCGGCTGGTGTGTAGAAAAGAAACGACGAAACAAATCGAGATGTCTCCGATGGTACGTAATAAAGATAAGCTTTTGTGAACAGCGTATGACACCGCTGGCACCCTCTCGCCCTCTATTGAACATGGATCAGCCCGATGTCTGGGAAGCTGCCATCTATAGAATGTTCGCTGGCCTCTTCCGACACAAAGGGTTGGGGTAGGCCGTTCCCTGTCAAAATCGGAAAGTCGATAGCCGCATGGCGTAATTATTCACCAGCGTCGACTTACCACGTGTACTTGAATGTGGCACAATTGACTACGTACAAATATTTTCAGCATGCCAAACATTTGGGAGGGGGGCGGGGTTGCTTCCCGTTTTTCCCACAACGGACGGTGGTATTATACGAAAACGTCTTCAGCCGTGGCAGGATGTCGTATTTATAAGAAGCATTACATCATTTCCGAAGTGTGGGGACATAATTTCACAAGATAGGCTTCCATTGGCATCACCCTATATGTATGAGGCATTTTTTGGAGGTCAACCAGGTGCATATGCCTTGAAAGTATCGGCACGCTTACGGCGCGTTCGGCATGAAGGCAGATCTAAGCTCTATACTGAAATTTTGGCATGATACCGACCCTAACCCTATACCTAGACATGGCTCGGTGCCGAGGGCGGTAGGAGGGGCTTTCATGTCGTACATTTATGTTGAACATTACGGCCCTGGCCAGAGTACGGGTACTGCACTACTGTACAAACGTAGCAGGGCATTGCTTGGGTGCAGCGATTGTCCCATGTCCGAGTCGGTATTGAGTGCAGTTATTATGTTCTTATTGGGGAAAGGTGGCGACCAGACGAGCCTCTTGCCGACACTACCTTCGTGCGAGTAGTGATATATCTTACAGGCAAAGTGCCACTACCGCTGTACTACGTTATAAGCAAGGAACTGCTACCGCTACCGCTGTACTTACTCCGTAGTTATCATACCTGGAGTTGGGCCGTTTTAAAGGGTTTTAAAGTGTTTTGTAGGCTAATCTTACCAGATACTCGGATACCTGGTAGATATATTAAAGACCAGGTACCACTGAGACCGCGTAGGATAGAAGCACGAGTAGTACAGTAGTAGTCTAAGATTCAACATAGGTATATTTTTACACCCCGAGAGGATAAAACCGAACATAAAAACTGATATTGATATAGTTAGTACGTTTATATATATATATATTAGTATGAAAACTAAACAAAGATAAACGAAGGTGTGTAATCGAAATTTTCCTCAAAATATTGCTACCTGGCATACCTGGTATATACCATGCACCATACTGCTTGTAGCCGGTTCAGTACCCGCAAGGAGGATAGGGTTGGGTTCGCAATTTGGCGAGCAGTGGAAAGCACAGAGAGTCGGGTGGCTCTTGCGTGTCAAACCTTTTGTGTCATCTTTGGTCCAGTTTTTGGTAGCCAGCGGGTCACCTGCTCATTTCTCTTTTTTTACACTATTAATAGTTTAGGGGTATGATATTCATGTGTGTATACCAATTGTTTTGTTAAGTTGCTGGATCTGCGACCCAAAAACCTGTCCTCGACAAAGATGACAAGATTAAAGCTAATTCATTGTTTCAATAGTATGATATAATATGCAGTATGCAATGCAACGATTTGCCTGAAACTGTTGATATTGATGGTATTATTGACGTACAGCTGTATGAACCTCTTTCGGACTTCATAGGGGAGAAGTGTTGAAATAAACCGTCGAATACGTCATCGGCTGAAGGAAGATGCACACCTCGCTCGAAGTAGCATGGTGATACAGCACACTGATACTTGCTGGAGCTGCTGTTGCGCACGGCGGGCAGATATATCATCTACACATCATGCAGATCATCTACAGATCATACAGATCAACTACACTATACAGAGCATGTATAGATACATAATCTACAGATACATCACCGACAGGTGTATCATCTACAGATAGATCATTTACAGACACACCACTACAGATACATCATCTCCAGACAGATAATCTGCAGATACATCATCTACAAATACATCATCATCATCTAGATCTTCTGGGTCCTATCTTGTATTTATCATATGTTTTGCAGCATCTTGTTCAGACCCCACCCAGGACCCAGGAAACACACGCTACATTATGCAGGTCAATTGCCTCCCACCCTTCAACTCGAGCAAGGTCCTACGTACTGATCAGCAATACACCTATCCTTGCTAGATAATGATACATGTGCTAGACAATTAATTGGGGATGATTTGTCATTGATCAGGAGTGACCAAGACCTGTCCGAGGTGGCGAGAGTTTGTATTACAGTAGATCAATAGTACTGTAGCACCATATGATACTACATCTCTTTTTTTTTGTCGCTTTACGATAGTGATAAGTGTTAATCCGACCAAAAGGATGAAAAGTCGTGTGTTACAGTATTACAGTATTATTACAGTATTATTCCAGTATAGCAGAGGCCTTAACCCTTTGTTCCCATGTATACCATTTTATACCTTTTTATACCATTTTATCTATTCTCCCGTTGTTTTGTCTCTTTTCTTCCTACAGTAGGCGTAACTCAGATCCAGAGTCACATAGGAGGCTCTCTTCCCCCCTCCCCACTACTAATAGTAGGGAGAAGACTAATACTTCCGCCCTTTCTGCCCTCGTCGACTCGCGTCGAATACCCTTCCACTGCTGCAGCATAATTATTATAATGTAGTCTAATTGGTTTACGTACTTGGTTTGTCCACAAAACGGGGGGAGCGGTTGGGAAGGGCATTTCAGTTTCAGTTTTGAGGTTTGCTTAATTCGCTTGTTGGCCACAGCAGTGCAGTGCCATACCATTACACCCGCTTTGTTGGTAGCAACGGACTATATAGCAGATTCTGGTGTCAGGGAGTGCCTTCCATACATCTACACGAATACATACCACACGACTGCTACAGCTGTATTTCAGAAAATATAATTTTATTTTTATCGTAATGTAATATTAAGTTTAGCGTGTACTAGGTATCTGGTAGTATGACTTGGTCGAAGCCAAACAGTGAGCATTTCTGTAGTACGTATCAGGTCTGATTGACTGGGTTATAGCACGAGTATAGAGGGAAAACATGTCATTTGTTTTTTACAAATTCAGCATCACCACGACCGGCCGTCCCGGGCTATGCTACTATGCTACTATGCTACTATGCTACTATGCTACTATAGTGCTGGGGTACTATTGGTATGGCACTACGCTACTATGCTACTATGCTACTATGGTCATGCTGAGGTAGGGGTGGTAGGAGATGTGGTCGTGCTGACGTACGTAGGGGATGGGGGGGGTAGGGGATGCAACCGAAATGCCACTTCACAATGCACGGAAATTTCCGACACGCGTGCTGCTCGTGTTGCTCGTGCTGCTCGTGCTGTTCGTGTTGCTGCGCCCTTCTGCTATGCGGTTGGCATAATGCCGTACCTCACATATTCGTGATTAACGATCAATTATGTCTTTGGTGCGGGGTGCCCGCCGGGGGTAGCGACTTGCTCTCCAACCACCACACGGCATTTCTGATTTTTTTAATACCTTCCGTGTCGCCCTCCGGCCGCCGCTAAAACAACCATCCAAACCCTGTCGCTGCTACCGCCGCTGTCGCCGCTGCCGCCGCCACTAATAAAGATGGGGGGGATCGACACCGACGTGAGCGACAGCGAGGACAGCGACAGCAATGGAGAAGCGCTCAGCCCCTTGGCGCCTGGGCGTTTATCATGCCACTGGAGTAGTCCTGCCCAGCTCGCAGGTTTCGACAAACAAACGACCGGCAAAACTACCGCTGGCACGGAAAGCTTATCTCCGCAAGACTTGTGGAATCGGGACGGCGACGATTCGTACTTCGGTGTTGGCGTTGGCGACGACCGTCCTCTGGGCAGCAGGGGTCCGAGGCCGCTGGTTTGGGATTATCTTCCGGGAGAGACGAGCATCACCCTTGGCGTGAGGCTGTACCTGACGCACTTGGACCCGTTCGTCAGTCACGAGGAGAACTGCGCCCGCGTTCTTCGACAGGCAAGTGTATACCTTACCATACCATACCATACCTTACCATGCATGACCGTACCATACCGTGCTTCAGACCATACCATACCACGCGAAGATCCCCATGCTTTTGATAGAGGAGGAGAAGCAAAATACCCGGCTCGACTATAGACGCTGCTGTGTCTACAATCGGGCAATGTTTTTGTCGCTGGTGGTGGTGGTGGTGGTAGTGGTGGTGCTGCCGCTGCTGCTGCTGCTGTGGTAACGATAGTGAGCGGTATGGCATAGCGCGGTGGCAGGGGACACATGAGGTGACGGTCTCAACATCCTCTTCGCCGATTCGGGTAATAACGTGTCCGCAGCTGCTGCATGTGCTGCGATATGTGGGACGCTGGTGTTTTGCGCGGATCGCTGTTGCCGCGGTTAAAGCCACCCCCAAGTTGCGCCGGGGGGTTGGGACGACTATTTCATCCTACAAATTATTATGTAGTACCAGGTATATAACGAACTGTGTTCATCCTCGTCACGTACAATACCCTATAGATGGAGGTTTGGTCTGTGTGGAATAGCGGTATACTTACTGCAGTATACGACAATAACGGGCTGTTTTACCGACTTCACGACGTGCGTGTGTAGGTTTGCTTTGTCAATGTGTTGCACTGTACACCTACCAGGTATTACATGCTTTGTCAATGTGTTTCCCTGCAGTATACCTGCCAGGTGTTTTTTATCCCCCACTATTACTGTGTTTTTGGGTCAGCATCGGCGCCCACTAATTGGAAACTTGCGTGCACAGTGTATAAATCCGCCAGACCTTTGTCAGGGTGTGGTGTGTTGTGGTGTACATCACTGCACCTACCCGTCTTGTCGGGAAGGGCTAGGGTTGGGGTGTGGTTGTGCGTGCTGCAGACAGTCGAACGCCGCCTTGAACAGACGGCTTTGATCGCCAATACCTGGTATAGGGTCAACTGGCATCTTGACACAAATATAGGGACATTCCCTTTTTGAGGTTGAGAGTCAACCCACGCCGAAACAACAAGCCGACCCACCCCGCCGTCACTCATTCTCTCACAGCCAACAAGTGCAGTATCGCGTCAATAGTATCCCTCACGTCCCCCAACTGGTATTGTGTGTGCACGTCGCACGTTTTTTTCCAACGTTATGCAGATTCTGGAGCGCCTTGCGACGGAGGAGTTAGATGTGCCGGTTCTCAAGACCCGGCATGTCATCAAGGTGCTACATGTATATACTGAGTGAAGGTTTTAATGTCGATTAGAGACGGCTGATGAACACCAAAGGGTGATCTCGTACGGAACTTGTTTTGCCAGCAGGGACTTTCTCGTAGGATTTTACTGTACGTACAGTTAATCATTTTTTATGTTGACCTTGTACCTGGTCGATTAGCAACTTGTCACATTTCTAGCACTTTCTCTATTGCCTTAGGTGGCCCAAGCGGCTTGCCACGAGCCGCTGCCCTGCCGACCTTCGTCCTACTTCTTACCTCGGCGACATTCACCGAACTGCTTGCAAACGTTCAGACTGTTTTGCCGGGCGTTCCAATGCTGTCATGGTCCATCACCGTTACGGTTTGAGAAACACTATAAGAAATGCGTCAGCTGTGAGTTCGACCGACTGACGTGTTGATATTAAATTTTACTATCTGCGTGATAACATGGGGCGCGCTTGTTCTGTGTTGCTTTTGTAGTACGGTGTGTGCGAGTTCTACTTATGGCGTACTGTAGTTAGTAGGTGACACTATTTTTCACGAGTTGCACGTATGGTGCTTCGTACGTACGATAATGGCGTTCGCGTGTGTTCCGCATGCATTTCTCGTGAAATAGGTAGTTACGTTTTGGGGGGCAATCCAAACGACGCGCCGAAACAAATAGGTATGACTTTGAAGATGTCTAATATTCGAAGCGCCGCGTTATAACCGCTAACCTATGTCCCGTCCTACGATTTCATGTCGTTTCATGTTTTGTGTTTGATCTGGTTGGTTTCTTACAGCTGGAGGCGTTCCTGCGATCGGTGGTCCTGAGTGTGCCCGCCAGGACGTGGCAGGAGTCTGTCCGAGGGGCGTTTGCGCGCACTGCTCCCGTCGGGAACAACAGATCTACGGCACACGTAAGACTGCGCGGCTTAAACACTCATACCCTTTCATTAAAACAGTACACCAAAACACTGATACCCTACAGAGGTAACCAAGCACACTAAGCGCCTATATACACGTAAGAAGCTAGCAGGTACCTGGTAGAGCTAGGGTTAGGGTCAGATTCATGCTTCATACTTGGTATCACATGTGACACAATATGTGTCCTGTCATATGGTACTTATGGTTTGTCCCACGTTACAATTAGTGGCACTTATGGTTTGCCCCACGTTCCAATTAGTCTACCGTTGCGGGGGAGGGGAGCATAGTAAATAGGACCTTCGGTATACACTAAAACCTATATGTTCAACTATTTTTACTATGGCCCCTCGTAATATGTATTTGGTACTGGATTTCTTAGTATGAAATAAGGGTATAGTGAGGTTCTGCGCAAAAGCTGGGCTTATCGTCGTTTACTCCAAGTTTTGTAACTGCTGTCGCGTACTGCTCTATGTGGCATCCTGTATCCTATACTGTATTTCGATGGCTGTATTGAAGTCGTACAGCAATCCCAAGCAGTACGAGAACCCACCCCTACCCCTGCCCCTTTAGTAGCACCTTTAGTAGCACCTTTGGCGGCACGTTAGTGTCCCCTCCTTTAGTGTCCCCTCCTTTAGTGTCCCCTTTAGCCCCTCCTTCAGTGCCTCTCTTATCAATAGCACCAGCTTTAGTGGTTCCTTTGCTTTATTGGCTCCTTTGTGTTTTTGGCTGCTTTGCTTTCATATTGACTGTTAGGGTTAGGGTTAGTAGGGGTTGGACTTTTTAGTTGATGTTTTTCACACCACTTACAGTGTTGATGTAGTACTCGATGTTTAGTATTAACACTAATCTATTACGTACACTTGAGGGTTAACCTCAAACTGGACCTGTTGCCCACCACTCCCCACTTACATGCAACGAGTAGACCTCAGCCAAAGAAAGACAAGGAAAGAGCGAGGGCGCCAAACGTGACACGACCCGACGTATTGTCCCGTGACATGCCGTTCGCTTTCGTTCGTTGCTTACATATATGCATCCGCCAGGGCCCTCAAATGTGTGGGGATGAGCTGACGTTCCGCATGGGCTTGTTCATTTCCATCATGAGGGTGGAGAGAGAGGGAGGACATACTCATGATAGTCATGATAGTCATGATGCCGATGCCGCGGTGAGGCCCTGTTCGGTGTTGCTATACCTTCTACACCACTATGCTGGGGGGACATTACTGTATTTCTACTGTAATATACGCTATTAATGGTAGTAGCAGTAATCAAAACCGAAATATGGTGTGTAAACGTACAGGGATATACGCATGGTACGTACGTATGGCTTTGGAGTCCATCGTGGGCCCTGATTATATACTATACTACTATTGTACTACTATTACTACATTACTATCACTAGTATTTCTATGGCCTATGCCCCCCATAGTAGGAGTAGTATCCGCTGCTCAGTCTTGTTGTCTTGTTGTCTTGTTGTCCTGTTCCGTCGCAAAGCTTTTCGGGGGGATATATACGTCGTATAGTTGCGCTTTATTTGTGTAGTGATTGCCTTGTCAGCATAAAATTGGCCGTACTATTCGCTTGTTTTTTTTTGCCCTTTCGACACTTAAGAGAGAGGGGAATCGCCACTAAACGGGTACGTATGCTTTTGTAGCGGCAACTGCTTGGTTGGGAGAATATTGTTTCGGGGGAGGGGGGCTGCGTTTCAAAGAGTCGTGCAACACGGCGTCGCTTGGTGATCCTACTCCTTGCACTTTTAATAGATCGCTGGTAAGACCAAACGTATATGGGAGGTACTGGTACGTTGTTTTGGTCGGTCAAGGTATTTTATCTCTGGGTGCTCTACGTAGCGGGAACGGGCTCATAGCGAAAACGATCAAGCGCCATTAATCGGAAGCCCGAGCGCGGCACGTAAAGGTGAAACGATGCACGAAGTAGGCAGGCACACCATTTCAAGGGGGGTGCGGTGAGGCCGTATCGCGGCGTCGCAGTACCCTTCGACCACTGCAATATGTTTCCCAACCGACACTAAAAACAAATGGGGGCCCCTTACGCCGGGTTAGATGCCCGCCGCCGAGTCGTAGAAGAAACTGTTGCGTTGTGGTCCGCGGTGCGATGATAGAGTGAGAGCAAACGCTAAATCTTGAGGCGCCAGCTGGAACGCACAATTATTGAATGGTAGGTGGATTGGCTGTTGGTTGGTTGGCGTTTGACGTTTTTGACGTTGGCGTGTGACTGGTTGAAAGGGGGGATTGGCCTGAAGTTTCACCGGCGTTGAAAGGGCACGCTGCTGCCTCTCTTCTCTGTTATCTATTTTCAGTTACGGTTAGGGTGTGCACCAAGGCAGGGGTTCTCTCTCGTGCGTGTGTGTGTTGAGCTGTGCGAGTGGAGTTGTGCGTTCGTAACGTGACAACGGGAGGGCTGTCTGGCTGCTTGCTTGCTCCGTCACACTGATCCTGCTCTCTGCCACACTGTTTCGTCGACTACTCCTGGTCGTATATGTTGCTATTTTGTTCAGGGGCGAAGATGTATTGTTTCGTGCATTTATCCTTCTGACCGACTATACGAGTAGAGCAAGCACTTTGAGTATTGCTTTGTAATGGGGCTGGTCGCACCCTTGTCTCTACCAGATTAATACTAACTTTCCTCTAGATTCTAGACATTGAACACCAACTGAATCTCAGCTGAGCGTGTTTTGATTTGCCGCCTTCCCTTCGCCCGCCGGGTTCGTATATGTTTTACAATCTTATCGTGCCAGGTCGACGATATGCGCGTGGAGTCGGTGGTGAGGGGTTACGCCGCAAACGCGGCCGAAATTTTGCCGTTACAACGTCCGGCCAGAACGCTGCTGCCGCCGCTGCTGTTCTGCATGGCCTGTGACGTGCTGGTCGTGCGCTTGCTCGCTCCAGAGGTACGTTGCGTTGTTGGTCTTGATTTGGCTTGAGTCGCGAGGTTCGCCTCGAAGGAGAGACGCTTGCAGCCATGATACCCGTGGTTTAATATTATCATGGCATCTGCAAGCGGGCCATAGAGGTCGTTTGGCCAGGCAAAGCCCTATCGTCTATGAATATAGGAGGTCAGATAAACTACATGGGGCTGTTCGGCTTAAGTTGTGCCACCTCTGCCACCGTGTGCCCATGATTTGCCTGGCATCTGAGGCTGCTGGAATCCACCGACGATGTAACGTGAAATAGGGTCAGTGGTGCTCTGATTTTCGAGAAGCTCGCACGCTTCCTCAAACGCCGGGTTTGTGGAAATCTGTTCTGTACGATGCAGATCTCGTAACCAATGATGCAAGCGGCGACAGACAGTGTACAGCAGACGGGCCTATATGGGGGAGTTGATGTTGGTGTGGGTGTTCCCCTCAGGGATGAACCCTAACCCTAACCCTCGTGCGGGAGACAAACAACTTAAGAATAATACCACTACGTAAGATAATTGGGGTATTGTTTTTGCAGTTCAAAGTAAATAATACGAGAGTTATTTAGCTGAAGATATCTCCCTGCGTTACTGTAACAACGCCTCTTTCTTTCACGTTTTGGACTGCATGCAACACTTGCAATACTCCCAGCACGGCAATACTCCTAATGCTGCAATGCTACTCTTGTAAAATGGCAGGGCTCTTCACGGGTCACGAAGTTTCCAAAAGCTCACTGATCGGGTTGGGTCGGTTCGGGTCGGTCCAGGAACTTTTCAAATTCTCGCGGATCGGGTCCGGTCACCTTTACCCGATTCGGCCCGACCTAACCCTCGAGGTTTGATCAGACCCGTGAACAGCCCTTAACAATAGTACCAGTATGGTAGTAAGAGAGTTGGGTCACATTGGCAGGAGTAATGTGAATAGTGTGATGGTTAACTTATGTTGACTTATGTCTTCGTGCTGCTGCAGCACCGTCTCTTCCTTCCATGCTTTCGACTGCAGCATCTGTCATACTCCTCTAACACTGCGATCATCCGAATGCTGCGATGCTGCTGTTGCTTTATGTGTGATAGATTCGAGACGTCTGCCACAAGATTGTCTCCGACTACGAAGCCCGGGCGAAGCTATGGATGAGTCCGCCACAGAACGCTGAGCGCTACCTCCGGCCCCTGGTGACAGACTTCGCGAGATGGCTAAGGACCAACCACGACCTCCTGTACCAGGGGAGCGCGACGGAGGGGCTCCTGTGCAGCATCGACGATCGCTTGCGAAACACCCTCAAACACCAGGTGCTGCCATACGGGCGTGTGTTTAGTGTGGCTCGTCGTGAAGTGTCAGTTGGGCCTCGCATAGTACGCAGTGGAGTATAAGTTGGGTGTTGGTCTTTGTTGGCATCGCGCTGCGCTCGTTGGTCTCGTGTTTTTCCACGTGATGCAGCTTTTTTGCACTCTCCTTCGTGTTATGGTGCCGTGCCGCAGTCTTTTGCTGTGTGACGTGCTGTTGTTGTTGTTGTTTTTTCGTGCCAGGTATGTTGAGCAAGTCACAGTTGACTCTTGTAGTACGGGAGGCCTTACTAAATAGGGACCGTACAGCAGGTGTACACAAAAACCCATATATTTGACTATTTAGTCCTACTTACTACGGTCCCCCGTATTGATGCTACACTAGGTGTTGCTGCAGACGCTGGTGGCATCGTCATGGCCTAGGCCGCGTTGAAGCACACGCAATGGCTCGCATACCGGTACCGGCAGATTTTGCCTACAAGACAGGGAGTGTTGACAACGACGTGCGACATACCAATGCACTGTCGGGAGGGGGGGGGGGCTATGCCACGGAGAATCTTACATATATATATACGCGCATTCTCGTCAATCGTGCCTCTGCCGCATTGATACCATGTCCTTACCCATGCCTACGTACAACAGAGTGTATGCTAACACCTTTGGTCGCACTCCGTTTCGTCCGTTGGTCTTGCCCGCGCTGGCGATTCCGTGTGGGTGTTTTCCTGTTGTTGCTGCTGCTGTTGCTGCTGCTGTTGCTGCAGGTTTATCGGTCACATGGGCACTTCTTGGCAGTGCTGAAGTCGCTCTCGGACAAGCTGACGGACATGCCGCTTCCCTCTTACGACCCCTGTGGAGGCGACAACGACCACCCTTTCGACGTCTCTCAGGTGGGGTGTGGGAGCAGAGCCGTCACCTGGCACGCCCTCGTCGCGCTCAGCAATCGGGCCCAATGACAGTTACATCGGTTATCATAACGGGCGACGAGTAGCACCGATGCATGTCGCGCTCAGAAGTGAAGGGTGAAGGCCTTACTGTTTGGCTGGCCCTGATTGCGTTTGGCTTGGCAATCGAATACGGTGAAAGGGACGAGATACCGTCGTATATGGTTCTCTTGGAAATGCGTGGTGGAGGGACCATATATTGGGTTAGCAAATATGAGTTTCGACGAAACCCTCGAGCTCACAGCTGTTGTTTTTTTTTAAACTTTAAATATCGTGTTGGTCCCATGGTCGTTTTTGTGAACGCATTCTCGCCCCCTTCCTGTTGGTGCGGTGCAAACGCCCCCCCCCCCCTTCACTCGCTGCGTGAGCTAGACAACCAGGGTGCCGTTTTTTTTTGTTTTTTTTTTTTGGCGGTCACCAAAGCTGGCGGTCGAGTAGATCATTTGTGCGGGGTGGAGAACCTTTGTTCCGCACAAGGGGAATGGTCGTATCACGTAGTGTTAATATGGTAAGGCGTCCGCGAGGCAGTTACATAGTAAAACCCATTGCTGTCTCCGGAAGTGGCCACACCAGAAATTAAATTAACTCATTGAAGCTGTCGTCCATATGCAAGTCCGCCTCAGAGGCGGTTCTTAGCAGGATGCAGCTCACCCTCCATGCGACTCGCCCAATACCTCATGGCGTTTCGCGCTTGGTGCAAGCAATGTCTGCCTGGTTGGTGAAAACCCAACGCGCTCCGTCCCGGCATTGTAGGGATGCGAGGGTCTATGGTCATATGACTACGGCCGTGCACGACATGAGTACACCCCCCCCCTCCGTCTCGAAAGGGATGCGTGGTCAATGGTCAAATGACTAAGGCAAGCAACAAATGAGTACCCCCCCCCCCCCCCTCCCAATCGGATGGAAACACCGATGCAGACTCTGAAGGACGTCAGTCGGGAAAGGTTCGACGTCAACAAAATGGAAACCGACCCCGCCGACTGCTGGCGGAAAATTCGCGCCCTCCTCCTCAAAGCGGCCAAAAATCACCCCTCCTACACCAACGGCACCACCGGCCACTCTCACCAAGAAACCGAAACGCTTTTGCGGCCGAGCCCCTCGTCGGAAGCTCACACCGACCACCCAAGCAAGCATGCCTCTTCGGTTAACGGGAGCGCTGAATGCGCGGCGAATGGGTCGGGGCTAAGCGCGGCAGCGAGAGGGGATGCTGCCGCAGGGGGTGCAGGGTCAGCGGATGCGGCCGGGGGCGGCAATGGGGTGTCGGCGGGGGCGGGAGGCGGCGGGACTGGCTGCGTCGCCGGGAAAGCGTGGGGGGTAGGGGGTGACAAGAAGGGAGGCGTTAGGGGTAACGACAACGCCTCGAAGTCGGACCTGGACATGTACGTCGACCAGTGCGCGTGGAGGGTCCTGCACGCCGCTTCGAGGACCGCGTCTGGCGGCGACTGCTTCTTTGTTGTTCAGGTGAGCAAGGGTTGCCGATTGGTATATTGTATACTACACTGTGCCCACGGCTATAGGCAGACGATATATTATGTATGCTTCTTTTTTTGCTTCAAAAGAGGCGCCACGAGTACGTGTTACCAACCAATAACTGGTAAAGTGATGCATTTCATTGTGTTTCGATCTGCGGCTGGTGTGGGTCCTTGTGTCCTGAAGTTGTGTCTCAATAAGATCGACGCGTTCGTTGCATCATGGATACGATTCGTCTTCCACTGCCTCAAAGATGCTTACGCCCTGTTTTATGTACAATATACGGTAGTTGAAAAGGAGGGGAAATGACAAGCCCCAGTCGACGTGGGGTTGGTGTGGCAGAGACGCGATAGATGTCGATGCATGCATAGTAGTGCAGCATTTGCCGACAGCGTCTCCCGCGGGTTACACCGTAGCTACTATACATATATGTATAGGTATCAAATGGACATTTTTCCGGAATACTTTCACTTTTTACCTCCGGCCGCGGGCCTTTCTCGCGCTGTCGGCTGCGGGGCACGCAGGGGGCCCGCGTGTGCACCACGACGCAAGTGCGGGTCCCGGCCGAGGCCCGTGGGGCGTGCTCTGGGCCTTCGAAGTCGCGAATTCTGGCAAATAACTCAGGGGAGGCGTTCCGACTTGACACCCCCTTGCAAGTACAATGAAAAACCGGTCGTACGACTGTTTTTTATTAGCATGGTATTTTGATGGTTCGTTTTTGACCCGCCGCATGAACGGAACACACACAGCACGCACCACGCACGAGGCAACAAGGACCACACCGTCATCGAACGAGGCGCACAGCAAGCGTCGTGCAGCAGTAGTTGATACCATGTTGCATGCGTCCGCTCTCTCTGGGCTGTGTACAGCAGTAGCAGTTGTGCGCGACGTTCGAAAAATTACATGCGCATTTTATGTAAATTTTTTGGTTCCAAGATTTTGGAATCTACGTAGAGTACACAAACACAGATCTACGAGTACGTATCCGCATGAATTTTGATGGTTCGTTTTTGGCCCGCCGCATGAACGGATCACACACAGCACGCCCCGCGCACGAGACAACAAGGTCCACACCGACTTTACATTGAACGAGGCACACATCATATTGAACTAGGCACACATCAAGCGTCGTGTAGCAGTAGTTGATACAATGTTACATGCGCCTGCTTTCCATGGGCTGTGTACAGCAAGCAGTTGTATGAGACGCTTCTCCTTCGACGCCGGCACGTCCTGCGGCTGCTTCACCGGCACGTGTTGTTCGCGAGGCTACTGGCATCGCGAACGCCAATGTCTCAGTTACCCTTGGTGCGGCTAGTGCCGTTCCTCCCCAACCCGCAACCGCATCGCCGCCGTCGGGTCCTCGCTCGACTGGAGCTGCTTCAGCACCCCACCGCGAGGAGGAGGAGGAGCAGGAGGTGGTGGACCCCGAGAGGGGCCTCCTCGAGCTGTGCCCCCGGTCGGACTGCAGGGTCCCTCTTTTTATGAAACAGAATCCGAGGAACGACAAAGCTGACTACCCTGCCTGTCGCGAATACAAGACTGGTCGGTGTGCGTGGACTGGCCGACGGATCAAGTACTCGGGAAAAAAATGCTGCTTCTGCTGCCAAGATCTCCCCGTTGGAGCCGTCGTCTGGGCATACAGGACTCCGAGTGAGTGTTGTTCCCATGTGCTGTTGAGTGTGACGTTATAGTGGGGCCTCCACTATTATTAATAGTGGAGGCTCCATGATACCGTCACACTCAACAGCACATGGGAGCAACACTTACTCGGAGTCCTGTATGCCCAAACGATGGCTCCAACGGGGAGTTCTTGGCAACATAAGTAGCATTTTATTCCCGGTACTTGATCCGTAGGCCAGTCCACGCACACACCAAAAACGGCGAAAGTAAGACAGTAAGACACTGAGATTGACAGCAGGGATATCGTCCCGTACAACCCTTTCTTATTAATAAAGTATGACTGCCACCTTCGCGTCGACTTGGTCACAGCGTTGGCCGTCATTGCATACCTTTACAAGGATGCTTACAAAAAGGCAGACACAATACGTTTTAGACTTTTGTACGGTAAATACGAGATAGAGGCTTACAGGAGCGTGCGTTATACCCGGTATATCTAGTTCTGAGGCCATGTGGCATATTTTCATATTTTCGGGTTCACAACACAAGAGAGAACGCCCTCTGTTAACTTGATTTACGTACACCCCAAGGGAGAACAGCCAGTTGTCCACGATGAAGCAGGCGAACCTGACAAATACCAAGCAGCTGCGGACTCCGCCGTCTCTAATCTCATGAGGTATTTCGGCCGTCCTATCTCTTCCATGTGCGACGATTTGAATTACCCCCGATACCTCGAGCTGTTCTTTGTCGGAAGAATGGAAATATTTTCCAAACGCCGTCGAACCCACACCTCTCCAGACGCCGACAACTGCGACAGTAGTGCTGATGAGCAACCTCCTGCCGCTACAGCAACTCTCCGTGACAGGTACCGTGACTTCATCTACCGCAAAGTCACTGCTAACGCCAGCCGCATACAATACATGAGTCCCGATTAAGAAGACATCTGGTTCTTGCGTTTGTTGCTATTGCATCGCCCCGCCCATACTCGTAGCTTCTTGAGTTTACGTTCTAATAATGGCTTCGTGTAGAGTGAAACCTACGAACAGTGTGCCAGGGAACTCGGCCTCGTTCATGACGTTGACGAGTATTCCATTTGCATGCAGGGAGCCATAGGATTTTCGGCAGCCCGTGAACTACATCGCCTCTTCACGACGTTGATACTGCACGGCGCCCCCGCGCCACCTCTGTGGGAGGAATTTCAAGTGCACCGTTCGCGTGAGTTGGCCGCTCCTATGTCCGCTGCTGCTAGCTCTGACGCTGCTCTCAAGCATATTGATCTCATGCTCAACAAACACGGCCGTTCAACTAACCAATTAGGCCTGCCAAACGTCCGCCATGACAACACGGAGTTTGACCGTCTCCTCAATTCCTTCGACAGAACTGAGCAAGAACAACTTGCTAACACCAGAACAACGGCAAGGTTTTGACACAGTCACTACAAATGCCCTTCGCGATGACTCGGGAGGTCTCTACATGACCGATGCACCTACTGGGACGGGGGAAACGTTCACTGAATGCACCAGAGCAGCCCACGTACGTTCTCGAGGGAAATTAGTGCTTTGTGCGGCGCCACAGGTATTGCGGCCCTCATTCTTGCCGGTGGTTTTACAGCTCTTCTCCACCTTTAAAGTGCCGTTTGGTGATGGCGCCATTGACGGCAGCGTATGCAGCGTCAAATCTGAATCCGAGCGTGCTGACTCACTAATTATCTGGGATGAAGTTGTCACGTCTTCCAAGTTTGCCCCTGAAGCCTTGAACCTTACACTTCAAGACCTTCGCAACAGTGAGTTGCCATTTGCCGGAAAAACAATTATGTTCAGCGGTGACTGGAGACAAGTTGGTCCTGTCCTCAAGTTTGGCACGGAAACTGGAATCGTGGAGCACGCATTCCTTTCTCCGGCTCTGTGGCAACATGTTCACCAATTTCGTCTAACGGTGTCAATGAGGGACAAGGACGACATCCCTTTCGCTTGAACAGTGCTGGAAGTGGGCGAAGGAAACATGGAACCCGTCTTGCTCCCAGATGGTTTTGCTGCTATCCCTTTGCGCCACACCATTATTTCCTAGGACGGGTCGGAAGTTACTTGCTCCATCGATGGAACGACTTCGAAAAGCTCATCGACAGCGTTTACCCAGACCTATTAGATGTTGATCATAACACTTACAACGACCGGGGCATTTTGGCTCCCACCATTGGCAAGATTGACAACATCAACGCTTTCATCCTCAGCAAAATTCCGCGGCGAAGCCATAACCTACGACAGTGCGTACAGACAAAATTGTTACGGACGACGAAAACATGCCTGACATCGTTTCAGTCGAGTGCTTAAACAGTGTGCTTGAACGCCTCCTCATGACCTACACCTCAAGATTGGAACTTTTGGTCTTTTTTATTCGTAACATCAATTTCGACAGCGGTCTCGTTAACGGAAAAACCAATGATTTATCAGAGGCTTTTCCCAACGTGTGGTTGACGTCGAGGTCATATCGGAAGAGTCCTCGATTGTCAAAATCCCTCGCATTTGTTTCGAAGTTCAGGTTGGCGCCCGTGGCATCACTTTACCACCAATTTCAATTCCCTGTGCGTTTGTGCTATGCTACGACCATAAATAATTCACAGGGCCAGACTTTGTCAAAGGTCGGGCGAGACCTCCAAGGAGATGTGTTCGGCCATGGTCAACTGTATGTCTCTTTGAGCAAGACCACCTGTAGGGACAACCTCCTCTACCTCGTCAAACCCCAACGGCTTACTGACGGGATCCCCTGCGTCCACAACGTCGTCAATTCTGAGTTCATCGTCGCTGCTACAGAAAACTGTCCCCCCATATTTGACATCGACCTCGCGCTTCGTGCTTTCAAATGGAAGCAATAACACGCTAAATGGAAAGCACTCGGACGATGGCAGCAGCTCCGGCTTCAACAGTAACTACACCAAGCACAGCGACAATAGTAACAGCAACGACAACAGTAACCCTTCCACCGACGGCGTACACGATCCTGGGTCTTGGTCCACCGTCAACGAAGTTGGCGATGACGCTTGCTTGCTGAGATGTATCTCCCGTCATGTTTTCAACAATCCTGACTTGCATGTCGTCAAAAACAAACGTCACCAACTTCTTCATCACATGCCTCTCAATATGCACCGCACTGTACCAGCTACCAGCTTCAGGTGGAAACAATGTTCACCAAACCATTACAACAGGAATTAACCAGGAGCACATCAAGATGTCTGGCTCCCCTCCCGTACTGCATCATAGCGTTGAACACTACCTTCAACTCGTGGCTAGTCCCTCCACCGACGCGACTCATACCGAAATTGTCGCCGCCAACCAATTATACAACACCCATATTCGTGTCACATTCTCTGGTCAGCCATATTCTTCACCGCCAACTGTTAACACATGTGACGTCCTGAACACCAACGAGCATTACAACACATTGCAATTCTCCACTTCTTAATCACCAACCTCACTTTTTCATCACTTTACATTGCCCTTCTTTTATTAGTGGTAACGGGTGCTCAGACTGCTACGACTCTCGCAAATCTTCTTGCGCAAAACATTTGTCGTGAGGAACAGAAATGCTCAAGAGGAAACAGTCCTGTTGCAGCCCTCTCGCCCAGCTCCGCCCAATAGTTTTCTCGACAAAAGATTGTGAGTTTCCTGCATGTTCGTGCGCCGTTTCCTTTCGCCCGTACAAGCCATCCCCCCTGTTTACTCCAACTAGCCCTACCATGTGTTCACGTGGTACCAGCGTCTTCCTTTTTGACTTGCGATGCCCCCGGGATAGCACGTATCCTACACCCCGAAGGGGAACCTTGTACTGTATATACTGCTGTCTATTCTGTATGTTTGTATGGAAGTAGGAGACCGTATGCCGGGGTTTGTAGCTGGTTATAGGGAGGGTCCGGTGAAGTCTACTAAAATGTTTGTTTCGCAGCGTCTCTTCAGGCGTCTGCGTACCTTACTTCCCCGTCAACCCATAACTCACAAAATATCAAGTCAAGACTTGTACCCGTTCGTCTCAAAGCGGGAGCTTTGGGTCCCTATCGTGTCCATCTTGTGTCAAAAGTAATTAGTCCGCACTACCTCAAGTAATTCATTGATGGATCAATTCCTTGATAAATTTTATTCCCCTCTACGCATATATGCTCCGTTTCGAAAGGGATGCATGGTCAACATGGTCAAATGACTAAGGCAAGCAACAAATGAGTACCCCCCCCCCTCCCCCCTACACATATACATCATACGAAGGCCATGTCCGTGTTTTGAAGATATTGTGCGACACCGCTCAGCGCAAAGGTCCGGTATTTACTGCCGCGGCTATTATTAGGAGAGGAGTTCCACCACCTGTTGGATTGCGCCAGCGTGGTTGGCACACTGCTGTCCTACCCCCTCTCTGTAGTGCAAAACCAGCTCCTCATTCCTCCACCGGCATACTCTAACCCTAACATTGCATTGCAACTGCGTGTTTCGTTGTGCTTGACGGGTTTTATCAACTATGGTGGTGGCGTTTCTCCAAACGTTGCTGCTGCCATGGTCTGGCATGGCATGGCATGGCGTTGCATGGGCATGGGCATGGCAGGACTTGTTTGGAGGGGAAGGAGTGCTGGTCAAAATGGCCACCGCGGCGACGGAACCCATCCGAATCCGGACAGAGGTCAGTCGCGGCTTCCCCTTCGCCTTATTCGAAGTATCATCATAGCAGCATACTGTAGTTGCGTACCATCATGTCACCGTGTCACATCATAACGACGAACTTTGCCGCAGGTTTTCAATTCACAGCCAGCATGCATGCTGATTTTCGTGGTGACTGCTTTGGTTGTCGTTGGAGCTGAAATGCGTGGATTCGAGGTATATTAACTGGCGCAATTCCATGGTGCCACGTTCGCTTTGATTTGGTACCTGGTACTAACTTGGCGCTGGGCCACGGTCGGTGCGTGCACGGGTTAAAGTTCGCTGGACCTGAAAACGCACGCCTGGCTCGCGCTTGAGCGTGTAGGATATCTGCCGCCATATTGCCCCACGCCCCATCCCGTTCGCCGGCTCAAATGTACTATTAGTGGACCACACGTCCAGTTTGATGCAATTTGGCGATCTATTATTTGGAGTATATCGTGGTTGTTGAAGCTGAAGGTTGAATATGTTGTAGGAAAGGTCGCCTTTCTCCTCGCGAGTGCTTGCAGCGGTTGTGAAATATCACCCGACTGCCGGACCAGCAGCATTTTTGATCGCATCCAAAAACAACATGCCAGGTCCATTTTCGTCTACTGCAGTAGATACTACCGGGCGGCAGTACCAACGCACTATGTTGTTGGTGCAAACTGTTTCGTGCGTACCACTCAGTGCTCGTCCTACTGTACGTTCAGACGATTTTGCCGTGTACCGTTCCACGACTGCCATTAGCAATTAGCTCCTCTAGTAGGCTAAGTGAGCTACTAATAGTCCGGTAGAGGTGAAAGCATGAGGTTTCTGCCTTCTGAGGGTGGTGACTTATTGTCAGGTGTTCCATACCTCACCCAACTACTGTTGTCTTAGTGCCACGCGATGAACAGTTCCATTGCCGAAGTAAACAAATACAATATGTTGCAACAGAAGAGGAAAATTCCGCCGACTTTGGATTAAGGAGCCTTTCATAGCCTTTCATAGCCTTTCATAGCCTTTCATACTTTAATAGTTCATTCACTAAATACATGAGCCAAAAAAAGGTGCATTACCTCTACCGTAGTACCTGATAAGCGGTACGTTCCTGCGTGTGTGTTTGTTCCCTTGTTTTTGTCTCATTATCTGAGGTTCTCGTCCTCTCGGTTTTGTCGCCTCTGTCGCCTCTACCGCCTCTATGGCATTGGTCGCTGTGGTCCGCTTGCTTTTGTTTTCACCAGGGTCTGGCGGCTCGAGTGACGACCGTAGACAAGCACGACATTTACCACATCAGCGATGTAGACATGGGCAACGCTTCCCCTCGGCCGTTGATGACCATCACCACCACCATGAAGGAGGTCGTGCAATTCGCCCCCTTTGACGAGGCCCAGTCAAGGCAGAAGGTGACCACGCGAGTAGGGCAGGGCCATGTTGCACCAGGAAGTGCGGTAGAGAGGTGGAACGGGTTGTACACGGAGAACTCACGTATTCGTGGTGTACCGAAATGCACTTCTGCTGTGTCCGGCTTTACATGTATGTGTCAAACCAAAGCTTTTAACATGAATTGTCCCGAACACAACGAACGGGAAGGCTGAAAAATGAAAGAAACCGACCTGTTGCGTGGTTAAGGATGGCATCTCGGTATACTGGACGACGGAGACCGACATGTTACATCGTTAGGAAAGACATGCCGGTACAGTAAGCGCACACTAAGCCTTTTGTTCGTCACGACGTGATACTGGGCCCAGTTAAAGGACTACTATGCAAGTTGTGAGCGTCTATTAGCGTCCGGTAGCGTCTGGTAGTTTCTGGTAGCGTAAACTAGCCCCTTTAGCCCCTCGACAAACTCCTGGGCACGTCTGGGGCTCGGTAGACGACGAGCACGTGGTTTTGAGTTTTTCCCGTTCTTGAGCTTATATCAGTCCTGTAGTCCTGCTCTTGTTCATGCTCGCCATCTTCGGCAATGCAGAGTTATTTCCCGTGCCCGTTTCGAGATTAGGGCGTTGGGCAAGCTGTGCGTCATGCCTGTTTGTTATTTTCATGGTGGTGCTCTCCTTGCATACTTGGTATGCAGAACCTTAATTGTGCTCTCTTCCCAAGTTGGTCGTGTTTTCAAAAGTGACACTTCTCTACTGTTACGCTTTGTTTTTTTCCTGTTACGCTTCGCTCCAACCAGTCCCGATCTTCACCTGGAGAGTCTACTGGCGCCAGCCTCGACGAGCCCGAGAACAGACAGCCTGAACACGTTACCAGCGGCAGGTCAGACATGTTTTGTCGAGCACGTGTTTTTTTTTGCTTTCGCAGTATGATAGGCGGTGCGTTAGGCAGAGGCACGTGCGAACGATGATGCCGTCCAGGTATATTTTAGTTTGTACTGTATTTCAGGCGTGTTAGTTTGTACTGTATGTCCCCGACACAGTAGGACCGTAGTAACGCCGAAAGCCATTCAGCGGAGGCGCAGTACGGTATAGCAGCACGGCATTGCGTTTTTGCAGGAATTACTAGGTACGTAGCTCCGAACAGTATGGTTTTCCCTTCTCGTGTGCATGATGTAGAAAAAGGGGTAGGTGCAACTGTATCGTACCCCAATGTGCAACTGGTTAGCGGCCCAGGGGTTAGGGTCTTTAGCCAAGCGTGGTGCGCTGGTGCCCTCAGTCGTTCATACCGAGGTATCGCCGATAACTCGTGTTTGCTAAAATACTGTGGTCTGCTCATCTAGAGCACCCGTGGCGACCACTACCGGGAGACTTGACAGCAGTGATTCTGCTCTTTCACGGATTCAGGAATTTCGGCCGTTGCCCCCAATAAAGTCTCCGTGACCTATCAATAGTGCAGTTTCTCTCAGCTGCATTAAAAAACGCGGCCCGGTCCTGCTATTTTCGTGCATAATGACACCGAACTCCGCCACAAGAGCGAGAGCGGACCACCCTATTCAGTACTGTAGCCTGTCCTTGCTCAGGGCTGTACAGACCGTCGTACCATACCTTGCTCTGCTGCCGCCAAAACTTCGCCCACGATAGTGCTTGTTCTACTAATGTTTCAGCGGGACTCATTCAGCGTAACGTGTTTTGCACGCCTTTATGCCTGTTTCGTTCGAGCGATCAGATGCTCGGTAGTCCGCTTTCCTGGTTTGCTCTTCGCGTTCGTTGTTTTGGTGTGCTTGGTGTCCAGATGAGTAGCGTGTTTCAATATTTTTGTTGCCTTCGTCGACTGTCGTGGTAAATTGCGGCTTGTCTTTCCTCTGTCGAGGCGACCTTGCGATATTATATTACCTGGTATTGCATATGATACTGTGAGCTCGCTGCAGGATGATTTAAGATGCAGAATTGCTTTATATATGTGGCGTAGCCGACTTTTACCAACGACTTACCAGTATCTTTTTTTCTCTACAGTACCGCTTCTCGTTTTTGTCAAAGGTGGTGTCTGCAGTGCAGTGCAGAAGGTCAATATCGTTTGTTGTGGTTATGATCCAATATGATCAGTTTGGACGATGTTTGTGATATCCCGAAAGCAGATTTTCGTACGACCGCAACATAAATCATGTCGACAATGCTCCTGCCCGGTTGTGGAAGGCCTCGCTTTCCTCGTCGTGGACAGCACATATCGTCATCGATATTATCTGTTGTCATGGACATAAGTTGTTCGCCTTTGCCGTATGCACGAAACACCTTTCTATACAGCCCTAACCCAACTAGCCTATGTATGCCCAATGTTTCAGGTTCATCACCATTTCGGCGGACCTGCCAACCTATCCTGAACATCACCTTGATGCCTCGGCTGGGGTGCTCGAGGCCCCTGTAAAACAGGTGAGCGCCGCGATCGACTACAGTAGTCCTGCCCTAGTGTCTACCCCAATGTTTGCCTAGACAAAGGCACTTTAACAGTTTGTCTCTACCTACTATCGTGTACCACGATGGTTGGTTACCGTACGACTCGTTTTTTGCTGTTCACGTTTTTGAGGGTTGTTAATTTGTTGTGTGCCGTAAGGGAAGCTGAAAGCGCTTTGCGTCATTGCAGTTGCATCGCAGGGGCACCGTAAACAACAAAGCTGTGACCCCCTGAGCCTTTCCATCTTTCTACACATGACGTGGTTTATTTTATCCCAGTGGACTAGAAAAGTGATGCCTTCAGAGTGATCTTGTCGCATCGTCTCCGCTATCCCCTTTTCAAGGCCACCGCCCTGTACATGCAGGTAGATCGCAAACTTGGCCTTCAATGTGTTTCATGGCGAAGACAACACCATGCTGACACCCACCACCTGTCATTGTTTTGCTGTTCTGCGCGTGGCAGGAGCAAGCACCACGAGATGGGTGCCCGGACGAGAGCAACGGGCCAGGCGAAGCGGCAGTAGTTGAAAAGAGCGACAGCAGCCCACCGCCCAACGACAAGGCCGAAAACGCCCCAAGTGAACCACCGCGGCCACCCGCGATTAAAGCAGCGTCACATCTTGGCAGGACACGTCCGCGTCCCTCGACATTTAGGTCGCCCGCGCCTACGTCGCCGATGCGCTCTTCCAAGATGATAGGGGCGTTAGTAAATGGTAAGGCTGTCGAGGCGGCATTCGACTCGGACGGAAGCCCCAAGCCGAAACCAAAACCGAGTAGCGGCAAGAAGGGAGGGCAAAAGAGATAGCGTAGCAACTCTAGCAACTGGGTGACCGCGGCGCTGATAGAGCAGCTCGGCCCGGGGCTTTCGATTTTGGTTGATGCATGCGCAGTTATTAAATAATTCGTACGTGTTCAGCTTTTTGTACGCGCTCGGGGGGAGATGCCCCCCCTACGCTGTCGGCGGTGCGTTGCTCTCTAGCCATGTGGCGATGCAGTCTGTCGCAGCAGGCGTTTGTCGCTTACAGCATGACGCCACGTTGTCGTCAAATGTATCCCTCAAGCGGAGTCGTAGAGCGTAGCCTTGTTTCTGATATTTATGAACTGAGTACTGTAATGCCGGGGCGGGGGGGGTGTCTTCAATAGGAGGGAGGAGGGGCGCGAGTGGAGTGTAGAACACAAAACATGCACTGGTTGAAAGCACATACCAGGGCATATTATATACTTCGAAGTATAGTGTAGACTACTCGTAGGTGCAGCAAATGCACCGATGTACATGTATGTATGGTCGGATCGAGTAAAGGGATGTGAAGAAATGTCGAAGGGAGTACCGAACGTAGCCGTAGCAACCAGGGCGCACGAGGGCGCTCATTGCACCATCATCACGTAAAATACGAACGACGGTGCAACAGAGTGTGGTATATACAATATCCAAGTGATTGGCTCTGACGGACCGACATGTTTATCGCTTATACGCCCGATAGTTTATTTGTACTGGTTGGTTTCCTGTCTTTACTTTTGTCTGTCGAATTCCTCGAATCTCACGGTCTACGCATGGCGTCCTCCAGACCCCCCATGTAGGCATCGATTATCCACGAGTGCAACGTTACATAGCGATCGTGCTCTGGGTACAGTCCACGGAACCCCTGCTCGGCGATCTATGCTCCAGTTTACTGGGGACTTCTGTAGTAAGTGAAACCGTCATATTGTTGTCTTGTCTTTTCCGTCCGTCCGACCCAACCAATTCCCTGGGGCAGGCTAGGTACTGGATAACATTTAGTGGTATGGGGCTATAACCCTACGGTACTACCGGGAGCAGGTTGAGACGAGACGCACTCAGTCACTCACAAGATTGATGTTTCGATGATAATTAATTTTTGCCGTTCTGGTTTTTCCTGGTTAGAGAGAGCTCTGGGAAGAGCGGGCTAGCAGATCATATTTGCTCGGCGTGCTTCTATCAGGAACACGCCACCTCAATAATAGGGTGAATGGGGATTTATATCGTGAACACTGTCACTCACAATCTTTGTACGTGTATATATATTCGTCTTTCCAAGCAGTCAGTAGTAGTTGATGACCATGCCGCACGGCGGCCACCTATAGTATTTATGGTACTCCTGTACTGTTGCCACGCCGAGTACCGCTATAACTGTTGCTGCGCTTCTCGGGCCATAGTGTACCGCAGGTATAATTGTACTTGCGCACGTACGTGGGAACTTTCTGGGCGGATGCGTAAGGACTAAGAACCGTTGTGGCTTTCTGCTCTTAATACCTAAACGTTCCTTATGCCATACCTTCCATGCTCACCTCCTCGCGAGAGCGTCCAACCCTCAAACTCATGTGAGGGCAGCAACAGGGGAACAACAGGGCAACGCATTTCGTTGGCTCTGATCTACTGTAACAGTATATATTTATCCCACATTGTCCTACCGTAGTGTAACGTTTGTTGAGAAGCATGCACCAAATCCCGAATCCAGTCATCCGTTGCCCCACTTGCCGAAAACGCACCGGATCGTATTCGGATTCCGAAATCGACAGTTTGAATGATCCATCTCCGTCTCCTTTATTACTGCGGTCTTCTATGAAAGTCCAAACGTGTGCGGCAGCCGCCAATTTGGCCATAAAACCGTATTCCGGTGGTTTTTGCGTAGAAAACCAGCACAAGGCCCGTCCAAAACCAGAAAGAGAGATACCGTTTTCTGTCGCAGTATACAGGTTTCTGTCAGAAGGCCCAAGACTCCAAAACAGTACGGGATGAAAATTGCCTTCATCTATACCTGGTACTATTGATAGGTTACAGCACGAAACAGCAGCAGATACTTTAAGACCGTTCCTGCAAGAAACACCAGCGAGCGGCTAGTACTGCCTACGACAGACCTGGGTACCAGCAACGACAAGCACCACCGAGTCGAACAAGGCGACAACGGACCGGCCCGTCACCACATACACCGTTATCACGACTAGCTGCAGCACCTGCATTTTACACCTGCCACCAGCAAGTATCCACCACTAGAGCAGCATGCAGCAATGCTCGGAAGAAGGCAGGGAGGCAAGGACCGCGGTATGTTTCGGAATGCCGCGAGGTTACTATCTGCCGCGGGGCGTGTCACGGCTGTGCCCACGGCAAGGTCCGCGGTAATGTCCACGGCAAACCCCAAGGCAAGACCCACGACAAGACCCGCGGCAAGACTCGATGCAAGTACAGCGGCAACGCCCGCGGAAAGTCCCGTGGTACTTTCCGCTAAAGACCCGCGGCAGGCACCGTGGCAAGATCCGCGGCAAGTACCTCGACACCCGCGACAAGTACCGAGGCAGGATCCGCGACACGTCCCGTGGGAACACGCACGGCACGTACCACGGAAAGACCCGCGGCAGGCACAGCGGCTGGACCCGTTAAAAGACGCGTGGCAAGACCAACGTACAAACCCGTCGCAAGTCCCGCGGTACGACCGGTGGATAGATCCACGGAGAAGCCCACCACAAGTCCCGCTGCAGGTATCGCGGCAGCACCCGCGGCAAGCTTCACGAAAATATCCCACTTGGCAATCTATTCCCATTTTGGTACTTTGGTCCAAGAGTGGGCCCATCCCATTCAGCACCCTGCTCCCACCCACAAGGAGCAGAAATGTAATCAGTCCTCGGCAGAAGCCGCCGGGAGTCTGCTGGCACTTTGGTCTCATTGGGCGTTGCCATTGGTGTTTCCGTGTGTGTTTACGCGTGTGTTTCCTCGTGTGCTTTCCGCGGGTCTCACCGCGGTACCTCCCAAAAGCCTCTTCCCGCGAGCTTGCCGCGTTGCCTGCCGCGGGTCTTTCCGCAAGTCGTGCCACGGTTAACACCGCGACAAATACCGCGCGTCTTGCCACGAGTCTTGCCGCGGTAAAGGCCGCTGGGCTTTGAGGAATTTCCGCGAGTCTTTCCGCGGGTCTTTCCGCGGGTTTTACCGCGGTGCTTGTTGCGATACCTGCTGCGGTGAACACGACTAGCCACCTCGGATCTTCCCGCGGGACTTGCCACGGTACTTGTCACGGCTGTTACCGTGGTGCTTACAGCGGGTGTCGCCACAGTGCCTGTCGCAGGTGTTGCCGCGATGCTTACCGGGTCGTGCCGTGGTTGATCGCGGGCCGTACCGTGACATGCTGCGGACCTTGGCGTGGAGCCTGGCGTGGGCGTTGCCGCAGAAAGACGGGTACAAGGGTACAACGGCGCAACCTCGGTTGCCTGTAGCACAGCGCTGCAACATAATTTGTTGAATGAGTGATGTGAGCGTTTATATCCGTAGCATCGAATTGCCAGCTTGCTGACGAGTTAACGACTAGCCAAACACGTGTAACGATTCAAGAGGAGTGTCAATGTCAAAGTGGGGTGACTGTATAACAGCGTCAACGCTATGCGTTGCTCTGTTGTTACCTCGTGTACTGGATAATTTTTATGGCTGGAACCTTGCACGAGCAGGTAACCAAGTTGGGCCACAAGACTGAACCCATACCGTTTTGTGTTACTAAAAAATTCCAGGGCAATACGACGATCGGGCACGGGTCCGACGTACGATTGCCTGGCAGAAAAGGATATCACGTGTTTTGCTGTGTTTCTTTCTGCTGCGCTGCTTCACTGGTGTAGTGCAAGAGCACGGCGCGCGAGCGACGGCGCGATCGACCGAGCGGGTCACGATCGATCAACACGCCCTAATCCCGACAACAAATTACTGAGGGAACGGATGGTCAACGGTTGAGCGAGGAAGCGAGCGAACCATCGACGGCTGGGCGGAGGCCAGAAGCTTCGCCAGCGATGCACACCACTGCGAGAATTCGCAGGAACTCGGCACCACGAACGAACATGACAAACAAAAAAAAACGTGACAAACGTAGCTCAACAGGTACGGCCTTGTGACGAAAACGTGACGAAAGAAGCCCAAACGGTAGGGACTTATCACGAATGTGTCGTGGCCGTGTAAAGATACGCAGTGGTTCAGGCGTGAAATATGCGTATGCTGCATGGGGGCGAGGCGTTCTGCATCGGCAGATGACACCTCGAGCCGGTGTTGATGGTATGGCGTCTGTAGTACAGTGATGCAGTACTGTGAGTGCAGTGGTAGAGTAGGTGCTGCAGTAACGATGAGTAATGATGAGTGCGTATAGGGGCGGCCAGGGGCGGACGACGTCTACCCCAACCGCGGTACGGAGAAGGGCCAAAGGTCGGGAGCAAGTGTGAAACTGAAACGCTACCTACTGGGAATAGGAATTTAATGAGCTTCGGTACCAGTAGGGACGTCGTCGCGTGAAGGGGACATTTGAGTGGATCATTGCCTTGACGACAATAATGCTGATCATGCCTGATGGGTCGAAGACGACAGCCATACGGACTGCGGGGGTCGCCGGTAACAGGTACACTGTTTGGCTACTCGTAGTCGGTCGCTATATAAGGACCCCTCTCACAGTCCGCTGTCGAATCATGCAAATCAGTTGGCATTCAAAAGAGATATATCTACTGGAGGCATATTGCAGCAGGTGGAAGTAAAAACACACATGCATGTAGCCCACACGTGCACGCATAGTAAGATTAGGTTGAGCTTGACACGCTTGAACCTTGACACTAACAGCAGGGTAGGTACAGTAGATCCATCCTGTTTGTTGGCCATCCAGGCGAAACGTTGCTGAGACAAGCCTCAGCATGGAATTAAAGCAAGACTTTAGGGAATGATGCATACGCAGAATAAATGGGTCGGCGCAATATTCCCGATCCTAACCTTTTATATTGGGGCCAATGAGTACCAGTTTGTAGTGAGTAGATTATAGCTACTTCCAAGAGCAGCTTCAGTCTTGCCTGAGTTCTTCTAGCAAAGTGGCTGTGCTAGATATAGTATTTTGTGCAACTCCGTGTCGAACTCCGACCTTTTTTCATTCACCTACGACGGAATGCCGGGGGTGGGGTGGTAAATCAGCGACAGGTCAACTGGACGGCATGCACACACCGATGTCCCCTGTTGCAAAACCAGTGAGTCCTGCGGCAAACAAAGCCACTCCCATCGTTCCACTTTTCTTTGTCAAGACAACGGTCCTCTGACGTTAACCCTTGCAGAATCCCTCGTCCTTACTGTTGCCGAAGCTCGGTGCAAACCCACGCCTAGAAAACAGCGGCCCCGCTAGACGTCGGGTATGGCTCCTGACCCTTCCTCTACCATCGTGTGAACCAATCCCCGACGAGCACTGGGGTCGTGCGCTGCTCTTCTTGAAGAATGCGCACAGGGAGTCTGGCTGTGTTTCTTAAGGTTCTGCCATGCAATGACGCGGCCGGGAAGCTGCCATCCTCCACCTCGCCTACTTAAACAACAACTGGTGGCTATTGAAATCTCACTGTGGCCCTCACCGGCGTTGTTTAGCATCCGCGAGTTCACAGGAAAACCGGCAACTCGATCAAATTCCAATCACAGGTCGTACGTTTACGCCCAGTCACCAAACCCGATGTTTTTTCCACCCCCCCGCAATCACCATTCCAGAACGTGCACGAGATCGTGTTGTCTGGATCGGACACCGCTTCTTGAACGGAATCAGCGAAAATATGCGTTGCCAGGTATATGTTTAAGGGTAGCTTTCTGCTGCGGCAGGGGCATGTAAACTCTTCCTTAGATTTCGGCTGTGGCATGTTTTTCCCTGTGTACCTTATACTAGCAGTATACTAGCAGGGCTTAGAATAAGGTGCCCTATGTCAAACGACCCCCCGGAAAGCTTGCCTGCCTCGCTAATCGCATAGTCGCCGGGTGAAGATAGTCGCCGGGAGGTCGTTTGACATCGTCGTGGTGGGCTTGGATACTTTGCGCGCGTGATAGACTGCCTTTACAAGGTGCAACATATTGTTTTATTTTAGAACATCAGTTGGAAATTACTTAGAGTTCCTTTCATCTCACGTCAGCCCTGGAGCAATGGTACAACCCTCCGTTCACGCGTGTCCTCTTAAGAGTCTGAATGTCTCACAGCTCGTCATCGGAAGCAATGGTTGTGTTCTTGGGTCAAAGACGTCGGAAGTGTGTATTGCAACTGATGGTTCGTATCACGCCCCATGACCGGTCGTATGTATCCCGTACCCCCTTATACGGTTGAACGTTCATTCCCTGACCTGAGTATTTGTGGCGGGTGTCTGGCTCCAGTTATGCTGTGTACCTGGTATGGTATATCGTATGATTTGTTGGCAGATTATCAACCCCCGGATGATCAGCAACTGTCAGCAGCCAGCAACCCTCGCGTTTCGAATTCACTCCCCTAACCAATACCAGGTAGATGTTGAGTTTTACTGCAGCACAACTTTATGTTATCGTGCGGATAGTATCGATAACCTCTTTCAACGGGGATCTTAGTATTATGTAACCCCATGGGATGTACTTCGTATGGCGTCTATCAATAACAAAGCGGGCCGTGTACCACATTATTTGTCTTTTTTGTTTACTTCCATGGAAGTGAAAATCTGCTTCCAAGTGTTTTTTTACTTTCATATAAGTAAGTAAAAATTTACTTTTATGAAAGAAATTTTACTTCCATGAAATTAACTTGTACTTTCATGAATTTGTTTGCACTTTCATGGGAGTGAAATGGTACTTCCATGGAAGTAAAGAAACTTTTTAGAGTAAACCGTATATAGTAAAAATATAGTTTTACTTCCATGAAAGGTTTGGTACTTTCATGGAAGTGAAAGTATACTTCCATGAAGAAAGTAAAACAACTTTCAGAGTAAACCGTATTTAGTCCCATGGGAGTAAAACCACTTCCACGGCTCCGTGGAAGTTCCGTGGAAGTTTTCGTTTGAAGATGGCCTGGGGGCACTAGACAGGTCGACTCGTACTGTGGTTCCGCGCTGCGCGCTACACAACTTTTTATATCCCGTTTGTAATTGGTCCACGGTTTGGAAATTGGGACGGGCACACTTTGAGAGGGACAGTGCACCAACTGGGAGAAGGGGGTGAATCAATGCTCTAGCTTCCATGTTTTACTTCCACGGAAGTAAAATGCAAATTCACTTCCACCTTAATCACATGGAAGTAAGAATACATCCATGGAGGTAAACTTTACTTCCATAAAAGCAGAAACAACTTCCGTGGAAGTAAAAAAAACTTTCGTGCAAGTAAAATTTACTTCTATGACAGTACTGTAATCAAAACTCTGTGGACACTTTCATGGCACTTAACTCAGAAGTAAAAAAATGTGGTAGCAAGTACCCCCGAAGGGCGTCTTCACGGGGTTGGCGAGTCACCCATACCTACACACTTCGCCTACCGCTGAAGTTGGTAGGAGCTCGGGGCCAGCATCGCTGCACACCCGGCTCGTTTGATGGGCTCAGTGCAACAACAAAGAGACAGCCAGAGTGATACTGCTGTATTTTATGGATCGAGGTCGGCGATGTCCCCATGTGTCTACCAGTATGTCATTCATATGTTACGATATGAGTAAGAACGTGCATGCATGGTACCCCCAGACAACAGCAGCACCCGCCCGATGTGGTCCACAGGCCCGAATTGACTTAGCAAGTTATAACAAAGAAAAGAGAAGGCGCATACAAAGTATCCGCGGTCAAATACCAGCAGGCCTCCTCCCCAAGACCATTCGCACCAAAAACGGACCACACAAATGATTTAAATGTTGAAAAGCATGCAGCAAAGCTACTACTGTTGTACTCACTCCTGGAATCTCACCATTGACGCATTGCTCTCATAAAATCCAAACTACTCCAATCAAACAGAGCAGATACAACGCCCAGATCAAGGCCAAAAACAAAAACAAGCAATGTGCCATCGCAAGATATCTGACTATAGTTACGGTATGCAACACGAAACATGTAATATTGTTACAGCGGCAAACGCTTCGGTGCGCGCTTTTTTAGTTAACAGTGAAACCGGAGCATTAAAACCACAGAAAGGGAGAAACATACGAAACAAACACGGCGACATCGCACCCATATATATTCAACCTGCTACACCTATACATGTTTACCAGGGTACACAGACCAGGACGAATAGCGAAAGACGCAGTATCTTCTACCGACGAGAACAGGATAGCGTTTTGCCAACTCGAGAGCAACTATGACGGCATCTCAAGCAATATCTGCACCCACGCACTCGTAGATGCAACCTACTGAACCTATGTGTACCAGAGTACAGCAGACCAGGACGGAACGCTGAAAAACACAGAACAATTTATCACAGCGAGGGCAGGATTGCATTTACCAACTTGAGAGCAACTATGACGGCATCTCGGGCAACATCTTCACCCACGTGGGTTCAATCTGCTTCGCCTATGTTCTGCAAGGTTCAGACCAGCACGAAAGGCTAACCACTCAACATTTTATCTAGAGCAAGGGCAGAATAACATTCACCAACTTGAGAGCAACTATGACGGCATCTCAGGCAGCATCTGCACCCACGTAGGTCCAACCTGCTGAGCCTATGTTCAGCAGGGTACAGCAGACTAGCACGAAACCCTACAAACACAAACAGCAAGAGTAGGATAACATTTTGCCAACTTGAGAGCAACTATGACGGCATCCCAGGCAACATTTGAACCCACGTAGATTCGACCCCCTGAAAAATTGCTAGCAGGGTACATAGACCAGCACGAAAAAGCTTAAAACACAACAGTTTCTCTAGACGAGAACAGGATAAGCTTTGCCAACTTGAGAGCAACTATGACGGCATCTCAAGCAACAATCGCACACAAGTAGATGCAACCTGCTGAACCTATGTAGTTAGCAGGGTACAGCAGACCAGCACGAAAAGGTTAAAGCACAACATTTTCTCCAGACGAGAACAAGATAACATTTGCCAACTTGAGAGCAACTATGACGGCATCTCAAGCAACAGCCGCAGCCACGTAGATGCAACCCGCTGAAGATGTGTTCAGGAGGGTATAGCAGACCAGCACGAAACGCTACAGACACAAACATTTGAACACAGCAAAAGCAGAATAACGTTTATCAACTTGAGAGAGCAACTATGACGGCATCTCAATCAAGCAATATCTAGGTGCACCGACGTAAATGCAACTTGCTGAACCTCTGTTTAGCAGGGTACACAGACCCGCACGAAACTCCTAAAAACACAATAATCTATCACTGCAAGCGCAGGATAATATTGGCTAACTTGAGAGCAACTATGACAGCATCTCCGGCAATATCAAAACATATGCACCCATTCTTGACAAGCCCCCCATTAGAGGGGAACCGGAAACCAAACCCGTGGACGTCCCAGGACGGCCTCAGACGCCGCACCCTACACAGCGACAACAACACGAGGCTACTGCTGTAGACCGAGACTCTCGAAACCGTGTACCAGTATTGGATTTCGAAGCATATTAACAGTGGCGCCATCACGAGCTGTGAGTTGATCTCCAACGGCATGGTCCGTCCGCACAGCTGCCGTTCGAAGAATGACTATCAGGAGGGTAGAAATTTTCCCGCACGTGTCCTCGTCGAGGTCGTAGGCCACATCGTTGCAGAACTGAGGCATGGTTCAGAGGCACCAGAAACGCGAACGTTCCAGAAGCAACCGACGGGGGGAAATGGTCGAAGCGCAGACGGGGAGGGCAACCAGCGTAAGTTCTTCAGCATTCCAGGAACAACTAACCATCACCGTCATATAATACTACAATACAGAACCAGGTACAGTATATATATCACGTATTGGTATTGTGTGGTGATACGTCTAGGACCAGCGTTTGTCATATACAAAAAGTCTTCGATACGTATGTCCGAAGCCGACATTGGATGTACAGTAGTCCCTGCTTTGTAATAGGCTGTTCCGAGCGGATACTCAACTGCTGTACGTAGCCCATAACATTACAACTTGTACGTACTGCTGTAGTTCTAAAAGTGGCGTTTCGGCCTCAGATAATAGCGGGGGATAACACTGGGTGTGCATTCCGCCCGAACGGCGCACTCAACCCTAACCAGCACGATCACTACAGTACGTGCATACGACTATGTTATTGCTGCTATGATGTTCCCACTTGAAGCCCAGACGCAGACAAAGTTTTCCTCTCGATTTAACGAGCCACAACCAGCGTCTTTCCCACTTTTACCACAAAAACGCTCACTAGATTAAACTGGCCGAGCTGAACTCGTCGTACCTGTCCGTAGTTGTCCTAGAATACGGTGTCCTCAGGGTACACGATGACGGGGATGTCGTAGTCGGCATCATCCTCGAGACTGTTGAACGGGTGAGACACCGCTTCGTTGAAGATCGCACCGCCATAGTTACCGTAGTTGCCGTAGTTCTGCCTGAAGGCCGTAGTGCCCTTCAGCCTGCTCGCCATAACAAGCAAACATATATACACAGTACCAGGTGCAGCATAAGGTAGTTGGGGGCGGCAAGCCACACGACTATGCATATACATACCGTACAGTGACTGCAAACGTTGCTGCACGGAGCAATGCAACGCAGGCGGAGCCATTCTGCTGTAATTAGCGATTACAAGATTCTACGTGCTGTACCAGGTATTACAGTAGTACCACTTTGTCCCATAATATCAGGACATTTTTTATCACATGGTATTTATTATGGGACATGGTAGTAAAACTTATTTGTCGAAGGATGGTACCGGGTGGAAGCAATGGTCGCTTGTGCAGCTTCTCAGTCTGAACGCTGCCCGCTGTACGCAGGCCTGCGGAAACGGTGATGTACCCGATTCTTGGGGATACTGTGCAATCGTTTGACAACGTGTTTCGGCTAGTGTTCCTCGCTTGCTGTCTCCTCTGCCAATATATGGTGATGTCGCTTAGCTGTCATTAACGTAGAGTACTGTCTGCTATAGCCGTCGACTAATCAATATTTTGCAAACAAATGGGGCAAGTGCCCGCGATGCAGTCTCATAACCCAGCATGGTATATAGCAAACCAACTCACGTGACAAGACCTCCGCCGTAGGTGTAGATGCCACCACCCAGTCCGCCATCGCCCGAGTTTTCCGCGAACCCGTCGAAGAACAAGCTGTCAGCCTCAGCGGTAAACTCCCCGCTAAAATTGGCAACGGCCGCACCATAAGTCTGAAACGATTTCGCGGGGAGGAGGGCAGGGCGGGGGGGACGAATCAATTCGTTGTTTACTGTAGTCAGTTGATTGACCATTGACCACCCGCGGGGGGTTGTTTTCCGTGTTTTGTGTTAGTGAACGGGAGTGTGTATGGTGCCTATCCATACACGGTTAGCCAGGATTATACATTCTGTCTGGAAAACAACTACTTACTACTGTAGTATATGTGCCTGGTGCGAACGTCAGCCGTACGTTGATACTCAAACGCATCGGTGCCGCTTCTAACCGCGGGAAACGCGCAAGTACCCAAGATGCACGCGTGTTGGGTTACATATTGCCCGCCTTATCCAATAACTCAAAAACTGATTTCACACTTACTTGTAAACTCCGATCATGCTTTGTCTCACTCGTTGCCATGTCGGAAGGGCTGGGAGGTACTACGTGTGTATAGGGTGGTAGTTTGGTCAACTGCCGTTTGAGTATTTTGGGGATTCAACCATCCGTAGTATTTCGGTGTGTGAGGGTACTCACGTCGTAGCACTTGTTGGCGATGAAGGTGGCGAAGTCGTTGCAAGCAAAGCTGGCCCACTTCTCCTGGTAGATCAGGTCTCCTCTCTGCGGCAGCCGATTTACGCACAGAGCGTGGAGGCGAGAGCAAAACGCAGCAGGCACTTGAGTAATTACTGGGATGCATGCTTTTGTGCGGCACTTCTTCGATGGAGGGTACTGGAACACCACCCGATAATATGCACGGATCGATGTCCCCCTTTTCAAATATTATAGTAGTATGACAACACTAGTTTTTGTGTTAATAGCCGATAATTAGTGACCACAAACAACTTTAGCCTCAATGTGCATAATACAAGTTGTCGCTATTCATACGTATAGAGTTGGGATATTGTGCTTATGCGCCAATTTGGACAAGCTCGGCGGTGCGCTCGTCAGGTTTTCCTCTCTGTAAACTTGCCCGCACTAACCTGGGCGAGGTTGTCGGACATGTTCAGATTTCCCATGAAGTACATGCTGCCCTTTACATGCACGGAGATAGCCCCACCGGGTCCGGAACCCACGCTGACGCCTCTGCTTTGGTTCCCCGCGAATGCGGCATCATTTTCGAACGTCAGGCTCCCCTGCATGCCATACAGTCGAAGAAGTTGTGCCCAATACCAGTAATTGGTGGAATTTAGGATGATGTATATACTCAAGTAATGATAATCGGAGTTGAATATAGGATCAGGCATGTAATTCGCTAATACATGTTTTGCTGCTAATGGGAGAGTCGATATATTACACCATAAACTGATGGACTACAGAGAGGCGCGTTAACTCCCCCCCCGCCCAAGCAATGTCTGCCTGGTTGGTGAAAACCCAACGTGCCCAGTCTCGGGACGTTTTGGGATGCAAGGGTTTACGGTCAAACGTCTACGGCCATGCACGATATAAGTAGCCCCACCCCCCCCCCAGGTAACTGTTTCAGATCCGCGCGAAGTTGTTCTTGTGCCAGAACGAAGCTTCGAATTATCTTAAGAACAAAATTGAGTTGTTGGAGTCTAATGCACTACATTTATACTGTAGAAATATCAAAGCTGAATTTACTGTACGCATTACTTCCTACATACCAGAATACTTGAAGTATTCCGTACAACGCTATATTGGCTCAGTCCGGGGGTGCACTCGTATCTCACATATCGAAATGCGCCAAATGTCTCGTACAGGCCTATCGCATCGATGCAACTCGTCGAAACATGGAAAACCCCCAATCTCTATTCGTGTGATATATCGTGTATGCAAAATGTACTTGATAATCCAAAGTGGGTGACCCCCCAAGCAAACCAGGCGGTGTCATATATTTGAGACATTTACGAGCGCGTTCTTTGAATATTGCACCGGTGCGGTTGGACAAGATTTTGGTTGGTCGCATCAATCGAGCTGGTTAATCACTGTAGGAGCATTGCAGGGTTTTTCCTCACCCTGTTGTGGATGGCGCCGCCCTTACGCTCCAACTCCACAGATCGGGTTGATCCGTCTGTTGTACCGGGAACGGTCCCCAAGTTGTTGGAGATCATGGAGTTCCCGATGAAGTCGGCGGTACCCTTGAAGCCGCCAACCGCCTCCAGGTCAACCCTTAAAGCGCCTCGGTGGTTTTGCTGTCGAAGATTCAGCAGATAGGATATGTTTACAGCACGGCGTTAGGAAGTACGCATCATAAACACCATATACATCATAAACACCATACAACAGCATAGACATGATAGGTAGGCGCTGAAACGATTAGATGACGTGTGGCCCCTCTATGGAATAGTCTACAGTAGCCTATGGGTACATTTGGTTTGGCGTATCTTAGTGCGGATTATACTGCCGACAGTACAATATTGCAATACAATAGGCAATACTGTGTTTTTGTACTACTTTACGAATGACGTTTATATTCTTACTGCAACACTCGGACCGTAGCACTGCAAAGAGCGAGAGGTCGTCCGCCTCACAGCCATCGTCCATAAAACCAAACAAGAATTCGAAAGTCCATGACTTAATGCAACGGGAAAGCAGTACGTTCCGGGTCGTAGACGGCTATGAGCCCTATATCTCTTGCAATAGCATGTCCTATATTGAAGCCGGCTGGGGCTTGGGTGGCGCGGTGTACGAGAGGACAGACAGACCAGCACGACATGCAGGGATGTGACATGGAAGGAGAAGCACCGACGAAGTATTGGAATAATGGGTTGTATACGGCAATGTACAAGGTGAGGTATTGGAAGGAGGAGCTTCCGAGGAGAGGAAGAGATAGTTGACCTTGGGGGTTGTCGAAAAACCACCCAGCAATGGGGGTGGATAGATGGATCTTGGATGGATAGACAGTACGGTCCGGACGTGAAGAACTCTCCATTCATAGAACGTGTACCGGTATGATATTCTGCACACACTGCACACAGGTACGCATCATATGATAGTGTGGCAGCATGGCCGCAAGGGATCTGGTACTCACAAGCACAGCAACGATTATTATTGGTGACAAGTTACAGAACTCGCACGGCGGTGTATTTGGTATGTCGTATTTTGCGGGCACAAAGTTGGTAACCCCATGCTGGGCGAAACAAGCCGTACCTCCAAATGGTTATATACCAGGTGTACTATGCCAGAACTCTGATACTAACCTCCCTTCTTCCGCGTAACACCCTGATCCCATGCCGACCTGGTCTAAGCCCTCCCAACCACCTCTGGAAATGTTCGTATTGTTACTACTTACTATTAATAGTGGCCGGCAGGGCCAACTAAAGCTCAGATCCAATAAAATCACCAACATTGTAAGATACGAACAACACCACAGCCGTACGTGCGAGTTTTTTTCTGGTCCCTATCGGCGGCTAATTGTGTACTGCTACACTGACGCGTGCTACGGTAGAGGTAGCACTTTTTGGCTGAATCGTTTTCCGAGCGATCGGGCTCCTTAACCCAAATTCGTCGGACTTTCATTTTTTTTCATTTTTGTGACGAATACTATTCAGAGTATACTTCGGTCATGATATTTAGCATCCGGCAGCACTTTTAATTTCCTCCAAAATCTTTTTTTCGGTGAGGTATGACGCTGCTTAAGCGAGTAGCTCAGAAAAAACATGGTGAACCTCTATCGTAGCATGCATCCACTGTATACACAGGCACAGTTTGGAGGGCGCAGGTCCGGGTGGGATCCGGTCGAGGTGGGGTGAAGGTGCCAAGCGAGAACACGGCGGTGGTTAGAAGCAGCATTTAACAGCCTACAGTATAGATCCTCGATCTCTCCTCCTACGTACAGTATTTTTAATTTGATAAACATATAAATATTTCTGGGGCACGGACGGGTTATTTGTCTCCATTCATGTAGGGGTATATACCATTTCGTTTCTTAGCGGGGAGTTGACTTTCCTTTCGTGTTTTTGAACAGCCGCATCTATCTCACTCAATAGTCACGCAAATCCTATCGCACTACGTATCTATGTACCAAACAAATACTTACAGCGTCTCTGCCCCCAGCGCTTCTGCGCCGCGTAGCACACAGCACACTGATACTATTATACTATCTATACTGAAGCACACCTGTGAGGACACCTGTGAGGACACCTGTGAGGACACCTGTGAGGACACCTGTGAGGACACCTGTGAGGGCATCTGTGAGGACACCTGTGAGGACAGCACCATTAACCGTTTTTTTAGACGACGCCCGCCCCGCCTACACCACCCACTGCCAGGGAAACTAACTACAATGTACATATCATACCGAATCGAAAACACTCTATTATGAACAGCAGTGCGTATGATATGAACGGGGTCTTCATGTTATGCTTGCGACGGGTTATATCCTGGATACCCAAAACAGGACACACCAGTAAGTATACAACCACGGCAGTATATAATGGTGCTGCATAATATTGATATAAATTTGCTTTCCGGCAATCAATGTTATTATACTGTAGTACATGTTCTATTCCGACTCGAATCCGATATATTCTATACAACACAGCAGTCCCGTTCTATAACAGGAATCGATACGATACTATTAATACTACTGTTACTGTTGTATTACAGTAGTAGTATATATTTTTATGTACCACTCGTAAATGTTATACTAAACTAAGAAACACGTCAGCTGTACCATAATATTGGCGCATGGGACGTGATCTCCGACATATATTTTCGTTTGGGTACGGTGGTCTCCCAATATGTTGCCCCTCTTACGCCAGGGACAGAAAACACAAAACGGAAAGGCGGAAAAGGGGTAAATGGTATATAAAAATGAAAAAAATAAAAAAGAGGAAGGCGGAAAGGGTACGTAGAAACGGGAAGAAGAGGGCGAAAAAGCAAAGGACAAGGAAAAGGAAAAAAAAGGGGAAAGCGTAGAAGGCACGAAGCACGGAGCACAAATAATGCACCACACAGAAAATGGGACACGCTGTCTCCTTCTTACTTTCAAGAAAGCCGGGCTTTAGTAGGTTTTGCGCTCGCCAAAGCCTTCATGATAAGCTTTAATTATGTACCAGGTATTATTCTTGGGCCAAAATATCATCTGGTATTCCTTATGATTTCCTACCCTGGACAAGAGTATGACAACTTAGCTCTATTTCGCCTTTGTTTGTTCGGTTGTTCGTTACCAGGTGGTCGTTGGGAGGCGCCGTGCGAAGGCAGCACTACCGCGTCCGGCAACGGGTTATATCCATGCTACTGCTGTACTACTGTGCCAGCTTTGTCTGAGGACAACACCAGCGCTAGCTGACGCTCTACCTCTCTCCAGTGTAATGGTGTTCGCACTATGCTCGTTTGGCCTATTATGCTTTGTGTGTTGTCTAAAACAAACCGGCAGACTTAAACTTTGAGGGAGGGTGGATACTACGCCGAGCCAAATAGTGTGTGGCTACGAGTATATCGTAGAAGTGACGGTACAATGTGAAGGTAACGGACCCAAACAGGGCCAGTCATCGAGAAAGGCCGATACCCGGCGACCGGCTCCGTGTGTTGAACAAGTAAAGCCACACACCACTCAACCCTCACCTACCCCTGATCAGCAAAATGTACCGGATCCTGACACCAACCTACGATATCGACCCTGTTCTGCCCATGAGTCGCGAGGGCTAGGGTTTGAGTTTTACCCCATTTCAGACGACAGCGAGGATGAAACTCGGCTGGCCCGCGGGGTAAGAGGATAGAGGTGTGAACCAGGTATCATATACGAGTGTGCCCTCACGATGGCCTCTCACGCCTGCACCCCACAGGTGGGGGGGCGAGACTCTCCCCCCTATTCAATGTTCACAACGTGGACGCAAAACCCTCGTTGTGGGAACATTGAACAATGCGTATATCTATAGCAAATCCCACAAGGTGTCGTCAACCTCTCAATTCGGTATAATATAAGCTCAATGGGGTAATTGATGTATTGCTATATTGTCCAATGTCTCCACAAGGATTTGTTTTGCGCCCTCTCCGTGCAAGCGGGGGTCTCGGCCACCTTTGCCATGACAATACTGCTATACTATACTACAGTATTGCTGTATTGTTACTACAAGAGTATACACCTAGCTCTAAACAGTGGCTGCTCCAGGTGCAGCACAGCTGCAAGCAGTACTATTGATAATAGTAATAGTCGTAGTACGGTTGCATGCAGTGTATGTATTAATAGTGTAGTGTTACAGTAGTGTGTTCCCCTCGCCACAGACGCGTAGCCGCTTACATTGCTTTACATTGCTTTACATTGCTTTCACTGTTTTACAGAGGTGAACCGAGTCAGGTTGCGCAACCGAAATAATTATTGTCGGGGGACATTATGGCTGCTACTCAGCGGTGCAGCGCAGGACATATAACACCAAAGAGGTTGGAAACCGTTGACCGCCAGCAACCAAACAGACATTGACAACTACCTCGATACATGTTCTGACGCTTCTAGGAAAACCATTTACTCAACAGCAACGAGGTGATGTATCCAAATCCTGGTGAAGGGCTACTGCAATACAGTAATCCACTTCACGCCATCGCCCAAGGCCGCGCCGCCCCGTACCTCGCCTTTGCAGACACAATAAATGGTACCCTTCCTTTACCTGGCACGTCAAGCTGTGTTTCGAGCCAGCTGCACCATTGTTACGTATACGTCAGTGGCGAAGCGAGGCTCACTATTTATCGCTGCTATTGTATTCTGCTGCTAAGGTACTGCTGTGTGCGGGACTCACCACGAGAGTTACTCCAGTGAACACCACATCCGGCTCGATAGTGAGAGATCCGTAGACCTTCAGTGCCAGGTTGGAAACTGTGACCTTGCCCACGTTGAACTTGAGCACCATGTCGGTACGGATCGACAGGCGCGTATAGGCATCGCACTTGAAGTCTGCTGCTGTGATCGTCACCTCTGTCTCCGTCTTGCGGTCAACTGCAGTAAATTGCTCGCAGGTTGCGACATCTACGGCACGCGCACGAGACGCCACCAGACCGACGAGAAGGAGGAGGTAAGAGGCCATCATACCCATGATGCCCATGATGCCAGGCATCGCGGCAACATCGGTGGTATGATATGTGCGTTTTGTTTGCGTTGAGGTATATCTGTGTGATAGAGGGTGTTGGTGTTTCGTGCGGCCGGGTGCGCTTGTGGCGTATGTCTGTGAAAGGGCGTGGGGGTGTTCTGGATGAATGTTATACTGTATTAATATTAGCAATTAGGGGGGCGATGGTTGATTCAGCAGAAAGCAATAATAGTAATAGTGTTGTCGTTTCGTACTCCGGGAATCTGCAAAATTTTAGCGTTTTACGACGTTTGAGAACTTTCTTTCCAGCTGGAAGGGCTCGGACCCCTCCGCAAACCTCTCGATAACGCAGTAGTACTGTACGTAAATAGCCCTACGTAGACTATTAATAATGTTGTATAATTAAACTTCATGTCTTGGTGTGAAAACATGACAATCTCACGACATCGGGCTAACTCTGGTGTATACACTGTATGGTAAACGAAACTACTGCTGCTGTGGGTGTACAATGTGTGTACGAGTAAGGTGCCCGTCTTTGCGACTCCTGGTCTTTCCGCAATTTTTCGTGAAAAAAATGAAAAGGTCTGACGAAAAACAGGTTTCCACACGCATTGCAACCCTCTCGTAACAGAAAAGGACAATTTCAATTTAATATTTGAGTTTTTACACGTTATACATTGCTCAGTATATACCGCGATATCCTGCCTGACATACTCTGGCCCTCCGACCTCCCGAGAATCTGTCAAAAATTAAAACCAGATACTCGTACGTACGGTTGACACGTGGAACAAAATCAACAACATGACTTTGCCTGCGTATGTATGTATGCATACGTATGTATGTATGCATACGTATGACAAAGCGGAGATAGTCCGGCGAAAATGCTGGCCAAGCAAAAACCTACCGATACAGGTGGATTTGACATCATACATTTATTTATATATTTGATACGAGCTGGTTCAGGCTTATCACCCCAAACTTCGTTAATCACTCCTTTACGCCGCATGCAGTAGCAATTCGAATATCACACATATATTTGGTATCACATCATACTGACCACCACGAACCGTGGAAGAGGGTGACATTGCCACTTAAAAGAAAAGAAAAAACTACAGTAGGATTGGCGCTACCGCCGAAAATGTGGCCTGGCCAATCACAGGCCTTGAAAGGGAGGTCAATAATAGCCAGGCGTTTTCCCAAGGAATACATATTGATTTTTCTAAGATTTATCCGAACGAGCCCCTTCCAGTGGTCCAAGGCATTCTTGTACTGCAGTAAGTTTCAAAGGTCGTTAGAGTTCGAGTCCGAGGCATTGGGACTCAGCCATGGACTCGCGAATCGGAGTCATTTTGAAGTACTGAGTCCCTGGGATACCGAAGGCTGGAATGGCTGAGTCGTCGCGAGGCCCTATAGAGTACCGAAGGCTGGAATGGCCGAGTCATCACGAGTCCCTAGGCAATCGAAGACCGAGATGGCTGAGTCCTCGCGAGGCCCTACAGAGTACCAAAAGCTGAACAGACTGAGTCCTCGCGAGTCCCTAGGAAATCGAAGACCGAGATGGCTGAGTCCTCGCGAGGCCCTAGAGTACCAAAAGCTGAGAGGACTCAACCCTCGTGAGTCCCTAGGCCCAAAGCTGAAATGACTGAGTCCACGCGAGTTCCGAGCCAACAGGTAAAACATGAAAGAGGTTTTGTGTGAATTTCGTTATCGCCCTTCACAAAAAAAAACGCAAAAAGGCGTCAAAGTATACCAGTACTATTAATAGTAATCGCGACTCGGTCATTGACTCGCGAGTCCGGTGTTTTGAAGTACTAGTTCTGAATACACAGGGTGCCATGAGCTGAAATAGCTGAGCCTTCGTGAGTCGCCATGGTGCTGAAAGCTGAACGACTGAGTCCTCACCAGTCCCTAGGGTACTGCAAGCTGAAATGACTGAGTCCTCGCGAGTCCCTGGGGCACCGAACGCTGAAACGACTGGTACCCGGGGGTATATTTGTACTCTGGTGATCTTTGCAAAGTTCACGCAAATAATCAAAGATCTGGCTGCGCTTGATCAATATAACGTCATACCCAATGCAAAAAATCGGTTATAGTCTGAAACTAAGAAAATACAAGGTGATGCTGGGATTTGCACGTGTTACAGCTTAAAGGTCTAAAAGCTCACGCCGTTTTCACGAGATAACCCCTGAACTTTTGCACGCGGGTTATTTATCCGCCTACTGATCCAGTGAAGGGTTTTATTTTATTTCCAATGCCGACAATTCAGGATCCCTCAAAACCCAATTCTTCCTATTAATAAGAAAGCAAAAACCGAAATTCCGGGCGAAAATACTAAAACTAAAACTAAAACTAAAACAACCGGTAACGGATTGGCCGGGGTCTATATAACATGTGAGCAAATATTCGGGGTATATCTCCAACAAACGGCGTGAACTTTGGCTGCTGAGATAAGCCGGGGTGATATGCTCGAACCAGTCTGCGTATGCATGTAGAACCATTTATTTCGTGTTAAGTTTACCGAATCGAATACTCGAAGCCGTAAATCCACTGGACTGGATCGGACTGTATGCAACGAACAAGTTACACCACCAGTAGTGCTCGTAAATCCGCCCTGCAGGGCGGGTGTATGAGATCTGCCTCGCTTTTTTTGTACTGTTTTTAGTGAGGAACATTGTTTTACATTTTTTTTTAATTTAACACTAATACTAACCCTAACCCTAACCCTAACCCTAACCCCAACCGACGATATACCAATCGATGTCGTGGTTAAGGGTTAGAGCTGGGGTTAGTGTTGAATTTCAAAAACAAATGTAGAAAAATGCCCCCCACTAAAAACAGTATAAAAAAGCGAGGCCGATCTCGTAAATTCGCCCTGCAGGGCGGATTTACGCGCGCTGAAGTTACACTGCTACATGTTCTATTTTTGGTCGGTTAACTGAGTCGAATATTGTTTGCGTTTTGAGTCAAGTCTTGTAGGCTGGTAGGTAAACCTGTGTAACCCATGGAAGTTGTACGATGGGCAGAGACGTAGCAGACTGTTCTATACTGCTGTAGTTCGTTTCCCCATTTCTTGGTCACAAACTGATCTCTCTGGCATTCGCATTTATTTTTGGTACCATACGCAAGCCACAGGTAGCGTATGTGCCAAGACTACACACATATTGTCGCCGGTCACGCACGGGCCTGAATATGTTGCTCAACTGTTGCCTACGTTAGAACATCCTCCCTGCAGCAGAACACAGTGGTTTGCACGCCTACGAGGTTACGGAGATTTCGAGTCAGTATAGTTTGCTCACTCAAGTACGTAATTTCGTTAAGGAATAATTTAATTCGGTGTCCAGTAGCAAATTAGGCGATGTCACCTCCATCGAGGAATCATGTTAGTGATAGTTACTTCACTGCAGCAGTAGCCAGTAGCCTACCGAGTGGCTGATCGGTAACATTGTCGTGTATAAGTCAGAGCGCAGTAGCACGATCTACCCACCTACCACAACATAATATACTTTAGATAAGGGTGGTAGTGTTTGGTACTCAAAATGCGCGTAATAAGCACGCTCCGAACAAAATATCCTGGTGGGGATCGTTCGTCGGTTGTCGGCGCAATAGCAATTACGTAACGTTCACGAATAATCATCGAGAACGTTCACGAACAAGCACCGACAGTATCGACGCTGGGAACGTTGCTGTAGGTCGGACAGTAGAATGGCCTTGTACTAGCCGTAGGGTGTGCATCTTGCTGAGAGCTGACTGATGATGGCACTCCCACCCTCTCACTCACCTTTCTTCCTTGTCTTAATCGGTCTCGGAGCGCCATTTCAGCATAATGGATATCTCTCTTCTGAGCGAAACTTGCAACCGGACTTGCCTAACAGCAGTTCAAGCGCTTACATCTCGACTATCATCATAGTCGGCCATCTATCATCCTCAGCACGCTAGGCGTCCCCCCCTGACTGGTTCGCTCACTACCTCAATTGACACCGCGTCATCCATGAAGAAATCGCCCACAAGGTATCCTCTGCCCCCCCGCCCACTATGCCACCTTTACTGCAAACTCTCCGGCAGTGGTTTCACGTCCACTTCCGTGTGTGCTGTGACCCCGACACCAGCTGTGGTCGCCACTACTGCGGCCAATATCATCGCTGACGACCGGATCGTTTGAACCTGCGCTTGAAAAACGGCACCCGCTGTCACCCCCCACCACGCCGGGTTCCCAATGCACCCGGCCCGCAAACGCATCTCAATGAACAGGTAGGCTTCAATAACACTCCCGTAGTTCGCGTCTCACACCGGTTCCACCCCAGCCTGACGCAGGGCATTCTTCACGTCTAAATTGTGTACCAGGATCCTCCCGTCGCATGCTACGATAGAGGTGCACCTGCATACAGGACATTCTCTGAGCTCCTCAATTGAGGAGCTCCATACTAATACTAAGTCACCCAAACAAATGGTTTTGGGGGAAGACAAAAGTGATACCCAATGAATTATCCCATGCCCTACAGTAATCGTACTATGAAAACTATACAACACAAGAATGAGAGTCCCACATGTTCGTAAATGCCATGTTCGAGCACCTTGTGAGATGGTTTCAAGTCATCGTATTAGTCGTTCCAACAGGGAGAGGCAAAAGGGGATGGCTCCAGGGGTCATCGTGGCATCCACCAGCACACCAGCCTGAAAGACAAAAGCGGCGGAATAACCTATACAATACCTATCACCCGAAACGACACGAAACTGTCATATTGTGAAGAGACCAAACGTACCCTCCCTGGCTCTTTACAATGCAGTGATAACAGAGTGACGATCAACAATAGAACTCAATCGACTCCATCACCAAAATCAACGAAAATGGCAAGAGGAAACCCGTCCCAACGAGCAAAAACCTCTTCCAAACTCCCACTCAAAAACTATTGCAATCACATACCAGGTACGAAATTTCAACAGCCGCGCCTCAAAAGCAAAAATTAAGGCGAAAGACATAATACCAGAGATCGCGAGGTCTCCCGGACAAAAAAAACATATTTTTGCCCCCTATTACCGCCGTAGATACACAGATCGTAACGATAAAGCGATATAGCATAAACCTTCTCCGCATAACATAGAATTTACCAGACGCTACAATTACCCAAAATAATAGTCGCTCGTGATACACCATAAAACCGAAAATACTCTCTTTATGGCTTTTGTATACGTATTACAGTAGCTCCTATCCAACGGATAAAGAAACATCGATGTGTTGTTACCACGAACAGCCCAAGCCCTCCTAGCTACTAAAGCTATCTGATCATATGAACGCATCTAATATTCCATTTTTCTCCCTTGCGAACAAATCCACCAAGTTCGCAGATAATACTGGTGTTAGAATAACGAATCACGAATGAATATGCATACCCTCCCTTATTCTGCAACCAGTAAATAGTTACAAACAAAACATATCCTGCATTAATCAAACAAACCAGTAACCACCAATAGTATCTCTCAACAGGAATGCACCCCTCAGGGCGTACCTACGTGACCGCACTCCCTCCAAACCATAAAAAAAAAACAATTTCAGTTCGACCAGTCACACCTGGGTTTTGCCTAAATCAAGGAAACGGACCGTTGGATTTACAAGGACTGTTTGGTTTGAACATGAAAATACACTTCCTAAAAATTACCAGGGGGATAGGGCTACGTATACCATCCAGAATGAACCTAGACGATATTCTACCTTCGTACCATTCAAACGACTTTCCCGGGTTGAAACATACATTCCATACCATTCAGAGATCCCTACCAAGTGAAAAACAATACATCTCTTATATACCATTCACCACTTACCCGGGAAGAACGATACATCCCATATAATTCAGAAATCCCTAACACGCCGCAAACGATATCTATCATACACGACTTACCCGGAAAGAACGATATCATACCATTCATAAATCCTATCCAGTTGCAAATGATAATTCTCCAAATTCGTACGATCTAAAACATTGTTCAAATAATTTCGACCAACAGGTGTATTCAATCGCGAAAACACAATAATCACTCTCGCGAATACCCACCAGAAAGACCAGACGTTAACCCTCGCCCCGCGATATTGCCGAATCACAACAAGCTCCAGCTGACGATATCCACGTTTGTCCCCTCCATCCTCCCCGCTGCTGCTGCTGCTGCTGCTGTCATGGAGTGCGTGCGGCTATTAAGCCGCTCGACTTGTTGCCATGCGGACGCTTTTCCCTTCGTTATATAGTACTGCTGCGCAGTCAGCACCCGATATCCACGCACCCGCTCCTCCGCCACTAAACTCCCCGCAGCAGAGGGCACGCGATTATATTACATCGCGCGGCTTTCCCCAACCAAATTGCTCACGGCTGGTGGCGCACAGCTTGGCGGCCATGCGTCTTCTCGCGAAACTCCTTTGCAAACATGTTTTCCCTCGCTGTGCGATAACCCCATATCTGCTGCCTCCACAACCAACCTTCTGAAGTGAAGCGCGTACGGCAAAAACAAAATGAATGCCGCGCGACTTGGAAAACCCCCTTTCCGCTATACATACGGCGAGGGTGCCCGCGGTTACCACCACCGAGGGACTTTTAGCTACTGCTGTGTACAGCAGTACCTGCTCCGTTAGAACGCTACCGTTTCCACAGCATCGCTCATCCCACCACGTATCTCCCCGTAGTGGAGTGTGTGCGGCCACGTCGCACTTTCGCCCCCCATCGATCCACACAACGGGGGTGCCCAAATATTTGCTCCCTCCTTGGGGCTTTTCGCAGCTAGCTGCTGTCCGTCCCCCCTTTTTCCGCTATACTCGTACACAGCGGGGGTGGGTACGGTTATACTCCCACCGTACGTAGGACGTAAGCTTCTGCTACTCCCTGCCTACAGCTGTTACACCGTAGGGCTTTAGCTACTGCTGTATAGCATACAGCAGCAGTAGTAGCTGACGACGCCGGCTCCACGGCATCGACTGCAGGATCCTCCACGATCGCAAAATACTATCTCCCCATACAACGCCGGGGCATTCACCTCGCCACAATACTACCAGGTATTGGTACGAGCATGGCTGCGGAGAAAGCTTGGAACAGAAGCAACCAGGCCACCATGCTGTCTTTCGTACATACATCAAGGATGTTGCTCCCTGGGCCATAACAGAATCACTCCCGTCAACCCCAACTCAAACGTACGGACCTCTCTCAAGAACGGCTTCGAAGCGGTGGAGCTCTTGCATGTTACAGCAGTAATACTCGCACCGACTCAACCTCTCGCCGTCAAAGAAAACGTACCGCCATCGATCTGCCCCAAAATTGTTGAACGCGAAGAATTATTTGGAGAACAGCTCACCTCCGAAGCCACCCTCCCTACTCCCTGTGTCACCGTCGGAGAGTTCCGACGATGGCGAGATACAGCATCCCTCTCTGCTGTATCAGCGGTGGTTGGCTCCTCCTGCCTTCCACCGGACCCCTGTTGCGCCTTGCTTCACAGCTTTTCTCCGAAAGAGCGACCATCCCAAGAAGCTCCATATGAGATTGCCACGCCTTCTCTTCTCAGCTCGACAGCAAGGCCCTGTTCCGATACCTGAGCTTAAAAACCTCCAACTTCGGTACCCGTGAGCCTGCTAGTACCAGCGGTCACTAACCTAACGACTGCTCTAGAGTGTTCGTAAATGCCATGTTCGAGCACCTTGTGAGATGGTTTCAAGTCATCGTATTAGTCGTTCCAACAGGGAGAGGCAAAAGGGGATGGCCCCAGGGGCCATCATGGCATCCACCAGCACACCAGCCTGAAAGACAAAAGCGGCGGAATAACCTATAAAATACCTATCACCCGAAACGACACGAAACTGTCATATTGTGAAGAGACCAAACGAACACCACAATCTTGGATGAAGGATCCCGATCATCCAGAAAGAAGTTCAGCAAAAAGCGCTACCTCTATCATAGCACGAGTCTCCCTCCCACCCCGAATTTGTCTCTCGGCCCCAATATTCTTCGTACGATCTGAAAACCCATATTTTCCAGGTGGTACTCTGGGACCTGATCCCAGTACGTCGTCTCGTGTTCCCCCCCCTCTGCCTCTGGCGTGCCTCTGAATGCCGAATGATGGACTATCCTCCTCTTCCCATACTCGTCTACCACTCCCACTGGATGAATTCCAAGGCCTCGCACCATGCCCGCCAAAATTTCCCGAACCCTAATTTCCCTCCCAGTCTTGACATCGCCTGATTATTTCTCCCTCACGTCGTTCGCGTGCTTGTAGGCGCTGGTATGGCTGCCGTACACCAGCCCGCGCTCCGGGATACCTACTGGGCCTACATCAACCGGAGCACCAATCTTCGCAATATGTCTCAAAATCACAAACTGGTCGTGACCCGCTAAAGATCAATATGAGGTGCCATTAACTCTCGTCCCAGCTCCCACGGCACCTTCTCTAAGTCGCCCCCTTCACGCTGTAGTATCCCCCCCACTCCTGGGCATCGTCCCCTGTCTTTCCCAAACGGCCCATCGCCCCCTTTCCCCGACGTGCCTCTTGCCGCCCTTCCACCCCCTCCTATTGCTCCTTTCCGTGCATCCCCCCCATTGCCACATCCTTGCCCCCCTTTCTCGTGCGCCCCTGGCCGCGCACTCACCCCTCGCCTTCCGTGCGCCCCCCCGCCGCGCATGTCCCCTCTCGCTCTCCGTGCGCGGCCCCGCCGCGTATTCCCCCCCTCGCTTTCCGTGCACGGGCCCGTTGCGCACATGCTGCCTACTTTGTGCACGACCCCGGCGCGCACTCCCCGCCCCCGGCACGTGCGCGCTCCCATTGACGCACACGTCTCTCCCCCTCGAGTGCGCCCCCCCTCCTCCCCTCCACCGCTGCCGCCCCATTCTGGGCGTGGCCTCGTTTCCACACGCTTCCCCCTCCCCCCCTTGCGCTGCCGAGCAACCCCCCTGCTCGCCCTCGCCCTGCCCCGTTCCACCAAACCTGATTCGACAAGGCTGCTGAATCCCGGCGTCAGTCCATCTGTGCGTGCGCGGGCCTGCGCCTTCCCCTGTCCGCGCTTTCCCAAAGCCCATCCCCTCACCCCTCCCCCCCCCACCCTGCGCTCCGTCTCGAAAGGGATGCGTGGTTAATGGTTAAATTACTAAGGTACTAAACAAATGTGTACGTGCCCCCCCGCCCGCGCCCCCCGTCCCTGCCCCCGCTCGACCAGTTCTCTCTGCGTTCCCCTCCTATTGGAGCATAGGTGTTCGGATTGAATATATTGTTTCTTACAGTGGCAAGTTGAGATGATCTGTGTTGTTTGATTATTGTGGCTCTACTTCGTACGGCATTTACGCTGTCATCGTGATAGTGGGCCGGGACTGGGGAGACTGTTGGTCATAGTCCGCACACGTGTCTGATCTGCCTGCTTTATGTAACTGCCAACTACAGTGTCTACGGAACCTGCTTCGGGGATCGGGACACTTCCGTTTGGGCTTTATTGGATTATTGGATTCGTTTGGTCCCAGGCCCCGACCCTAGAGGATGACCACAAGGAGTCACTCCCTCTACCCTGGAGTATACTCTCTCTGCTCTGTATGCATGTATTTATGTACGAACGTCTGTCCCCGACAATGAAACGCACAATTCACGGCGCACACTCCATCGATTGCGACACGCCCGGGATCAGAGGGGCAGGACGTATAGGGAGGCCATTATCTCACGAGTCTCGTGCCAAGCCGTCAAGAAATTGGAGGAGGAGCTCTAGTAGGGTGGCGTACTACTGTGACTGTTTAGCCTGACGTCTGGTGGCATTTTCGAAGTAATTGAATGCGGAGACACGCCGCGGCATTGAGCGACACGAGCCTGAATGTGTGCTTCGTGTGTGTGTGTATGTTTTTATATGTGTCGTGTGAGGGAGTGCCGGCGGGCAGACTAGATGAATGCAGTTAATGACGGAGATTTGGCCCCAAAATTATGACTACTTCCACTCTTCTATCAATACTTGATATTTGTCCACACACAGCTAAGCGCTTTGTCGTTTTAATGTTTTTGAGGGCGAGAAATGTCCCCAAAGGGTCGTCTAAGTATGAATGGGCTGGTGTACCACAATACCAGGGGGGATGGCTACGTGTGAGTCGACCGGCATATACTGCTGTACGTACTAACAGTCATTCTCAGTATATTAAAACTATAGCACCGGACGTATTGACTTCAGGGTGTGCTATTTCTTCAGGGTGAAGGATTGAAATCACTGAAACGTCAAGGGAGCATATTGATTTTCTAGTTTCTGGGCCAGGTAGAGGTCATCACAAGGCAACGACACCTCACGAGTAGTTGCTGGCGTTCTATACTCTCCAGGACCCTCATCATCGGTCTTCACATGGCCAATACAGGTTTCCAACCTTTCATTTGCTTGCCAAGAAATAAGAGTACCCCCTACGAGTATCCACCCCTGAAAAACAAACACTACCTGTTTCTCCCTGACAGTACGTACTCGTAGTGTTATTTCCTCGCCCTTTTCAATTTGTTTTACTTGTCATCGTGAAAAAATTGCAACACGTAACGTTTTGTGGTACCGTAGAATAACAGCACTGTAGTACTGTATGCGTTACGTTCGCCTCTGGGTTGGCCGCGGCAAGTATCGATAGCTTCATGATTAGTACCTGGTTAGTCGTGTACCTAGTAGGTGGGACCTAATTAAGGTCTTGAGTTGGTGTGATTTGTTTTATGTTGTAAATATATTGTGTCCCACTACTAAATAATAACAGCGGTTCACAACAGTCTGAATGAAACCAAACCAGTGTATTATCACACGTACGCACACGGACTAAGTGGACTTTCTCACGCTAGATGACCCCGCCACCCCAAGGTGAGATATGTTGCATTCCATCCAATACACAAACAGCAACATCACTGTTATCCTGCGACAACAAGTAGTATTCCTGCGGACACTTGGCCCTCGTTTGACACCTTCATTGATAAACCTACGACACAACGCCAATAAAGGACACTTCTCATGAGGCCACACAATCGGGGTCCCTATATAGTGTCGGTGTGCACCAGCCAGCAATGCCGGCACTGTGTATTACTGCAACCGGCACTACTTCGCAAAGTGCCATACTGGTGAATCCCATCTGCAGGGACAATCGGTTCTACTCCGCGCACTACCAGACTGGTGGATCCCATATTTGCCGAGCGGTTCTGCGGGTGATGCACATTATCCGACATTGGTTTCACATGACGATGGCACAAAGCCATGGAGCCGCCATGGCTACTTCGCTGCGTCGCCATGGTGTTTCCATGGCGACTCCATGGTGACCCCATGGCGTTTCCATGGCGACTCCATAGCGTTTCCATGGTGTGTCCATGGCCACTGCATGGCGACCCCATAGCCTTTCCACGTCGGCTCCATGACGTTTCCATGGCCACTCCATAGCGTTTCTATAGTGTGTCCATATTGTTTCCGTGGCGACTCCATGGCGACTACATGGAACGGCCATGGCAACTTGCGGCGGCACCACGACGGCCCCATGGTGCTGCCATGGTGCTTTGAACGAGCCATGGTGTCTTCATGGAGCCGCCATGGTGCCGCCATGGCACACCATGGCGGTACCGTGGAGTCGCCATGGCTGGCGTGGCGCCTTAAACATAGCACCATGGCGTCTCCGTGGCGCTCTGAACCCACCATGGAGGCGCCATGGCTGCGCCATCGTGTCGCCACGGCGCTTTGATCCCGCTATGGTGACTCCATGGTGCAGCCATGGCGTCTTCAGCCCACCATGACCCCTCCGTGGTGCCGCCATCGTGCCGCCGTGGCTGCTTCAAAGCGCCATGGCGACTCCATGGCGACTTCACGGAGCCGCCATGGCGACTCGCCACGGCACCGCGGCGGCTCCATGGTGCCGCCATGGTGCTTTCAACACGCGATGGCGCCTTCATGGAGCCGAAATGGTGCCGCCATGGCGCACACAGCACACCATCACGGTACCATGGAGTCGCTATGGCTGCTCCAGGGCGCCCTCATACCAGCACCATGGCGTATCTATAGCGCTCTGAACCCACCATGGAGGCGCCATGGCAGCACCGTGGTGTCCCCACGGCGCATTCAGCCCGGGATGATGACTCCATGCTGCAGCCATGTTGTATTGAGACCACCATGGTCCCCCAGTGGTGCCACCATGGAGCCGCCGCGGTGCCGCTATGGCGTCGCCGTGACTGCTTGAAAGCGCCTTGGCGATTCCATGGCGCCTTCGCGGTGCCGCCATGGTACCGACATGGTGCTTTGCACCCGCCATGGCGTCTGTATGGAGCCGGCATGGAGCCGGCATGGCGCACACAACACACCATGGCGGTGCCGTGGCTGCTCCATGGCGCCTTCCTAATAGAGCCATGGGGTTTCCGTGTCGCTCTGAACCTACGATGAAGGCGCCATGGCTGAACCGTCGTGTCACCGGGGCACTTTAAGCCCGCCGTGGTAACCCTTATGGTGCAGCCATGGCGTTTAAATCCCGGCATGGCACCTCTATGGTGCCGCCAGGGGGCCACCGTGGCTGCTTCAAAGTGCCATGGCGCCTTCATGGAGCCGCCATGGCAACCGTGGCGCTCTGAACCCACCATGGTGCCACCGTGGCGCACACAACACACCATGGTGGTACCGTGGAGACGCCATGGCTGTTCCATGGCGAGATAATAATGGCGCATGGCGTCTCCGTGGCGCTCTGGACCCGTCATAGACGCTCCATGGCTACACCATGGTGTCGCCACGGCGCTTCCAAGCCGCTATGGGGACCCCATGGTGCGACCATGGCGTCTTCAACCCGCCATGGCGCCTCCGTGGTGCCGACAAGGAGCCGCCGTGGCTGCTTGCAAGCGCAATGGCGACTCCATGGTGCCTTCACGGAGTCGACATGTCGCTAACATGAAGGCGCCATGGCGGGTTGAACGCACCATATCGGCACCATGGACCCGTCGTGATGCGTCTGCGAGTCGCCATGGCGGCTCCAATACATCACCATGGAGTCGCCATGGTGCTTTGAAGCAGCGACGGCGGCTCCATGGCGGCACCACGGAGGCGCCATGGTGGAATTAAGACGCCATGGCTGCACCATGTGGTCACCATGGCGGGATGAAAGCGCTATAGGGACACCACGGGGCAGCCTTGGCGTCTCCATGGTGGGTTCAGAGCGCCACGGAGACGCCATGGCGCTATTGTAAATGCGCCATGGAGCAGCCATGGCGACTCCACGGTACCTCCATGGTGTGTTGTATTCGCCATCACGGCACCATGGTGACTCCATGAAGGCGCCATGGCGGGTTGAAAGCGGCATAGCGGCACCATGGAGCCACCACGACTCGCCATGCCGGCTCCATGAAGGCGCCATGGAATCAGCATGGCGCTTTGAAGCAGCCACGGCGGTTCCATGGCCGCTCCACGGAGGCGCCATGGCGGGCTTAAGACGCCATGGCTGTACCATGGGGTCACCATGGCGGGCTGAAAGCGCCATGGTGACATGACGGTTCAGCCGTGGCGCCTGCATGGTAGGTTCAAAACGCCACGGCGGCTCCATGGCGGCATCACGGGGGCGCCATGGCACGCTTAAGACGCTATGGCTGCACCCTGGCGTCATAATGGCGGACTGAAAGCGCCATAGGGACACCATGGAGCACCCATGGCGTCTCTATGGTGGGTTCAGAGCACCACAGAGACGCCATGGCGGCTCCATGAAGGCGCCATGGAGCAACCATGCGACTCCACGGTACCGCCATGGTTGTGTTCTGTGCACCATGGTGGCACCATGGCGGCTCCATGAAGGCACCATGGCAGGTTGAAAGCACCATGGCGGCACCATAGAGCCGCCGCGGTGCCGTGGCGAGTCACCATGGCGGCTCCATGAAGGAACCATGGAGTCCCCATGGCGCTTTGAAGCAGCCACGGCGGCTCCATGGAGGATCCACGGAGGCGCCATGACGGGCTGAAGACGCCATGGCTGCACCATGCGGTCGCCAGGGCGGGCCGAAAGCGCCATGGTGATACCACGGTACAGTCATGGAGTCTCCATGGTGTATTCGGAGCGCCACGAAGACGCCATGGCGGTATTATTCACGCGCAATGGACCAGCCATGGCGACTCCACGGTACCTCCATGGTGTGTTATGTGCGCCATGGCGGTACCATGCCGGCTTCATGAAGGCACCATGGCTTGTTCAAAGCGCCATGGCGGCACCACGGCGGCACCATAGACCCGCCGCGGTGCCACCGCGAGTTGCAATGGCGGCTCCATGAAGGAGCCATGGAGTCCCCATGGCGCTTTGAAGCAGCCACCCTGGTGGCACCATGACGGCACCACGGTTGCTCCATCGTAGCTCCACGGAGGGGCCATGGTGGGCTCAAGACGCCATGGCTGCACCATGGAGTCACCATGGCAGGCGGAAAGCACCATGGCGACATCACGATGCGCCCATGGCGTCTCCATGGTGTGTTGAGAGCGCCACGGAGACGCCATGGCGCTATTATTAACGCGCAATGGACCAGCCATGGCGACTCCATGGTACGCCCATGGCGTGTTCTGTATGACATGAACGCACCATTACGGATCCATGAAGGCGCCATGACTTGATGAAAGCACCTTGACGGCAGAATCGCGGACGATTACGCAACCCCCAGTTAAGTATGCCGTGATTCCACTCGCTTCTGGTATGAACGAGTACAACTCACCACACACCTTCCTCGATGAACGCCTCGAAACAAAACAGCAAACACACACAAGGGTGCCCGTGGGTCTTGGTGTGAGCTGCAACCAACGTTTAGCTGCGCCCGGCGTCGGCCGGCGGTGGTGAAAACTTTCCTGGAGAACGCAGCTGGGACAGACGATTTGCACATTTTATGCAGCTCGAAACGACAAGTCTCGTCGCCAGCTCGAAACACCTTTCTTCCGCCACATGAGGTCGGCGGAGCCAGGAGTGGTATCACTAGCACCTCTACGTCAGTACGATCATGGCAAGCCCGGCAGTTCCCTACCGCATGCTGTCCTTGGGTTTTGGAGCTGCTCGAAATATGGTTCTTTCTTTTGAGCTCTTCGATATTTCATTGTTGCGACCGAAAAATAAAATATCTAGAATTTAATTCCCAGAAAAACAGAGCCCCAACTTTTATGCGGACCCCTGTAGTTAGGTGTCGAAAAACTACTTTTCGGGACGCCCAACCAGTGAAAATGTTGGAATCAAATTCACGAAACAAAAAGTCCAGCATAGTTTGAAAAACACGTTTTCACTATTTTCGATGATACCCTCGCCGACAGAAAATATCAACCAACTTAAATCCACGTTCTTCTCAACTTACAAAATCCAGTGTTCAATGCAGTTTTAACCTACTGTGATGGGAAAATAAGCGAAAACGACTTGTGTTTTGCTTCTTCTTCTTTCAACTCCCCGACCTTCCACCCAGTGCTGAACCCTTGCTCGTCAACACCACGAACGAGTAGATCCCCGTACTAGATGGTCTTCTTCCTTCCTGTCTCAAACCTTCCCAACCTCTGTCTCTCCAGCTCAACCAACTGCACCGCCATGATACATACTTGATAAACCGTTCCCGATCCCCTCTTTCAATCATGCCAACGATTAAATATCTCTCCACACACCCCAGATTTCCTTCGTTCAATCTTCAATCTTCCACGTTGTTTTGTTTTTCTTCGGCAGCGCCTCCAGCGACCGCCGGGGGGCGGCGATTATCCGCGTCATTCTACTTATGCAATCCGACGAATATCCGTAAACAAAACGCGGATGTCCCTTGCGGGGACCGTGACACGGCAACACAAGGGGCGACTACCAGTCTGGTGATGTTCGGGACGATGACGGGTGGGGAGGGATGGACGCCGGGCGGACAGCGAACGACTTGGCAGAAATGCCTTGCTTGGTGAAAATCTCAAGGTGTTCGAGCCACCAAGGGATCCATGGCACATTCTCCCTTGGTGTTTGGAGTGGAGACCTCAACGTGTGTGTGTGTTTCACGCAGCTGGATTGGTAGCAGGGTAGGTCGTGCCTGTCGTATATGACATTGCGTTGTCTGATCTGCTTATTACTGCATTGCAGCGTAGTATCTCTGTGTCGTAGTTTTGTAACCCCAGAACTGGTACTCGTATCTCTCTACGATGAAGATCGGCACGGACACTGGGTGTGCTGGATGTCGACGGGTAGAAATGACGGTGTGATGTGAAAAACACACACACATCCGTCCCGCGCACCTCTGTGGCTGCTTCGAACGCGGCCCTGTTGTGTAGGTTGCATTTTACTTTTACTTTTGCATCTCGTTCTTTTTCACTGTGATATGGAAGAAGCAGTACTACAGAAGCAGTACGTAGCTGGCTTGGTGGATGGCGAGCGCGGCGTTTTTGTATTTTCCCTTGGTCTTTCTGGTTTGCTTTCGTTTTCTTTGCTGGATGTATTGCCTGCCGCGGCTCCTCCAGGGGGGCACGACAGCGATACTGCAACCCTTCGCATAGTTTTATTTTGTTTTGTTATATTTTAGTTCGTCGTGGTCGCTTTTCGCCTTTGTTTTCTGGCCTTCTGCATTCTCTTCGTAGGTTTTCCTCGATCGCTTAGCTACCTACGTACGTACCCTGGTATTCGTTTTTGTCCTTGATATATGCTCCTCTCTTTCCTTGTCGTTCGTGTTTGGCACCCAAGGAATTGGGAAAGCGGGGGGCAACGGTTCGTAGGGAAACCGCGGCTGACGAAAGCAGGGAGGAGACGGTGGACAGGGTAGCAAGGTACCAGACCGACTATTAATAGTTAGTTGGTAAAACCTGTCTGTACTACCTGTACAAAAATTGTGCTCCAGCTTCCCGGAGGGTGCTTTTTTACTTTTTTTGTGCTTCGGTTGCCTATTGGGCAACCCCACCGTCCAGCATATATATGAATATGATCGTACAGGGGGGCACGCGGATCTGAATCCCAGACACCCCATTACCCCCCCGCCCCCCCCTATATTTATAGGTTGGGTTGGCGTCGGTTGGCAACGACGCTGTAAAACACGCCACTCGCTGCGTGGAGCTAGACAACCAGGGTGCCGTTTTTTTTGTTATTTTTTTTGGCGGTTACCAAAGCTGGCGGTCGAGTAGATCATTTGTGCGGGGTGGAGAACCTTTGTTCCGCACAAGGGGAATGGTCGTATCACGTAGTGTTAATATGGTAAGGCGTCCGCGAGGCAGTTACATAGTAAAACCCATTGCTGTCTCCGGAAGTGGCCACACCAGAAATTAAATTAACTCATTGAAGCTGTCGTCCATATGCAAGTCCGCCTCAGAGGCGGTTCTTAGCAGGATGCAGCTCACCCTCCATGCGACTCGCCCAATACCTCACGGCGTTTCGCGCTTGGTGCAAGCAATGTCTGCCTGGTTGGTGAAAACCCAACGCGCTCCGTCCCGGCATTGTAGGGATGCGAGGGTCTATGGTCATATGACTACGGCCGTGCACAACATGAGTACACCCCCCCCCCGAGGTATTCTTCCGCTCTCCCGTTTTTTTTTTTTTTGTCTCACACGCCTGCAGACGCTGCTCTATGCACGTGTATCTAGCGTCTACTACTGCTTGACTTTGGGTGTACACTGCGTATACAATAGTTTACACACACATACTGCACAAGGAATGTGTTGATACTGCTGTCGGGAGGGTCGGAGTTGGGGAACCGCCACCACACTCGCCACACCAGCCACTCGTAACAAGATTGAAAAACCGAAACGCTGCGTGTTGTAGTATTGTCTAGAAGGCCTTGCCTACCCTTGGGAATGCGGGGACGATTCGCCAACATCCCCTGCTATTGGTTTATGTAGGTTTTAGTATGGAGTTGGTTTATATAGGAAATACTACTACTACCGTAGTATGGTACTGCGTACGGTTTATGGATGGTCTGATTTCGTTTATAACCCTAAGCAAAAACGCTGGGTGGTGTTGTATTGTCTAGAAGGCCTTGCCTACCCTTGGGAATGCGGGGAAAATTCACCAACATACCCTGCTATTGCTTTAGATATGTTTTAGTATGGAGTTGGTTTATATAGGAAATAGTATGGTACTGCGGTTTATGGATGGTCTGATTTCGTTTATATCCCTAAGCCGAAACCCTGGGTGGTGTTGTAAAACCCTAAGCAGAAACGCTGGGTGGTGTTGTATTGTCTAGAAGGCCTTGCCTACCCTTGGGAATGCGGGGACGATTCACCAACATCCCCTGCTATTGTTTTATATAGGTTATAGTATGGATTTGGTTTTATAGGAAATAATATGGTACTGCGTACGGTTTATGGATGGTCTGACTTCGTTTATATCCCTAAGCAGAACGCTGGGTGGTGTTGTATTGTCTAGAAGGCCTTGCCTACCCTTGGGAATGCGGGGACGATTCACCAACATCCCCTGCTATTTTTTATATAGGTTATAGTATGGTACTGCGGTTTGTGGATGGTCTGACTTCGTTTATATCCCTATAAGCAGAAACGCTGGGTGGTGTTGCATTGTCTGGAAGGCCTTGCCTACACATGGGAATGCGGGGACGATTCACCAACATCCCCTACTATTTTTTATATAGTTTTAGTATGGAGTTGGTTCATATAGGAAATACTATGGTACTGCGGTTTATAGATGGTCTGATCTTTTATATAGGATTTAGTATGGTATGTACCCCCCTATACGCCGGAGGGTGCCTAAAGAAAAATTTTGACACCCCCCCCCCTATATTTGGTTTCCCAACAATAAAATTTGGAGTGCGGTGTCAGATTTTTTTTTTTTCGTGCACCCCTGGCTCGTATGTAGATAAATGATACGAAGTGTGGATGGGGGTAGATGGAATTAATTAATTAACTACTTGAGATGCATTAATTAATGGGGAACTGCCAAAATCAGGTATACCTGATCCATTTGAGCCAAAATCAGGTATATACTAAAACCAAGTAAAAAATGCGCGCCACGAACGGTGTTTTTCAGGACTTTTTGGCTGTGAGAAATGATCAAACATACTTTTAAATTTGCGCCTGAACAGCAGAAGGATAGCGAATGTGTGTGTCCTCCAAACTCTTGATGAGTGTTGTAGTTATTTTCAGAACGGGTGTTAATATCTGTCGTATGCTTTCATTGATTTCGTTATCACACTCACTCCTACGACGTGTATTTCCGTATTATTGTACCAGGTACGTATGTGTATAGTCGAAGCCACATTGATAGCATACGAGCAAAACATCGAAAATCAGGTATATACTAAAACCAAGTAAAAAACGCGCGCCACGAACGGTGTTTTTCAGGACTTTTTGGCTGTGAGAAATGATCAAACATACTTTTAAATTTGCGCCTGAACAGCAGAAGGATAGCGAATGTGTGTGTCCTCCAAACTCTTGATGAGTGTTGTAGTTATTTTCAGAACGGGTGTTAATATCTGTCGTATGCTTTCATTGATTTCGTTATCACACTCACTCCTACGACGTGTATTTCCGTATTATTGTACCAGGTACGTATGTGTATAGTCGAAGCCACATTGATAGCATACGAGCAAAACATCGAAAATCAGGTATATACTAAAACCAAGTAAAAAACGCGCGCCACGAACGGTGTTTTTCAGGACTTTTTGGCTGTGAGAAATGATCAAACATACTTTTAAATTTGCGCCTGAACAGCAGAAGGATAGCGAATGTGTGTGTCCTCCAAACTCTTGATGAGTGTTGTAGTTATTTTCAGAACGGGTGTTAATATCTGTCGTATGCTTTCATTGATTTCGTTATCACACTCACTCCTACGACGTGTATTTCCGTATTATTGTACCAGGTACGTATGTGTATAGTCGAAGCCACATTGATAGCATACGAGCAAAACATCGAAAATCAGGTATATACTAAAACCAAGTAAAAAACGCGCGCCACGAACGGTGTTTTTCAGGACTTTTTGGCTGTGAGAAATGATCAAACATACTTTTAAATTTGCGCCTGAACAGCAGAAGGATAGCGAATGTGTGTGTCCTCCAAACTCTTGATGAGTGTTGTAGTTATTTTCAGAACGGGTGTTAATATCTGTCGTATGCTTTCATTGATTTCGTTATCACACTCACTCCTACGACGTGTATTTCCGTATTATTGTACCAGGTACGTATGTGTATAGTCGAAGCCACATTGATAGCATACGAGCAAAACATCGAAAATCAGGTATATACTAAAACCAAGTAAAAAACGCGCGCCACGAACGGTGTTTTTCAGGACTTTTTGGCTGTGAGAAATGATCAAACATACTTTTAAATTTGCGCCTGAACAGCAGAAGGATAGCGAATGTGTGTGTCCTCCAAACTCTTGATGAGTGTTGTAGTTATTTTCAGAACGGGTGTTAATATCTGTCGTATGCTTTCATTGATTTCGTTATCACACTCACTCCTACGACGTGTATTTCCGTATTATTGTACCAGGTACGTATGTGTATAGTCGAAGCCACATTGATAGCATACGAGCAAAACATCGAAAATCAGGTATATACTAAAACCAAGTAAAAAACGCGCGCCACGAACGGTGTTTTTCAGGACTTTTTGGCTGTGAGAAATGATCAAACATACTTTTAAATTTGCGCCTGAACAGCAGAAGGATAGCGAATGTGTGTGTCCTCCAAACTCTTGATGAGTGTTGTAGTTATTTTCAGAACGGGTGTTAATATCTGTCGTATGCTTTCATTGATTTCGTTATCACACTCACTCCTACGACGTGTATTTCCGTATTATTGTACCAGGTACGTATGTGTATAGTCGAAGCCACATTGATAGCATACGAGCAAAACATCGAAAATCAGGTATATACTAAAACCAAGTAAAAAACGCGCGCCACGAACGGTGTTTTTCAGGACTTTTTGGCTGTGAGAAATGATCAAACATACTTTTAAATTTGCGCCTGAACAGCAGAAGGATAGCGAATGTGTGTGTCCTCCAAACTCTTGATGAGTGTTGTAGTTATTTTCAGAACGGGTGTTAATATCTGTCGTATGCTTTCATTGATTTCGTTATCACACTCACTCCTACGACGTGTATTTCCGTATTATTGTACCAGGTACGTATGTGTATAGTCGAAGCCACATTGATAGCATACGAGCAAAACATCGAAAATCAGGTATATACTAAAACCAAGTAAAAAACGCGCGCCACGAACGGTGTTTTTCAGGACTTTTTGGCTGTGAGAAATGATCAAACATACTTTTAAATTTGCGCCTGAACAGCAGAAGGATAGCGAATGTGTGTGTCCTCCAAACTCTTGATGAGTGTTGTAGTTATTTTCAGAACGGGTGTTAATATCTGTCGTATGCTTTCATTGATTTCGTTATCACACTCACTCCTACGACGTGTATTTCCGTATTATTGTACCAGGTACGTATGTGTATAGTCGAAGCCACATTGATAGCATACGAGCAAAACATCGAAAATCAGGTATATACTAAAACCAAGTAAAAAACGCGCGCCACGAACGGTGTTTTTCAGGACTTTTTGGCTGTGAGAAATGATCAAACATACTTTTAAATTTGCGCCTGAACAGCAGAAGGATAGCGAATGTGTGTGTCCTCCAAACTCTTGATGAGTGTTGTAGTTATTTTCAGAACGGGTGTTAATATCTGTCGTATGCTTTCATTGATTTCGTTATCACACTCACTCCTACGACGTGTATTTCCGTATTATTGTACCAGGTACGTATGTGTATAGTCGAAGCCACATTGATAGCATACGAGCAAAACATCGAAAATCAGGTATATACTAAAACCAAGTAAAAAACGCGCGCCACGAACGGTGTTTTTCAGGACTTTTTGGCTGTGAGAAATGATCAAACATACTTTTAAATTTGCGCCTGAACAGCAGAAGGATAGCGAATGTGTGTGTCCTCCAAACTCTTGATGAGTGTTGTAGTTATTTTCAGAACGGGTGTTAATATCTGTCGTATGCTTTCATTGATTTCGTTATCACACTCACTCCTACGACGTGTATTTCCGTATTATTGTACCAGGTACGTATGTGTATAGTCGAAGCCACATTGATAGCATACGAGCAAAACATCGAAAATCAGGTATATACTAAAACCAAGTAAAAAACGCGCGCCACGAACGGTGTTTTTCAGGACTTTTTGGCTGTGAGAAATGATCAAACATACTTTTAAATTTGCGCCTGAACAGCAGAAGGATAGCGAATGTGTGTGTCCTCCAAACTCTTGATGAGTGTTGTAGTTATTTTCAGAACGGGTGTTAATATCTGTCGTATGCTTTCATTGATTTCGTTATCACACTCACTCCTACGACGTGTATTTCCGTATTATTGTACCAGGTACGTATGTGTATAGTCGAAGCCACATTGATAGCATACGAGCAAAACATCGAAAATCAGGTATATACTAAAACCAAGTAAAAAACGCGCGCCACGAACGGTGTTTTTCAGGACTTTTTGGCTGTGAGAAATGATCAAACATACTTTTAAATTTGCGCCTGAACAGCAGAAGGATAGCGAATGTGTGTGTCCTCCAAACTCTTGATGAGTGTTGTAGTTATTTTCAGAACGGGTGTTAATATCTGTCGTATGCTTTCATTGATTTCGTTATCACACTCACTCCTACGACGTGTATTTCCGTATTATTGTACCAGGTACGTATGTGTATAGTCGAAGCCACATTGATAGCATACGAGCAAAACATCGAAAATCAGGTATATACTAAAACCAAGTAAAAAACGCGCGCCACGAACGGTGTTTTTCAGGACTTTTTGGCTGTGAGAAATGATCAAACATACTTTTAAATTTGCGCCTGAACAGCAGAAGGATAGCGAATGTGTGTGTCCTCCAAACTCTTGATGAGTGTTGTAGTTATTTTCAGAACGGGTGTTAATATCTGTCGTATGCTTTCATTGATTTCGTTATCACACTCACTCCTACGACGTGTATTTCCGTATTATTGTACCAGGTACGTATGTGTATAGTCGAAGCCACATTGATAGCATACGAGCAAAACATCGAAAATCAGGTATATACTAAAACCAAGTAAAAAACGCGCGCCACGAACGGTGTTTTTCAGGACTTTTTGGCTGTGAGAAATGATCAAACATACTTTTAAATTTGCGCCTGAACAGCAGAAGGATAGCGAATGTGTGTGTCCTCCAAACTCTTGATGAGTGTTGTAGTTATTTTCAGAACGGGTGTTAATATCTGTCGTATGCTTTCATTGATTTCGTTATCACACTCACTCCTACGACGTGTATTTCCGTATTATTGTACCAGGTACGTATGTGTATAGTCGAAGCCACATTGATAGCATACGAGCAAAACATCGAAAATCAGGTATATACTAAAACCAAGTAAAAAACGCGCGCCACGAACGGTGTTTTTCAGGACTTTTTGGCTGTGAGAAATGATCAAACATACTTTTAAATTTGCGCCTGAACAGCAGAAGGATAGCGAATGTGTGTGTCCTCCAAACTCTTGATGAGTGTTGTAGTNTTGGCGTATCTTAGTGCGGATTATACTGCCGACAGTACAATATTGCAATACAATAGGCAATACTGTGTTTTTGTACTACTTTACGAATKACGTTTATATTCTTACTGTAACACTCGGACCGTAGCACTGCAAAGAGCGAGAGGYCGTCCGCCTCACAGCCATCGTCCATAAAACCAAACAAGAATTCGAAAGTCCATGACTTAATGCAACGGGAAAGCAGTACGTTCCGGGTCGTAGACGGCTATGAGCCCTATATCTCTTGCAATAGCATGTCCTATATTGAAGCCGGCTGGGGCTTGGGTGGCGCGGTGTACGAGAGGACAGACAGACCAGCACGACATGCAGGGATGTGACATGGAAGGAGAAGCACCGACGAAGTATTGGAATAATGGGTTGTATACGGCAATGTACAAGGTGAGGTATTGGAAGGAGGAGCTTCCGAGGAGAGGAAGAGATAGTTGACCTTGGGGGTTGTCGAAAAACCACCCAGCAATGGGGGTGGATAGATGGATCTTGGATGGATAGACAGTACGGTCCGGACGTGAAGAACTCTCCATTCATAGAACGTGTACCGGTATGATATTCTGCACACACTGCACACAGGTACGCATCATATGATAGTGTGGCAGCATGGCCACAAGGGATCTGGTACTCACAAGCACAGCAACGATTATTATTGGTGACAAGTTACAGAACTCGCACGGCGGTGTATTTGGTATGTCGTATTTTGCGGGCACAAAGTTGGTAACCCCATGCTGGGCGAAACAAGCCGTACCTCCAAATGGTTATATACCAGGTGTACTATGCCTGCACTCTGATACTAACCTCCCTTCTTCCGCGTAACACCCTGATCCCATGCCGACCTGGTCTAAGCCCTCCCAACCACCTCTGGAAATGTTCGTATTGTTACTACTTACTATTAATAGTGGCCGGCAGGGCCAACTAAAGCTCAGATCCAATAAAATCACCAACATTGTAAGATACGAACAACACCACAGCCGTACGTGCGAGTTTTTTTCTGGTCCCTATCGGCGGCTAATTGTGTACTGCTACACTGACGCGTGCTACGGTAGAGGTAGCACTTTTTGGCTGAATCGTTTTCCGAGCGATCGGGCTCCTTAACCCAAATTCGTCGGACTTTCATTTTTTTTCATTTTTGTGACGAATACTATTCAGAGTATACTTCGGTCATGATATTTAGCATCCGGCAGCACTTTTAATTTCCTCCAAAATCTTTTTTTCGGTGAGGTATGACGCTGCTTAAGCGAGTAGCTCAGAAAAAACATGGTGAACCTCTATCGTAGCATGCATCCACTGTATACACAGGCACAGTTTGGAGGGCGCAGGTCCGGGTGGGATCCGGTCGAGGTGGGGTGAAGGTGCCAAGCGAGAACACGGCGGTGGTTAGAAGCAGCATTTAACAGCCTACAGTATAGATCCTCGATCTCACAGCCTACGTACTAGTACGTACAGTATTTTTAATTTGATAAACATATAAATATTTCTGGGGCACGGACGGGTTATTTGTCTCCATTCATGTAGGGGTATATACCATTTCGTTTCTTAGCGGGGAGTTGACTTTCCTTTCGTGTTTTTGAACAGCCGCATCTATCTCACTCAATAGTCACGCAAATCCTATCGCACTACGTATCTATGTACCAAACAAATACTTACAGCGTCTCTGCCCCCAGCGCTTCTGCGCCGCGTAGCACACAGCACACTGATACTATTATACTATCTATACTGAAGCACACCTGTGAGGACACCTGTGAGGACACCTGTGAGGACACCTGTGAGGACACCTGTGAGGACACCTGTGAGGGCATCTGTGAGGACACCTGTGAGGACAGCACCATTAACCGTTTTTTTAGACGACGCCCGCCCCGCCTACACCACCCACTGCCAGGGAAACTAACTCCAATGTACATATCATACCGAATCGAAAACACTCTATTATGAACAGCAGTGCGTATGATATGAACGGGGTCTTCATGTTATGCTTGCGACGGGTTATATCCTGGATACCCAAAACAGGACACACCAGTAAGTATACAACCACGGCAGTATATAATGGTGCTGCATAATATTGATATAAATTTGCTTTCCGGCAATCAATGTTATTATACTGTAGTACATGTTCTATTCCGACTCGAATCCGATATATTCTATACAACACAGCAGTCCCGTTCTATAACAGGAATCGATACGATACTATTAATACTACTGTTACTGTTGTATTACAGTAGTAGTATATATTTTTATGTACCACTCGTAAATGTTATACTAAACTAAGAAACACGTCAGCTGTACCATAATATTGGCGCATGGGACGTGATCTCCGACATATATTTTCGTTTGGGTACGGTGGTCTCCCAATATGTTGCCCCTCTTACGCCAGGGACAGAAAACACAAAACGGAAAGGCGGAAAAGGGGTAAATGGTATATAAAAATGAAAAAAATAAAAAAGAGGAAGGCGGAAAGGGTACGTAGAAACGGGAAGAAGAGGGCGAAAAAGCAAAGGACAAGGAAAAGGAAAAAAAAGGGGAAAGCGTAGAAGGCACGAAGCACGGAGCACAAATAATGCACCACACAGAAAATGGGACACGCTGTCTCCTTCTTACTTTCAAGAAAGCCGGGCTTTAGTAGGTTTTGCGCTCGCCAAAGCCTTCATGATAAGCTTTAATTATGTACCAGGTATTATTCTTGGGCCAAAATATCATCTGGTATTCCTTATGATTTCCTACCCTGGACAAGAGTATGACAACTTAGCTCTATTTCGCCTTTGTTTGTTCGGTTGTTCGTTACCAGGTGGTCGTTGGGAGGCGCCGTGCGAAGGCAGCACTACCGCGTCCGGCAACGGGTTATATCCATGCTACTGCTGTACTACTGTGCCAGCTTTGTCTGAGGACAACACCAGCGCTAGCTGACGCTCTACCTCTCTCCAGTGTAATGGTGTTCGCACTATGCTCGTTTGGCCTATTATGCTTTGTGTGTTGTCTAAAACAAACCGGCAGACTTAAACTTTGAGGGAGGGTGGATACTACGCCGAGCCAAATAGTGTGTGGCTACGAGTATATCGTAGAAGTGACGGTACAATGTGAAGGTAACGGACCCAAACAGGGCCAGTCATCGAGAAAGGCCGATACCCGGCGACCGGCTCCGTGTGTTGAACAAGTAAAGCCACACACCACTCAACCCTCACCTACCCCTGATCAGCAAAATGTACCGGATCCTGACACCAACCTACGATATCGACCCTGTTCTGCCCATGAGTCGCGAGGGCTAGGGTTTGAGTTTTACCCCATTTCAGACGACAGCGAGGATGAAACTCGGCTGGCCCGCGGGGTAAGAGGATAGAGGTGTGAACCAGGTATCATATACGAGTGTGCCCTCACGATGGCCTCTCACGCCTGCACCCCACAGGTGGGGGGGCGAGACTCTCCCCCCTATTCAATGTTCACAACGTGGACGCAAAACCCTCGTTGTGGGAACATTGAACAATGCGTATATCTATAGCAAATCCCACAAGGTGTCGTCAACCTCTCAATTCGGTATAATATAAGCTCAATGGGGTAATTGATGTATTGCTATATTGTCCAATGTCTCCACAAGGATTTGTTTTGCGCCCTCTCCGTGCAAGCGGGGGTCTCGGCCACCTTTGCCATGACAATACTGCTATACTATACTACAGTATTGCTGTATTGTTACTACAAGAGTATACACCTAGCTCTAAACAGTGGCTGCTCCAGGTGCAGCACAGCTGCAAGCAGTACTATTGATAATAGTAATAGTCGTAGTACGGTTGCATGCAGTGTATGTATTAATAGTGTAGTGTTACAGTAGTGTGTTCCCCTCGCCACAGACGCGTAGCCGCTTACATTGCTTTACATTGCTTTACATTGCTTTCACTGTTTTACAGAGGTGAACCGAGTCAGGTTGCGCAACCGAAATAATTATTGTCGGGGGACATTATGGCTGCTACTCAGCGGTGCAGCGCAGGACATATAACACCAAAGAGGTTGGAAACCGTTGACCGCCAGCAACCAAACAGACATTGACAACTACCTCGATACATGTTCTGACGCTTCTAGGAAAACCATTTACTCAACAGCAACGAGGTGATGTATCMAAATCCTGGTGAAGGGCTACTGCAATACAGTAATCCACTTCACGCCATCGCCCAAGGCCGCGCCGCCCCGTACCTCGCCTTTGCAGACACAATAAATGGTACCCTTCCTTTACCTGGCACGTCAAGCTGTGTTTCGAGCCAGCTGCACCATTGTTACGTATACGTCAGTGGCGAAGCGAGGCTCACTATTTATCGCTGCTATTGTATTCTGCTGCTAAGGTACTGCTGTGTGCGGGACTCACCACGAGAGTTACTCCAGTGAACACCACATCCGGCTCGATAGTGAGAGATCCGTAGACCTTCAGTGCCAGGTTGGAAACTGTGACCTTGCCCACGTTGAACTTGAGCACCATGTCGGTACGGATCGACAGGCGCGTATAGGCATCGCCCTTGAAGTCTGCTGCTGTGATCGTCACCTCTGTCTCCGTCTTGCGGTCAACTGCAGTAAATTGCTCGCAGGTTGCGACATCTACGGCACGCGCACGAGACGCCACCAGACCGACGAGAAGGAGGAGGTAAGAGGCCATCATACCCATGATGCCCATGATGCCAGGCATCGCGGCAACATCGGTGGTATGATATGTGCGTTTTGTTTGCGTTGAGGTATATCTGTGTGATAGAGGGTGTTGGTGTTTCGTGCGGCCGGGTGCGCTTGTGGCGTATGTCTGTGAAAGGGCGTGGGGGTGTTCTGGATGAATGTTATACTGTATTAATATTAGCAATTAGGGGGGCGATGGTTGATTCAGCAGAAAGCAATAATAGTAATAGTGTTGTCGTTTCGTACTCCGGGAATCTGCAAAATTTTAGCGTTTTACGACGTTTGAGAACTTTCTTTCCAGCTGGAAGGGCTCGGACCCCTCCGCAAACCTCTCGATAACGCAGTAGTACTGTACGTAAATAGCCCTACGTAGACTATTAATAATGTTGTATAATTAAACTTCATGTCTTGGTGTGAAAACATGACAATCTCACGACATCGGGCTAACTCTGGTGTATACACTGTATGGTAAACGAAACTACTGCTGCTGTGGGTGTACAATGTGTGTACGAGTAAGGTGCCCGTCTTTGCGACTCCTGGTCTTTCCGCAATTTTTCGTGAAAAAAATGAAAAGGTCTGACGAAAAACAGGTTTCCACACGCATTGCAACCCTCTCGTAACAGAAAAGGACAATTTCAATTTAATATTTGAGTTTTTACACGTTATACATTGCTCAGTATATACCGCGATATCCTGCCTGACATACTCTGGCCCTCCGACCTCCCGAGAATCTGTCAAAAATTAAAACCAGATACTCGTACATACGTACGGTTGACACGTGGAACAAAATCAACAACATGACTTTGCCTGCGTATGTATGTATGCATACGTATGTATGTATGCATACGTATGACAAAGCGGAGATAGTCCGGCGAAAATGCTGGCCAAGCAAAAACCTACCGATACAGGTGGATTTGACATCATACATTTATTTATATATTTGATACGAGCTGGTTCAGGCTTATCACCCCAAACTTCGTTAATCACTCCTTTACGCCGCATGCAGTAGCAATTCGAATATCACACATATATTTGGTATCACATCATACTGACCACCACGAACCGTGGAAGAGGGTGACATTGCCACTTAAAAGAAAAGAAAAAACTACAGTAGGATTGGCGCTACCGCCGAAAATGTGGCCTGGCCAATCACAGGCCTTGAAAGGGAGGTCAATAATAGCCAGGCGTTTTCCCAAGGAATACATATTGATTTTTCTAAGATTTATCCGAACGAGCCCCTTCCAGTGGTCCAAGGCATTCTTGTACTGCAGTAAGTTTCAAAGGTCGTTAGAGTTCGAGTCCGAGGCATTGGGACTCAGCCATGGACTCGCGAATCGGAGTCATTTTGAAGTACTGAGTCCCTGGGATACCGAAGGCTGGAATGGCTGAGTCGTCGCGAGGCCCTATAGAGTACCGAAGGCTGGAATGGCCGAGTCATCACGAGTCCCTAGGCAATCGAAGACCGAGATGGCTGAGTCCTCGCGAGGCCCTACAGAGTACCAAAAGCTGAACAGACTGAGTCCTCGCGAGTCCCTAGGAAATCGAAGACCGAGATGGCTGAGTCCTCGCGAGGCCCTAGAGTACCAAAAGCTGAGAGGACTCAACCCTCGTGAGTCCCTAGGCCCAAAGCTGAAATGACTGAGTCCACGCGAGTTCCGAGCCAACAGGTAAAACATGAAAGAGGTTTTGTGTGAATTTCGTTATCGCCCTTCACAAAAAAAAACGCAAAAAGGCGTCAAAGTATACCAGTACTATTAATAGTAATCGCGACTCGGTCATTGACTCGCGAGTCCGGTGTTTTGAAGTACTAGTTCTGAATACACAGGGTGCCATGAGCTGAAATAGCTGAGCCTTCGTGAGTCGCCATGGTGCTGAAAGCTGAACGACTGAGTCCTCACCAGTCCCTAGGGTACTGCAAGCTGAAATGACTGAGTCCTCGCGAGTCCCTGGGGCACCGAACGCTGAAACGACTGGTACCCGGGGGTATATTTGTACTCTGGTGATCTTTGCAAAGTTCACGCAAATAATCAAAGATCTGGCTGCGCTTGATCAATATAACGTCATACCCAATGCAAAAAATCGGTTATAGTCTGAAACTAAGAAAATAYAAGGTGATGCTGGGATTTGCACGTGTTACAGCTTAAAGGTCTAAAAGCTCACGCCGTTTTCACGAGATAACCCCTGAACTTTTGCACGCGGGTTATTTATCCGCCTACTGATCCAGTGAAGGGTTTTATTTTATTTCCAATGCCGACAATTCAGGATCCCTCAAAACCCAATTCTTCCTATTAATAAGAAAGCAAAAACCGAAATTCCGGGCGAAAATACTAAAACTAAAACTAAAACTAAAACAACCGGTAACGGATTGGCCGGGGTCTATATAACATGTGAGCAAATATTCGGGGTATATCTCCAACAAACGGCGTGAACTTTGGCTGCTGAGATAAGCCGGGGTGATATGCTCGAACCAGTCTGCGTATGCATGTAGAACCATTTATTTCGTGTTAAGTTTACCGAATCGAATACTCGAAGCCGTAAATCCACTGGACTGGATCGGACTGTATGCAACGAACAAGTTACACCACCAGTAGTGCTCGTAAATCCGCCCTGCAGGGCGGGTGTATGAGATCTGCCTCGCTTTTTTTGTACTGTTTTTAGTGAGGAACATTGTTTTACATTTTTTTTTAATTTAACACTAATACTAACCCTAACCCTAACCCTAACCCTAACCCCAACCGACGATATACCAATCGATGTCGTGGTTAAGGGTTAGAGCTGGGGTTAGTGTTGAATTTCAAAAACAAATGTAGAAAAATGCCCCCCACTAAAAACAGTATAAAAAAGCGAGGCCGATCTCGTAAATTCGCCCTGCAGGGCGGATTTACGCGCGCTGAAGTTACACTGCTACATGTTCTATTTTTGGTCGGTTAACTGAGTCGAATATTGTTTGCGTTTTGAGTCAAGTCTTGTAGGCTGGTAGGTAAACCTGTGTAACCCATGGAAGTTGTACGATGGGCAGAGACGTAGCAGACTGTTCTATACTGCTGTAGTTCGTTTCCCCATTTCTTGGTCACAAACTGATCTCTCTGGCATTCGCATTTATTTTTGGTACCATACGCAAGCCACAGGTAGCGTATGTGCCAAGACTACACACATATTGTCGCCGGTCACGCACGGGCCTGAATATGTTGCTCAACTGTTGCCTACGTTAGAACATCCTCCCTGCAGCAGAACACAGTGGTTTGCACGCCTACGAGGTTACGGAGATTTCGAGTCAGTATAGTTTGCTCACTCAAGTACGTAATTTCGTTAAGGAATAATTTAATTCGGTGTCCAGTAGCAAATTAGGCGATGTCACCTCCATCGAGGAATCATGTTAGTGATAGTTACTTCACTGCAGCAGTAGCCAGTAGCCTACCGAGTGGCTGATCGGTAACATTGTCGTGTATAAGTCAGAGCGCAGTAGCACGATCTACCCACCTACCACAACATAATATACTTTAGATAAGGGTGGTAGTGTTTGGTACTCAAAATGCGCGTAATAAGCACGCTCCGAACAAAATATCCTGGTGGGGATCGTTCGTCGGTTGTCGGCGCAATAGCAATTACGTAACGTTCACGAATAATCATCGAGAACGTTCACGAACAAGCACCGACAGTATCGACGCTGGGAACGTTGCTGTAGGTCGGACAGTAGAATGGCCTTGTACTAGCCGTAGGGTGTGCATCTTGCTGAGAGCTGACTGATGATGGCACTCCCACCCTCTCACTCACCTTTCTTCCTTGTCTTAATCGGTCTCGGAGCGCCATTTCAGCATAATGGATATCTCTCTTCTGAGCGAAACTTGCAACCGGACTTGCCTAACAGCAGTTCAAGCGCTTACATCTCGACTATCATCATAGTCGGCCATCTATCATCCTCAGCACGCTAGGCGTCCCCCCCTGACTGGTTCGCTCACTACCTCAATTGACACCGCGTCATCCATGAAGAAATCGCCCACAAGGTATCCTCTGCCCCCCCGCCCACTATGCCACCTTTACTGCAAACTCTCCGGCAGTGGTTTCACGTCCACTTCCGTGTGTGCTGTGACCCCGACACCAGCTGTGGTCGCCACTACTGCGGCCAATATCATCGCTGACGACCGGATCGTTTGAACCTGCGCTTGAAAAACGGCACCCGCTGTCACCCCCCACCACGCCGGGTTCCCAATGCACCCGGCCCGCAAACGCATCTCAATGAACAGGTAGGCTTCAATAACACTCCCGTAGTTCGCGTCTCACACCGGTTCCACCCCAGCCTGACGCAGGGCATTCTTCACGTCTAAATTGTGTACCAGGATCCTCCCGTCGCATGCTACGATAGAGGTGCACCTGCATACAGGACATTCTCTGAGCTCCTCAATTGAGGAGCTCCATACTAATACTAAGTCACCCAAACAAATGGTTTTGGGGGAAGACAAAAGTGATACCCAATGAATTATCCCATGACCTACAGTAATCGTACTATGAAAACTATTACAACACAAGAATGAGAGTCCCACATGTTCGTAAATGCCATGTTCGAGCACCTTGTGAGATGGTTTCAAGTCATCGTATTAGTCGTCCCAACAGGGAGAGGCAAAAGGGGATGGCCCCAGGGGCCATCATGGCATCCACCAGCACACCAGCCTGAAAGACAAAAGCGGCGGAATAACCTATAAAATACCTACCACCCGAAACGACACGAAACTGTCATATTGTGAAGAGACCAAACGAACACCCTCCCTGGCTCTTTACAATACAGTGGCAACAGAGTGACGATCAACAATAGAACTCAATCGACTCCATCACCAAARTCAACGAAAATGGCAAGAGGAAACCCGTCCCAACGAGCRAAAACCTCTTCCAAACTCCCACTCACAAACTATTGCAATCACATACCAGGTACGAGACTACAACAGCCGCGCCTCAAAAGCAAAAACTAAGGCGAAAGACATAATACCAGAAATCGCGAGGTCTCCCGGACAAAAAAAACATATTTTTGCCCCCTATTACCGCCGTAGATACACAGATCGTAACGATAAAGCGATATAGCATAAACCTTCTCCGCATAACATAGAATTTACCAGACGCTACAATTACCCAAAATAATAGTCGCTCGTGATACACCATAAAACCGAAAATACTCTCTTTATGGCTTTTGTATACGTATTACAGTAGCTCCTATCCAACGGATAAAGAAACATCGATGTGTTGTTACCACGAACAGCCCAAGCCCTCCTAGCTACTAAAGCTATCTGATCATATGAACGCATCTAATATTCCATTTTTCTCCCTTGCGAACAAATCCACCAAGTTCGCAGATAATACTGGTGTTAGAATAACGAATCATGAATGAATATGCATACCCTCCCTTATTCTGCAACCAGTAAATAGTTACAAACAAAACATATCCTGCATTAATCAAACAAACCAGTAACCACCAATAGTATCTCTCAACAGGAATGCACCCCTCAGGGCGTACCTACGTGACCGCACTCCCTCCAAACCATTAAAAAAAAACAATTTCAGTTCGACCAGTCACATCTGGGTTTTGCCTAAACCAAGGAAACGGACCGTTGGATTTACAAGGACTGTTTGTTTTGAACATGAAAATACACTTCCTAAAAATTACCAGGGGGATAGGGCTACGTATACCATCCAGAATGAACCTAGACGATATTCTACCTTCGTATCATTCAAACGACTTTCCCGGGTTGAAAAATACATTCCATACCATTCAGAGATCCCTACCAAGTGAAAAACAATACATCTCTTATATACCATTCACCACTTACCCGGGAAGAACGATACATCCCATATAATTCAGAAATCCCTAACACGCCGCAAACGATATCTATCATACACGACTTACCCGGAAAGAACGATATCATACCATTCATAAATCCTATCCAGTTGCAAATGATAATTCTCCAAATTCGTACGATCTAAAACATTGTTCAAATAATTTCGACCAACAGGTGTATTCAATCGCGAAAACACAATAATCACTCTCGCGAATACCCACCAGAAAGACCAGACGTTAACCCTCGCCCCGCGATATTGCCGAATCACAAAAAGCTCCAGCTGGCGATATACCGACGTCTTTCCCCTCCATCCTTCCCGCTGCTGCTGTCTGCTGCTGCTGTCATGGAGTGCGTGCGGCTATTAACCCGCTCGACTTCTTGCCATGCGGACGCTTTTCCCCTCGTTATATAGTGCTACTGCGCAGTCAGCACCCGATATCCACGCGCCCGCTCCTCCGCCACTAAACTCCCCGCAACAGAGGGCACGCGAGCATATTACATTGCGCGGCTTTCCCCAACCAAATTGCTCACGGCTGGTGGCGCACAGCTTGGCGACCATGCGTCTTCTCGCGAAACTCCTTTGCAAACATGTTTTCCCTCGCTGTGCGATAACCCCATATCTGCTGCCTCCACAATCAACCTTCTGAAGTGAAGCGCGTACGGCAAAAACAAAAATGAATGCTGTGCGACTTGAAAAACCCCTTTCCGCTACACACGGCGAGGGTGCCCGCGGTTATACCACCACCGAGGAACTTTCAGCTACTGCTGTGCAGCAGTACCTGTTCCGTTAGAACGCTACCGTTTCCACAGCATCGCTCATTCCCACCACGTATCTCCCCGTAGCGGAGTGTGTGCGACCACGCCGCACTATTGCCCCCCATCGATCCACATAACGAGGGTGCCCAAAGATTTGCTTCCTCCTTGGGTCTTTTCGCAGCTAGCTGCTGTCCGTCCCCCCTTTTTCCGCTATACTCGTACACGGCGGGGGTGGGTACGGTTATACTCCCACCGTACGTAGGACGTAAGCTGCTGCTACTCCCTGCCTAGAGCTGTTACACCGTAGGGCTTTAGCTACTGCTGTATAGCATACAGCAGCAGTAGCTGACGACGCCGGCTCCACGGCATCGACTGCAGGATCCTCCACGATCGCAAAATACTATCTCCCCATACAACGCCGGGGCATTCACCTCGCCACATATACTACCAGAGTGGTACGAGCATGGCTGCGGAGAAAGCTTGGAACAGAAGCAGCCAGGCCATCATGCTGTCTTTCGTACATAAATCAAGGTTGTTGCTCCCTGGGCCATAACAGAATCACTCCCGTCAACCCCAACTCAAACGTACGGACCTCTCTCAAGAACGGCTTCGAAGCGGTGGAGCTCTTGCATGTTACAGCAGTAATACTCGCACCGACTCAACCGCTCGCCGTCAAAGAAAACGTACCGCCATCGATCTGCCCCAAAATTGTTGAACGCGAAGAATTATTTGGAGAACAGCTCACCTCCGAAGCCACCCTCCCTACTCCCTGTGTCACCGTCGGAGAGTTCCGACGATGGCGAGATACAGCATCCCTCTCTGCTGTATCAGCGGTGGTTGGCTCCTCCTGCCTTCCACCGGACCCCTGTTGCGCCTTGCTTCACAGCTTTTCTCCGAAAGAGCGACCATCCCAAAAAGCTCCATATATGAGATTGCCACGCCTTCTCTTCTCAGCTCGACAGCAAGGCCCTGTTCCGACACCCGAGCTTGAAAGCCTCCAACTTCGGTACCCTTGAGCCTGCTAGTACCATCGGCCACTAACCAACGACTGCTCTAGAGTGTTCGTAAAGGCCATGTTCGAGCACCTTGTGAGATTGTTTCAAGTCATCGTATTAGTCGTCCCAACAGGGAGAGGCAAAAGGGGATGGCCCCAGGGGCCATCATGGCATCCGCCAGCACATCAGCCTGGAAGACAAAAGCGGCGGAATAACCTATAAAATACCTACCACCCGAAACGACACGAAACTGTCATATTGCGAAGAGACCAAACGAACACCACAATCTTGGATGAAGGATCCCGATCATCCAGAAAGAAGTTCAGCAAAAAGCGCTACCTCTATCATAGCACGAGTCTCCCTCCCACCCCGAATTTGTCTCTCGGCCCCAATATTCTTCGTACGATCTGAAAACCCATATTTTCCAGGTGGTACTCTGGGACCTGATCCCAGTACGTCGTCTCGTGTTCCCCCCCCTCTGCCTCTGGCGTGCCTCTGAATGCCGAATGATGGACTATCCTCCTCTTCCCATACTCGTCTACCACTCCCACTGGATGAATTCCAAGGCCTCGCACCATGCCCGCCAAAATTTCCCGAACCCTAATTTCCCTCCCAGTCTTGACATCGCCCGATTATTTCTCCCTCACGTCGTTCGCGTGCTTGTAGGCGCTGGTATGGCTGCCGTACACCAGCCCGCGCTCCGGGATACCTACTGGGCCTACATCAACCGGAGCACCAATCTTCGCAATATGTCTCAAAATCACAAACTGGTCGTGACCCGCTAAAGATCAATATGAGGTGCCATTAACTCTCGTCCCAGCTCCCACGGCACCTTCTCTAAGTCGCCCCCTTCACGCTGTAGTATCCCCCCCACTCCTGGGCATCGTCCCCTGTCTTTCCCAAACGGCCCATCGCCCCCTTTCCCCGACGTGCCTCTTGCCGCCCTTCCACCCCCTCCTGTTGCTCCTTTCCGTGCATCCCCCCCATTGCCACATCCTTGCCCCCCTTTCTCGTGCGCCCCTGGCCGCGCACTCACCCCTCGCCTTCCGTGCGCCCCCCCGCCGCGCATGTCCCCTCTCGCTCTCCGTGCGCGGCCCCGCCGCGTATTCCCCCCCTCGCTTTCCGTGCACGGGCCCGTTGCGCACATGCTGCCTACTTTGTGCACGACCCCGGCGCGCACTCCCCGCCCCCGGCACGTGCGCGCTCCCATTGACGCACACGTCTCTCCCCCTCGAGTGCGCCCCCCCTCCYCCCCTCCACCGCTGCCGCCCCATTCTGGGCGTGGCCTCGTTTCCACACGCTTCCCCCTCCCCCCCTTGCGCTGCCGAGCAACCCCCCTGCTCGCCCTCGCCCTGCCCCGTTCCACCAAACCTGATTCGACAAGGCTGCTGAATCCCGGCGTCAGTCCATCTGTGCGTGCGCGGGCCTGCGCCTTCCCCTGTCCGCGCTTTCCCAAAGCCCATCCCCTCACCCCTCCCTGCGCTCCGTCTCGAAAGGGATGCGTGGTTAATGGTTAAATTACTAAGGTACTAAACAAATGTGTACGTGCCCCCCCGCCCGCGCCCCCCGTCCCTGCCCCCGCTCGACCAGTTCTCTCTGCGTTCCCCTCCTATTGGAGCATAGGTGTTCGGATTGAATATATTGTTACTTACAGTGGCAAGTTGAGATGATCTGTGTTGTTTGATTATTGTGGCTCTACTTCGTACGGYATTTACGCTGTCATCGTGATAGTGGGCCGGGACTGGGGAGACTGTTGGTCATAGTCCGCACACGTGTCTGATCTGCCTGCTTTATGTAACTGCCAACTACAGTGTCTACGGAACCTGCTTCGGGGATCGGGACACTTCCGTTTGGGCTTTATTGGATTATTGGATTCGTTTGGTCCCAGGCCCCGACCCTAGAGGATGACCACAAGGAGTCACTCCCTCTACCCTGGAGTATACTCTCTCTGCTCTGTATGCATGTATTTATGTACGAACGTCTGTCCCCGACAATGAAACGCACAATTCACGGCGCACACTCCATCGATTGCGACACGCCCGGGATCAGAGGGGCAGGACGTATAGGGAGGCCATTATCTCACGAGTCTCGTGCCAAGCCGTCAAGAAATTGGAGGAGGAGCTCTAGTAGGGTGGCGTACTACTGTGACTGTTTAGCCTGACGTCTGGTGGCATTTTCGAAGTAATTGAACGCGGAGACACGCCGCGGCATTGAGCGACACGAGCCTGAATGTGTGCTTCGTGTGTGTGTGTATGTTTTTATATGTGTCGTGTGAGGGAGTGCCGGCGGGCAGACTAGATGAATGCAGTTAATGACGGAGATTTGGCCCCAAAATTATGACTACTTCCACTCTTCTATCAATACTTGATATTTGCCCACACACAGCTAAGCGCTTTGTCGTTTTAATGTTTTTGAGGGCGAGAAATGTCCCCAAAGGGTCGTCTAAGTATGAATGGGCTGGTGTACCACAATACCAGGGGGGATGGCTACGTGTGAGTCGACCGGCATATACTGCTGTACGTACTAACAGTCATTCTCAGTATATTAAAACTATAGCACCGGACGTATTGACTTCAGGGTGTGCTATTTCTTCAGGGTGAAGGATTGAAATCACTGAAACGTCAAGGGAGCATATTGATTTTCTAGTTTCTGGGCCAGGTAGAGGTCATCACAAGGCAACGACACCTCACGAGTAGTTGCTGGCGTTCTATACTCTTCAGGACCCTCATCATCGTCCTTCACATGGCCAATACAGATTTTCAACCTTTTATTTGCTTGCCCAGACATAAAGAGTACCCCCCACGAGCACCCACCCCTGAAAAAAATAACACTACCTGTTTCTCCCTGACAATACGTACTCGTAGTGTGATTTCTTTGCCCCATTCAATATGTTTTACTTGTCATCGTGAAAAAATTGCAACACGTAACGTTTTGTGGTACCGTAGAATAACAGCACTGTAGTACTGTATGCGTTACGTTCGCCTCTGGGTTGGCCGCGGCAAGTATCGATAGCTTCATGATTAGTACCTGGTTAGTCGTGTACCTAGTAGGTGGGACCTAATTAAGGTCTTGAGTTGGTGTGATTTTTTTTTATGTTGTAAATATATTGCGTCCCACTATTACATAATAACAGCGGTTCACAACAGTCTGAATGAAACCAAACCAGTGTATTATCACACGTACGCACACGGACTAAGTGGACTTTCTCACGCTAGATGACCCCGCCACCCCAAGGTGAGATATGTTGCATTCCATCCAATACACAAACAGCAACATCACTGTTATCCTGCGACAACAAGTAGTATTCCTGCGGACACTTGGCCCTCGTTTGACACCTTCATTGATAAACCTACGACACAACGCCAATAAAGGACACTTCTCATGAGGCCACACAATCGGGGTCCCTATATAGTGTCGGTGTGCACCAGCCAGCAATGCCGGCACTGTGTATTACTGCAACCGGCACTACTTCGCAAAGTGCCATACTGGTGAATCCCATCTGCAGGGACAATCGGTTCTACTCCGCGCACTACCAGACTGGTGGATCCCATATTTGCCGAGCGGTTCTGCGGGTGATGCACATTATCCGACATTGGTTTCACATGACGATGGCACAAAGCCATGGAGCCGCCATGGCTACTTCGCTGCGTCGCCATGGTGTTTCCATGGCGACTCCATGGTGACCCCATGGCGTTTCCATGGCGACTCCATAGCGTTTCCATGGTGTGTCCATGGCCACTGCATGGCGACCCCATAGCCTTTCCACGTCGGCTCCATGACGTTTCCATGGCCACTCCATAGCGTTTCTATAGTGTGTCCATATTGTTTCCGTGGCGACTCCATGGCGACTACATGGAACGGCCATGGCAACTTGCGGCGGCACCACGACGGCCCCATGGTGCTGCCATGGTGCTTTGAACGAGCCATGGTGTCTTCATGGAGCCGCCATGGTGCCGCCATGGCACACCATGGCGGTACCGTGGAGTCGCCATGGCTGGCGTGGCGCCTTAAACATAGCACCATGGCGTCTCCGTGGCGCTCTGAACCCACCATGGAGGCGCCATGGCTGCGCCATCGTGTCGCCACGGCGCTTTGATCCCGCTATGGTGACTCCATGGTGCAGCCATGGCGTCTTCAGCCCACCATGACCCCTCCGTGGTGCCGCCATCGTGCCGCCGTGGCTGCTTCAAAGCGCCATGGCGACTCCATGGCGACTTCACGGAGCCGCCATGGCGACTCGCCACGGCACCGCGGCGGCTCCATGGTGCCGCCATGGTGCTTTCAACACGCGATGGCGCCTTCATGGAGCCGAAATGGTGCCGCCATGGCGCACACAGCACACCATCACGGTACCATGGAGTCGCTATGGCTGCTCCAGGGCGCCCTCATACCAGCACCATGGCGTATCTATAGCGCTCTGAACCCACCATGGAGGCGCCATGGCAGCACCGTGGTGTCCCCACGGCGCATTCAGCCCGGGATGATGACTCCATGCTGCAGCCATGTTGTATTGAGACCACCATGGTCCCCCAGTGGTGCCACCATGGAGCCGCCGCGGTGCCGCTATGGCGTCGCCGTGACTGCTTGAAAGCGCCTTGGCGATTCCATGGCGCCTTCGCGGTGCCGCCATGGTACCGACATGGTGCTTTGCACCCGCCATGGCGTCTGTATGGAGCCGGCATGGAGCCGGCATGGCGCACACAACACACCATGGCGGTGCCGTGGCTGCTCCATGGCGCCTTCCTAATAGAGCCATGGGGTTTCCGTGTCGCTCTGAACCTACGATGAAGGCGCCATGGCTGAACCGTCGTGTCACCGGGGCACTTTAAGCCCGCCGTGGTAACCCTTATGGTGCAGCCATGGCGTTTAAATCCCGGCATGGCACCTCTATGGTGCCGCCAGGGGGCCACCGTGGCTGCTTCAAAGTGCCATGGCGCCTTCATGGAGCCGCCATGGCAACCGTGGCGCTCTGAACCCACCATGGTGCCACCGTGGCGCACACAACACACCATGGTGGTACCGTGGAGACGCCATGGCTGTTCCATGGCGAGATAATAATGGCGCATGGCGTCTCCGTGGCGCTCTGGACCCGTCATAGACGCTCCATGGCTACACCATGGTGTCGCCACGGCGCTTCCAAGCCGCTATGGGGACCCCATGGTGCGACCATGGCGTCTTCAACCCGCCATGGCGCCTCCGTGGTGCCGACAAGGAGCCGCCGTGGCTGCTTGCAAGCGCAATGGCGACTCCATGGTGCCTTCACGGAGTCGACATGTCGCTAACATGAAGGCGCCATGGCGGGTTGAACGCACCATATCGGCACCATGGACCCGTCGTGATGCGTCTGCGAGTCGCCATGGCGGCTCCAATACATCACCATGGAGTCGCCATGGTGCTTTGAAGCAGCGACGGCGGCTCCATGGCGGCACCACGGAGGCGCCATGGTGGAATTAAGACGCCATGGCTGCACCATGTGGTCACCATGGCGGGATGAAAGCGCTATAGGGACACCACGGGGCAGCCTTGGCGTCTCCATGGTGGGTTCAGAGCGCCACGGAGACGCCATGGCGCTATTATAAATGCGCCATGGAGCAGCCATGGCGACTCCACGGTACCTCCATGGTGTGTTGTATTGGCCATGGCGCCTTCATGGTGAGACGCCATGGCGCTATTATAAATGCGCCATGGAGCAGCCATGGCGACTCCACGATACCTCCATGGTGTGTTGTATTCGCCATGACGGCACCATGGTGACTCCATGAAGGCGCCATGGCGGGTTGAAAGCGGCATAGCGGCACCATGGAGCCACCACGACTCGCCATGCCGGCTCCATGAAGGCGCCATGGAATCAGCATGGCGCTTTGAAGCAGCCACGGCGGTTCCATGGCCGCTCCACGGAGGCGCCATGGCGGGCTTAAGACGCCATGGCTGTACCATGGGGTCACCATGGCGGGCTGAAAGCGCCATGGTGACATGACGGTTCAGCCGTGGCGCCTGCATGGTAGGTTCAAAACGCCACGGCGGCTCCATGGCGGCATCACGGGGGCGCCATGGCACGCTTAAGACGCTATGGCTGCACCCTGGCGTCATAATGGCGGACTGAAAGCGCCATAGGGACACCATGGAGCACCCATGGCGTCTCTATGGTGGGTTCAGAGCACCACAGAGACGCCATGGCGGCTCCATGAAGGCGCCATGGAGCAACCATGCGACTCCACGGTACCGCCATGGTTGTGTTCTGTGCACCATGGTGGCACCATGGCGGCTCCATGAAGGCACCATGGCAGGTTGAAAGCACCATGGCGGCACCATAGAGCCGCCGCGGTGCCGTGGCGAGTCACCATGGCGGCTCCATGAAGGAACCATGGAGTCCCCATGGCGCTTTGAAGCAGCCACGGCGGCTCCATGGAGGATCCACGGAGGCGCCATGACGGGCTGAAGACGCCATGGCTGCACCATGCGGTCGCCAGGGCGGGCCGAAAGCGCCATGGTGATACCACGGTACAGTCATGGAGTCTCCATGGTGTATTCGGAGCGCCACGAAGACGCCATGGCGGTATTATTCACGCGCAATGGACCAGCCATGGCGACTCCACGGTACCTCCATGGTGTGTTATGTGCGCCATGGCGGTACCATGCCGGCTTCATGAAGGCACCATGGCTTGTTCAAAGCGCCATGGCGGCACCACGGCGGCACCATAGACCCGCCGCGGTGCCACCGCGAGTTGCAATGGCGGCTCCATGAAGGAGCCATGGAGTCCCCATGGCGCTTTGAAGCAGCCACCCTGGTGGCACCATGACGGCACCACGGTTGCTCCATCGTAGCTCCACGGAGGGGCCATGGTGGGCTCAAGACGCCATGGCTGCACCATGGAGTCACCATGGCAGGCGGAAAGCACCATGGCGACATCACGATGCGCCCATGGCGTCTCCATGGTGTGTTGAGAGCGCCACGGAGACGCCATGGCGCTATTATTAACGCGCAATGGACCAGCCATGGCGACTCCATGGTACGCCCATGGCGTGTTCTGTATGACATGAACGCACCATTACGGATCCATGAAGGCGCCATGACTTGATGAAAGCACCTTGACGGCAGAATCGCGGACGATTACGCAACCCCCAGTTAAGTATGCCGTGATTCCACTCGCTTCTGGTATGAACGAGTACAACTCACCACACACCTTCCTCGATGAACGCCTCGAAACAAAACAGCAAACACACACAAGGGTGCCCGTGGGTCTTGGTGTGAGCTGCAACCAACGTTTAGCTGCGCCCGGCGTCGGCCGGCGGTGGTGAAAACTTTCCTGGAGAACGCAGCTGGGACAGACGATTTGCACATTTTATGCAGCTCGAAACGACAAGTCTCGTCGCCAGCTCGAAACACCTTTCTTCCGCCACATGAGGTCGGCGGAGCCAGGAGTGGTATCACTAGCACCTCTACGTCAGTACGATCATGGCAAGCCCGGCAGTTCCCTACCGCATGCTGTCCTTGGGTTTTGGAGCTGCTCGAAATATGGTTCTTTCTTTTGAGCTCTTCGATATTTCATTGTTGCGACCGAAAAATAAAATATCTAGAATTTAATTCCCAGAAAAACAGAGCCCCAACTTTTATGCGGACCCCTGTAGTTAGGTGTCGAAAAACTACTTTTCGGGACGCCCAACCAGTGAAAATGTTGGAATCAAATTCACGAAACAAAAAGTCCAGCATAGTTTGAAAAACACGTTTTCACTATTTTCGATGATACCCTCGCCGACAGAAAATATCAACCAACTTAAATCCACGTTCTTCTCAACTTACAAAATCCAGTGTTCAATGCAGTTTTAACCTACTGTGATGGGAAAATAAGCGAAAACGACTTGTGTTTTGCTTCTTCTTCTTTCAACTCCCCGACCTTCCACCCAGTGCTGAACCCTTGCTCGTCAACACCACGAACGAGTAGATCCCCGTACTAGATGGTCTTCTTCCTTCCTGTCTCAAACCTTCCCAACCTCTGTCTCTCCAGCTCAACCAACTGCACCGCCATGATACATACTTGATAAACCGTTCCCGATCCCCTCTTTCAATCATGCCAACGATTAAATATCTCTCCACACACCCCAGATTTCCTTCGTTCAATCTTCAATCTTCCACGTTGTTTTGTTTTTCTTCGGCAGCGCCTCCAGCGACCGCCGGGGGGCGGCGATTATCCGCGTCATTCTACTTATGCAATCCGACGAATATCCGTAAACAAAACGCGGATGTCCCTTGCGGGGACCGTGACACGGCAACACAAGGGGCGACTACCAGTCTGGTGATGTTCGGGACGATGACGGGTGGGGAGGGATGGACGCCGGGCGGACAGCGAACGACTTGGCAGAAATGCCTTGCTTGGTGAAAATCTCAAGGTGTTCGAGCCACCAAGGGATCCATGGCACATTCTCCCTTGGTGTTTGGAGTGGAGACCTCAACGTGTGTGTGTGTTTCACGCAGCTGGATTGGTAGCAGGGTAGGTCGTGCCTGTCGTATATGACATTGCGTTGTCTGATCTGCTTATTACTGCATTGCAGCGTAGTATCTCTGTGTCGTAGTTTTGTAACCCCAGAACTGGTACTCGTATCTCTCTACGATGAAGATCGGCACGGACACTGGGTGTGCTGGATGTCGACGGGTAGAAATGACGGTGTGATGTGAAAAACACACACACATCCGTCCCGCGCACCTCTGTGGCTGCTTCGAACGCGGCCCTGTTGTGTAGGTTTCATTTTACTTTTACTTTTGCATCTCGTTCTTTTTCACTGTGATATGGAAGAAGCAGTACTACAGAAGCAGTACGTAGCTGGCTTGGTGGATGGCGAGCGCGGYGTTTTTGTATTTTCCCTTGGTCTTTCTGGTTTGCTTTCGTTTTCTTTGCTGGATGTATTGCCTGCCGCGGCTCCTCCAGGGGGGCACGACAGCGATACTGCAACCCTTCGCATAGTTTTATTTTGTTTTGTTATATTTTAGTTCGTCGTGGTCGCTTTTCGCCTTTGTTTTCTGGCCTTCTGCATTCTCTTCGTAGGTTTTCCTCGATCGCTTAGCTACCTACGTACGTACCCTGGTATTCGTTTTTGTCCTTGATATATGCTCCTCTCTTTCCTTGTCGTTCGTGTTTGGCACCCAAGGAWTTGGGAAAGCGGGGGGCAACGGTTCGTAGGGAAACCGCGGCTGACGAAAGCAGGGAGGAGACGGTGGACAGGGTAGCAAGGTACCAGACCGACTATTAATAGTTAGTTGGTAAAACCTGTCTGTACTACCTGTACAAAAATTGTGCTCCAGCTTCCCGGAGGGTGCTTTTTTACTTTTTTTGTGCTTCGGTTGCCTATTGGGCAACCCCACCGTCCAGCATATATATGAATATGATCGTACAGGGGGGCACGCGGATCTGAATCCCAGACACCCCATTACCCCCCCCCCTATATTTATAGGTTGGGTTGGCGTCGGTTGGCAACGACGCTGTAAAACACGCCACTCGCTGCGTGGAGCTAGACAACCAGGGTGCCGTTTTTTTTTGTTATTTTTTTTTGGCGGTCACCAAAGCTGGCGGTCGAGTAGATCATTTGTGCGGGGTGGAGAATCTTTGTTCCGCACAAGGGGAATGGTCGTATCACGTAGTGTTAATATGGTAAGGCGTCCGCGAGGCAGTTACATAGTAAAACCCATTGCTGTCTCCGGAAGTGGCCACACCAGAAATTAAATTAACTCATTGAAGCTGTCGTCCATATGCAAGTCCGCCTCAGAGGCGGTTCTTAGCAGGATGCAGCTCACCCTCCATGCGACTCGCCCAATACCTCACGGCGTTTCGCGCTTGGTGCAAGCAATGTCTGCCTGGTTGGTGAAAACCCAACGCGCTCCGTCCCGGCATTGTAGGGATGCGAGGGTCTATGGTCATATGACTACGGCCGTGCACAACATGAGTACACCCCCCCCACCCCCCCCCTATATTGGAGGGGAAAATTTTTTTCTTCCCGTGTGTTTTTTGTTTGTCTCACACGCCTGCAGACGCTGCTCTATGTACGTGTATCTAGCGTCTACTACTGCTTGGCTTTGGGTGTACACTACTGTTGTACACAACGGTCTGTACAAACAAACTGTGCAAGGAATGTGTTGATACTGTCGGGAGGGTCGGAGTTGGAGAGCCGCCACCACACTCGCCACACCAGCCTCTCGTAACAAGAATAAAAAAACAGAACGCTGCGTGGTGTTGTATCGTCTAGAAGGCCTTGCCTACCCTTGGGAACGCGGGGACGATTCACCAACATCCCCTGGTATTGTTTTATATAGTTTTTAGTATGGAATTGGTTTATATAGGAAATAGTATGGTACTGCGGGTTATGGATGGTATGATTTTGTTCATAACCCTAAGCAGAAACGCTGGGTGGTGTTGTATCGTCTAGAAGGCCTTGCCTACCCTTGGGAATGCGGGGACGATTCACCAACATCCCTTCCTATTGGTTTGTATAGGTTTTTGTATGGAGTTGGTTCATATAGGAAATAGTATGGTACTGCAGTTTATGGATGGTTTGATTTCGTCTATAACCTCAGCAGAAACGCGGGGTGGCTTGGTGTTTGGTTACAAACCCTAAGCAGAAACGCTGGGTGGTGTTGTATTGTCTAGAAGGCCTTGGGAATGCGGGGACGATTCACCAAAATCCCCTGCTGTTGGATTATATAAGTTTCAGTATGGATTAGGTTTATATAGGAAATAGTATGGTACTGCGGTTTATGGATGGTCTGATTTCGTTTATAACCCTAAGCAGAAACGCTGGTTGGTGTTGTATTGTCTAGAAGGCCTTGCCTACCCAAGGGAATGCGGGGACGATTCACCAACATCCCCTGCTATTGGTTTATATAGGAAATAGTATGGTACTGCGGTGTATGGATGGTCTGACTTCGTTTATATCCCTAAGCAGAAACGCTAGGTGGTGTTGTATTGTTTAGAAGGCCTTGCCTACCCTTGGGAATGCGGGGACGATTCACCAATATCCCCTGCTATTGGTTTATGTATAGGTTTTCGTATGGGGTTGGTTTCTATAGGAAATAGTATGGTCCTGCGGTTTATGGATGCTCTGATTTTGTTTATATAGGATTTAGAATGGTATGTACCCCCCTATACGCCGGAGGGTGCCTAAAGATTTTTTTTGACACCCCCCCCCCCTATATTTGGTTTCCCAAAAATAAAATTTGGAGTGTGGTGTCAGATTTTTTTTTTTCGTGCACCCCTTGGCTAGTTTTAGAATAAATGATACGAAGTGTGGATAGGGGGTGTAGATGGAATTAATTAACTTAACTACTTGAAGATGCAATTAATTTAATGGGGCAACTTGCCCACCGAAATCAGGTATACCTGATCCATTTGAGCCAAAATCAGGTATATACTAAAACCAAGTAAAAAACGCGCGCCACGAACGGTGTTTTTCAGGACTTTTTGGCTGTGAGAAATGATCAAACATACTTTCAAATTTGCGCCTGAACAGCAGAAGGGTAGCGAATGTGTGTCCTCCAAACTCTTGATGAATGTTGTATGTTATTTTCAGTACGACGGGTATTAATATCTGTCGTATGCTTTCATTGATTTCGTGATCACACTCACTCCTACGACGTGTATTTCCGTATTATTGTACCAGGTACGTATGTGTATAGTCGTAGCCACATTGATAGCATACGAGCAAAACATCGAAACGTCGCCCGAATCGACTCAAGACCTACGAATACGATCTGACGTTATCTGACGATCTGACGTCCCACCGCCGTCTACACTACCAACCGCGTATACGTATATCATACCAGACGATAGGACTGCGAAGGTACTTTTTTTTTTTTTTTTTTCCTTCGATCCCATTAATTATCTTCGCACTCCTGTCTTTCTCCCCCCCCAGTCGTATGATATAACTCAAATCCGGGGTCACAAAGTAGGCTCCTCTCCCTCCTCCCCCACTACGGTTCTTGCCCTGATTCTTATCGCGCCGAGGGTTCAGCCTTCCCAACGCTCGTCGACTTTCATCGAATTTTGCTAGCTCACGCTCTCGCGCTTTCTGCTAGTCAAGATACTTTTTGCGAGAAAAAGTGCCTAAGAGCATGCACTCGGCGGGGCTCGAACTCGCTTTCTTGACGCTTACAGGCTTCGTGGTTACCTGCTAGCCCACCGGGGCGACCGGCGAATGTGTGTCCTCCAAACTCTTGATAAATGTTGTATGTTATTTTCAATACGGGTATTAATATATGTGGTATGCTTTCATTGATTTCGTGATCACACTCACTCCTACGACGTGTAACTCCGTATTCTTATACCAGGTACGTATGTTTATGTGTGTATAGTCGTAGCCACATTGATAGCATACGAATGAAACATCGAGTTCATTTGAGACTGATCTGCTCGCTTTCCGTACCGTGTCAGCAAACAGCAGTACGTAATATATTACAACAGATCCATTGCGCTGTATGCGCGCGTGTGATATGTTCTGTAGTCGTTGTGGCGGGTCGTATGTACGTAGTGTGTTGATGTCTTCGTGTCGGGCGTATAGGAGACAGTGTACGTATGGCCTCTGATTGGCTCAAAATTCGCCAAAATCAGTTGAAAGCTAACCAAAGTAGACAAATCCAGGTGTACCTGGACCATTTCATGCCAAAATCAGGTACGATGTGAGGCTGGCCAATGAGATGTGTCCTAGCGTGTGATTTGTACTTGTTTTTAGAGTTGTACCTTTGTTTGGCACCAAAGTGACCAGGTGATAACCCTGATTTTTGGCGTGACGAGGACCTTATTTAATTTAGGTTAAAGAGGGGAAAAACATTTTCAGCCGTTAGGCTGGTTAGTACATTACATCGTTTTTTTATCATTATCTTTCAGTTAATCATCACGCTCTCCTCTCGCCATTAGTTGTCTCTTTAGTGCTACCTAGATATTGTAGTGTGTTATTTTAATTGGTCGGAGTCAGATCTCTCCCCCGGGGAATGCACGACACTTTATTTATTTTGTCTTCTGTTATCGTTTTCATTCGGTTGCTTTTTGTTTCTGGTTGGATCTGTTCTCATTACGTAGTTCATATAATCATACCTCGTAGCCATATGTGTTGTATTCCTGAAGGTCACTTTTCGTGATTTTTATGCTCGTTTTCCTTTTTTTACTACAGTTCCGCGGAGCACTGGGATTGCTCGTTTAGCCAGCGCGCAGGTCAGTGCTGTCGCGGTATCTTAATTGATACATAGCATTGGTCTAGCTCTGCTTACTAGCCATTGCTTACTGTAGCTTATTCTCTGGAATGCCCGCAGTCAGTGTGTGCCACAGATATTGGCTATCTCTTTGTAAGATCCGCTCTCCGGCACGACGATGTGCTGTGGACGCATCGGACGTCGGTAGACGATGATCTGTGACTGCCACATATTCTTAGCAGTTATTACGATTAAAATCCAGTTAGTCGTGTGTGCCCGCCCATACGAGGCGCAACAAAAAACACAAAAGAATGCTACCCACCCCTCTTATATCTCCTATATTTGAGGAGTGAAAGAACCGGGCAACTCCGTTGTGATTCCTCAGAAGACCAGATATACGTGTAGGGTCAAGTTTTTTTTTTATCACCCCCCCCCCCCCCCCCCCCCTTTTTTTTTAATTACCCCCCCCCCCCCACCAGCGAAAAAAAAATAGGGGGGGTCTCTAAAACCGAGTTAAAAAAAGGGAACAAAAAACGAAAAATAAATGGTTTTCGCTCATCATTTCGTCCTGTGATCACAGCGATCCGGTTTGTTTTTCATTCTGACCATCCTATTATACGTGTGTGTGGTGTCGTTTTCTCTTTTTTTTTTACGCCCCTGCCCCATCTCATTTATAGTCTTCGCCCGTTTTCTCTCACCCTCTTATTTAATAGTCGTACGTAACTCAGATCCGGGGTCATTATTAATAAGTAGGCTCTTCTCCACCCTCCCCACTAGGTAGGGTACTATATCATACTATATCATAGTACTATATCATACATATCATGCGTGCCTTATTGCACTTATATCGCGACAAGGTGTCAGCACTTTCTTACCTCGTCGACTCTTTTCGTCATATCGTGCCTACTGTGAGGGTATTTACCTGCTGAGCTATGCGGGTAAAAGATCGATCGATTACCCAGCCCAGGGTAATCCTTGTAACACTCTCCCCCCCTCTGAACGGCGGGATATTTGGGACGTCGGTACCGCACACGACCGTACGTTGACCTACCCGCTTCGTTTCAATACCTGGGGAACCAGGTTAGACGTGTTTTTTAGGGACGCACACGCAAGCGTGTCTATAAAAGAAACGTTCGAAGTAAGATTCAAACCCGTGTCCTGCCGACGTCACATGTGGGGGTATTACCTGCTGAGCTATACGGGTAAAAGATCGATCGATTACCCAGCCCAGGGTAATCCTTATAGCACCCTCCCCCCCTCTGAACGGCGGGATCTTTGGGACGTCGGTACCGTATACGGCCGTACATTGACCTACCCGCTTCGTTTCAATACCCGGGGAACCAGGGAGAACTGTTTTTTAGGGACGCACGCGCAAGCGTTTCTATAAAAGAAACGTTCGAAATGAGATTCGAACCCGTGTCCTGCCGACGACGCCAAATGTGAGGGTATTACCTGCTGAGCTATACTGTATAGGGGTAAAGATCGATCGATTACCCAGCCTTGCAGCCCAGGGTAATCCTTACAACACTACTCACTACTCACTACTCACTACTCTCGACAGCATTTGGTGTCATTTGATACTAAAAATCTCCATACGTATGTACGGAGACTCGAACCCCTGACATCAACCTTGCTTGGCAGTTTCTTCGTGGTTACCTGCTAGACCACCGGGGCGATAATCGGCAACAGTCTGGCTGAGGCAACCAGTGCCCAGTGTGCCCAGCATTATTATGGCGTATTTGAACCATTACATTTAACCACCGCTGTCCGGATAAAAGGATAAAAGGCACGTGATCAGCACAGAGGCACCACTATTAATAGTGTTCTTGTCGAGCAACTTTTCCCCATCATTTCCAATATTTGTTTCCGCGCAATCGTTTGAATCTCCATACTTTCCATCTCCAAATATTGCAATGCGAAGCCTTCCAAATATTTTGGTCTCCGTTAAAGTTCCAAATTTTCTAAATAATTATGGTTTCCTGCTGTTCCGGGTTCCGGGGGGTTTTGGAAACAAATGTGGAAGATTGAACGAAGGAAATCTGGAGTTCGTGGAGAGGTACTGAATCGGTGGCGTGATTGATAGAGGATGGGGAATAGGGTCATCATGATGGGAGGTTGCAGTGAGTGGTTGCACTGGAAGCGCAGAGGAGTTATGATCCAGCACTTGTTAACCCATTCAGAACTGCATTACTTATCTCCCACTAGTTCCAAGTATTTTGTCCCCAAAAACGTGGGACCAGTTATCAAGGGGTTAATACTAATTCCAGATTCATGGACAAAACAAAATCGAAATTTTGGACAAAACAAAGTTGCTCGATAAGAACGGCCATTAATAAAATAAAAAAATAAACAAGCCGAAATCATCTGCGTGAAAGATGAAACCCGCGTGAAAAGATAGGCTGGAACTTGGCTGGAACCCACTTGTCCGTCTCATCACCGTAGAGCTCGCCAAACCACGGGCTGATGCACTCGCGCTGCCTTGAGCACCACATACTGCCGCGGTAGGGGTTGCGCAGGAAAGTCAAACAGCCGGTCGGTGATTTGCCAAGTGCGCGACTTGGTGGTTTGACTGCTGGTGCCGAGAAACTGAACAATTTCTGGGATCGGTGCTGCCTCGCTGCTGCTACTGCTGTACTGCTGTACGAGTACGAGCTGTACTAGCTGTACTAGCTGTACTAGCTGTACTGTTGTAGTACCTCTTCAGGTGAGCAGCGCAGAATACTCCCTCTATGATACCTGGTACAGCAGTATATCACGTATAACGTGTTCTGCAATACATAGGGCAGGCGCCGCCGTAGGAATAGGCCCTGAGGCTACGTACGTGTGCGGTAGGCTACAGTATAGGCCCACCAATACCAAAGTGCCCAATAAGAAAATATAGATCATTTTTTGGCCTAACCTAAGAAAGAAACTAGCCCCAAGAAAGAGACCCGTGTTTGGCGACCAAGGTAAGAAAGAGCAATACTGTATAAGAAATACCAACATACGGTCCGAGTTTCAATAAGAAACGTGTACGAGCACGTCGTACGAGTATAGACTGCTGTACACACTGCTGTACCTGTACTAGTAACAGTATATATACGGGGAACCATCATATATATTATATGTATAATATGTACAGCAGTAGTAATCAGGACCCATGACATACACAAAAACCTATATATATATTACTATATTTTTACTAACAATATTTTGTGCTATTTACTATCATCATATAATATATGGTCCTCCGTAATAAGTAATACCAATATTAGGTCCTACCAGGTATTTACTATGGTCACCCGTAATAGACTCTGTCTTGAAGTCAGTGTAAATCATGAACCACGGGCCGGAAATATAATCCCTGTTCGAATTCTGATGTTAAGATCAAATGCTCATTATATTTTCGGCCATAGCAGTAAGTTATTGAGTGAAAGTTACCGCTCTGTCCCGAAGTATAAGCACCGTTTGTATGAAATATTAATATACAAACGGTGCTTATGTTTAGGGAAATATTGGTGAGCGGTAAGTGATTCAGCGAATGTTACGGATATGTCCCGAAATATAATAACCGTTTGGATTACATATTTATATATGAGGGACCAAGGGTGCACAAAAAAAAAAGTTATCGACACCCACMCCCCCCCCCCCCCTATATTGGAGGGAAGAAACCGGACCGTTGTGATCCCAGAAAACAATAAGTCAATTTTTTTTTTACCCCCCCCCCCCCCCCCCCCCCCGACCAGCGAAAAAAAAATATGGGGGGGTCTCTAAAACCAAGTAAAAAAAAGGGAACAAAAAACGAAAAAAAAATGTTTTTTGCTCATTTCGTCCTGTGATCACAGCGATCCGGTTTGTTTTTCATTCTGACCTTCCTAGGTGTGTGGTGTCGTTTTCTTTTTTTTTTGTGCACCCTTGTATATATGTATCATATTTTCCAGTATTTTGATTATTAATAATCACATTTGGTCCTGATTGCTACTACTCGTACGTATTAATAGTATTGATAGTATTGATAATGTGTTCCCCCGTAACACGTCGTAGTACCTGGTAAACAGAACGTTACAGCAGTAGTACAGGACACCTAATAAGAAACAGGCTAATAAGAAATCCAGGCTGATATTCAGAGGAAGATAAGAAATTCGAGAGTCGTTATCTTCAAATTGGTGTAGAAAGCACCCTCTCTCAGATAAGAAATCCAGCCTGGACCAGATCTCCTCTTTATTATTAGGTGTCCTGTACGTTATGGCGAGTAGGGGTTATTTGAATTCCGTGGCAGCGCGGAGGTATACTATTAATACTCCTGTACGGGACGGTGCGGATCGATTTGATGGCCTGTATGACTGAAGTACGTACACTACCGGCCCTCTCATGAGAAAGTGCCCCACAACAAACTCAGACCAAACATTACGGGGGAAATAAGAAAGTCGACAGCTACTATACTGAAGTTAGTGTGGGACACACCCCTTTCTCAAGTAAGGAATTCAGCCTAAGCCCGATTTCTGGTTTCTGATGTCATGAGCGGGCCGGTGCTGTACTGTATCTCGATTGCCTTCATTGCGTGTACATTGTGGCGAGTAGGGGTTATTTGGAATTCAGTGGCAGCGCGGAGGTATATTGCTGTACAGGACAGCAGTGCGGATCGGGTTAATGGCCTGCATTTCTGAAGTACGTAGTATGTATCATACGAGCTGGGCTGGAGATCGACTTTTTAATTGTACAGGCACTTTCTCAGTCCGTTTTTTTCGTTTTTTCGGGTTTTGATCTGAAAACTTGGCACGTGCTTCATATTAGTGCACCTTTTTTTTTTCCTTTTGTTTTGGTTAACTATTAATAGGCACATTTCAGAAAATTCTGGAAATTGGTTTCGGCCACAACTGACAGAAAAAACAAAAATCGAAAGGTGCAGGAGGCAATGCCTTTGTCTTGCTCTGATCTAGGACCTATAAACAATCCAGGCAAAAAAAAACAAAATTGGAGTGAGAATCCCACATTTTGTTTTTCTCCCCCTGGTATCTTGACTTTGTATAGGGAATCTTACGCACGCCATATCTCTTGATGGTCGGCGTATTAGGCGATGGTGAGGATATCAGTCGATTCGTCATGCCTCAAGGAAGATGCACACCGATTTTGAGCGAAATCCGCAAGACAAGGATTTATACCTGATAGACTCCAATATCGACATATATATATTAAAAAAAAATAAAAAAAAATACATCGTTTATCTTGAGGCATGGTCTTTCTATTTTTCTACTTCTTTTGTTTGACGGAATCTGAGGCTCACTCCAAATAGGAGTTTCTTATTGGCGAGCCTATACTACTTGTATGTCGGCCATTTTATTTTATTTTTTTCCCATCCCATTCATTATCTTCGCCCTTCCTTTCTCTCTCTCTGATACAGTACGCGACATCACTTAAGAACTCGGCAGTTAAGAATTTCAGGCTGGATTTTGAGACGCAAATAAGAACATGACCTATTTTATACTGAAAATAGGGTAGGACACACCCTGCCTAACATAAGAATTCCAGCTTGGCCAGAAATAAGAGATTCTTAACTGGTGTCGCCTTCAATGTGTTTTTCGCTGCTGTGATACACGTTGTTCTCGTACGCTTCAGCGAAGACGAAGACATCATGAGGGATTTGGTTCACCTCAAGGAGGATGTAGTGGTTGGAAAAGAGGTACCATTGGCATGCGTGCGAAGGGCTGTATGGGGTATACTGTACGCCGATGATGCAGGAATTGTCTCAAAGTCTGCGGAGAGTCTCGCAAAAATGATGACAGTCACCGTGACTGTCTTCGAAGCAGCAGGCCTCACGGTTTCAGAAAATAAAACGGAAACGAAGATCTTGCGAACACGGGACCAGACACCCCCTCCTCCGCCGCTCGTTATCGAAGCAGCTGGTCAGAGGTATAGACAGACGAGCTAGTTCTTGTACCTCGGCGGCATTATCCACGAAGACGCTGACCTCTCACTCGAAATCGAACGACGGATCCGTCTCATGTGGGCGTGCTTCAAACGGTTCGGACCAGAGTTGTACGACATGAAGACGGCTCGGCTTAGTCTGAAAGTCCGTATGTTGAAGGCCGAGGTGATTGAGACCCTGCTGTACGGATGTATGACGTGGACCCTCGGTGCACAACACTTCGCCAGGCTCCGATCGGCACACCACCAAATCCTCTTGCGTGTCATTGGCTTCCAGCGTCGGCAGCGTGGCGACTATAGGACCCTCTCGTACGCAAAGGCTCTCAAGAAGACACGATGCGAGAGCATCGAAACGACGATCCGTAAACGGCGTCTGTTCTTTGCGAGAGCCGTGGCACGGCAACCCAAGGGGCGACTACCCAATCGGGTGATGTTCGGGACCATGACGGGTGGGGAGGGATGCAGACCGGGCGGACAACCAAAGTCCTGGCAGAAATGCCTTGCTGAAGACCTCAAGGTGTTTCAAGCCTCCAAGGGGTCCACGGCACAGGTCCCGTTGGTGTTTGGAGTAGAGACCGCATTGTGGACCGTTGCAGCAACTAAAGTGGGCAAGTGGTACAGGGGGGTCCTCGAAGCGGCTGAACAGTTCATGGTCCGGTGGCACAAGGTAGAGGCGGAACTGAGTAGACAGTGCCACGCATCCGTTGCGGGGGGTGCAAAAGGGAATGGGAAGGGAGGGGGCAACAGTCGTACGGAAACCGCGACTGATGAGAGCAGGAGGGAAACAGCCGACAGGATAGCAAGGTACCAGGCTGACTAGTAAGTCCCACCTAGACTACCCGTGCCGCGCACCTCTGTAGCCGCTTCGAACGCGGCACTGTTGTTTTTTTTTTTTTTAGTTTCATTGTTACTCTCGTTTTCATCCCCATGATGAGAAAGAAGTTTTACCTGGCCTGGCGGATGGCAAACTGTTTTTTTTTTTTTTTTTTTTCCTGGGTATTTCTGGTGGTCTTTCTTTCCCTTTGTTTGTTTGTTTGTTTGTTTGTTTGCTTTATTTTTCTTATTTTGCTTTTTTGCTTGTTTGTTGTATTGCCTGTTGTTGCTTCTCAAGGGGGGCACGACAGCGATGCTACAACCCCTCGCATCATTTGCTTCGTTTACTTTGTTTCACTTATTTATGTTACCGTGATCGCTTTTGCCTTTGTTTCTCCGCCTTCCGTAGTTTTTCCTACTGTAGGAGTTTCTTTGGTGGCTTAGCTACGTACGTATTCATTTTGTTTTTGTCATTCCCCGTTCTCTTTCCGGGACTCTCGTGTGTTACACGAGAACGAAACGGAATTGAGTTGGAAGTGACACGTACCCGTTGTATGGGTGGCGCCCAAGGGAAGGGAGACGGAGGGTGGGGGGGGTCATAGGGAAACCAGGACGGACGAAAGCAGGAAAGAGACGGCAAACAGAGTAGGTTCCAGACCGACTAGCTGGTAGAACCTGCCTGTACTACGGGCACAAACCTGCCTCAGCTGGCCTTTGGTGTGCTCCGGCTGGCTGTCCTTTCCTGTCGTTCTCAGTCTTGCTCTGTTGGCGCTGTTTCGGTCCATTTCATTTTATTTCATTTAATTTGGTTTTTATTGGAGGTCGCATCTCCTCTGGGAGAAGCACGACACTTTCTTTCTTTTTTTGTCATGCTTTTTATTTGGTTGCTTGATTGTTGATTTGCTTCAGTATATTTACTTTTTATTATTTTTTCTTTTCGCTTTTTTCTTTTTTTCTCTTTTTTTTCTCTTGCATGCACCTCGATTGCTAGCAGGGTAGGTCTTGCCTGTCGTATATGGCGTTGCGTTGTCTGCTCTGCTTACTGCAGTATCTCTGTGTCGTAGTTTTGTGACCACAGAACTGGTACCTTTTTAGGATGAAGAATCGGCACGGACACTGGGTGTGCTGGATGTCGACGGGTAGAAAGAAAGGTTTAATGTGAAGAACACACACACAACGCTCTGCTTACTGCACTGAGTGTAGTATCTCTGTGTCGTAGTTTTGTGACCACAGAACTGGTACCTTTTTAGGATGAAGAATCGGCACGGACACTGGGTGTGCTGGATGTCGACGGGTAGAAAGAAAGGTTTAATGTGAAGAACACACACACAGTCATATACCGAAGGGGACATTTCAGTGGTGACGTCGGAAAACGATAAAAACAGTATTAAATAAAATTATTACAAATACGTCAGCTGTGAGTTCAACCGATTGAATAGTTGATACTCAACTTTGAGAGCTAAAATGAGCAATAAAAGCAAATGGCGCCTGTGATGGCGCTTGCCGTACAATAGGATACCACTGATAGCACGGCTGGGAGCTTTTACCGTTTTAGTTTGTTTTTCAGTGCTAAGATTCGGAGCGATCTTATTTCTTTAATCGGGTGAACGGCAGTGATTTACGTTCCATATATAGGCTGTTTCCTATTTCGTTGGCCGGTTTGAGCTTTCTTACACCCAATTTCCTACCTGGTATTTATTTTCACAATCAATCCCAGCCTCCCTTTCTTAACAGAATATTTCTGAAATGCGGGCCCCCACGGTAGACGTGTTAGACGTGTAATAGATAGATTGTGGTCTCAGATAAAAGCCGTTTTTAGAGCAGACTCAACTTATACCTCGGCGGCGTTTTTTACGAAGACGCTGGCATCTCGCTCGAAACCGAATAACGGATCCGTCTCATGCGGGCATGCTTCAAACGGTTCGGACCGGAGTTGTACGACAAAGACGGCCCCGCTTAGTCTGAAAGTCCGCGTTTTGAAGGCCGAGGTGATTAAGACCCTGCTGTGCGGATGTGTGACGTGGACGCTCAGCACTCAACACTTACAGTAGTAGTCCTCCTGCGTGTCATTGGCTTCCATCGTCGACATCGTGGCAACTACACGACCCTCTCATACGCGAAGGCTCTCGAGCAGACACGATGTGAGAGCATCGAAGCGACCATCCGTAAACGGCGGCTGTACTGTGCGGGGGCCGTGGTACGGCAACAAATAAGGGACGACTACCCAGTCGGGTGATGTTCGGGACAATGACGGGTGGGGAGGGACGGAGACCAGGCGGACAGCCAAAGATTTGGCAGAACGCCTGGCTTGATGACAATCTCAAGGTGGTTCGAGCCACCGAGGGGTCTACGGCACATTCCCCGTTGGTGTTTGGAGTAGAGACCGTAGTGTGGACCGTTGCAGCAAATAAGGCAGGCAGGTGGTACAGGGGGGTCCTCGAAGCAGCTGAACGGTTCATGGTCAGGTGGCACAAGGATGAGGCGGACCTGAGTCGACAGCGCCACGCATGCGTTAAGGGTGACCCCCCCATCCCATTTTCTGGGTGATGCTCAAGGGAATGGGAAGGGGGGGGGGCAACAGTCGTAAGGAAACCGCGGTTGATGAGGGCAGGAAGGAGGCAGCCGACAGCCGACAGGGTGGCAAGGCAGTAGGCCAACTAGTAGGTAAAACCCGTCTAGACTACAGTACCCGTACCGCGCACCTCTGTGGATGCTTCGAACGCAGCCCTGTTGTGGTTTGGTTTTGTTTTCCTTTTGCTTTTGCCTCTCGTTATTATCCCTGTGATATGGAAGAAGTGCTACCTGGCTTGGTGGATGGCTATCCCGGTACTTTTCCTTTGTGGTTATTTCTGTTTTTTTTTCGTGTGCTTTGCTCGGTGTATTTCCGGTCGCAGCTCCTCCAGGGGGGTACAACACCAATGCTACAGCCCCTCGCATTATTTTATGTTACTTTATTTTATTTTGTCGTGGTCGCGTTTTGCCCTTGTTTTCTGTCCTTGCGCATTTTCTTAGGTTTTCTTCGATTGTTCAGCTACGTACGTATTCATTTTCATTTTCATTTTTGTTATTTCCAGGGTTCTGTACGGTTAACCGTCCGTGCACGGTGCGGTTTTTTTTTTCGAAAATCCTACGGTCCGGTTCGGTGCGGTTTTCAGAAAGCGGAAATCTTACGGTGCGGTTCGGTGCGGTTATCCGATATTGTAAATCCTACGGTGCGGTTCGGTTTTTTCGTGCATCCTACGGTGCGGTTCGGTGCGGTTTTCAGAAATCAGGAATCCTACGGTGCGGTTCGGTGCGGTTTTCCGAAATCGTAAATGCAACGGTGCGGATCGGTTTTTTCATGCATCCTACGGTGCGGTTCGGTGCGGTTTTCAGAAATCAGGAATCCTACGGTGCGGTTCGGTGCGGTTTTCCGAAATCGTAAATGCAACGGTGCGGATCGGTTTTTTCATGCATCCTACGGTGCGGTTCGGTGCGGTTTTCAGAAATCAGGAATCCTACGGTGCGGTTCGGTGCGGTTTTCAGAAATCGTAAATGCAACGGTGCGGTTCGGTTTTTTCATGCATCCTACGGTGCGGTTCGGTGCGGTTTTCAAAAATAAGAAATCCTACGGTGCGGTTCGGTGCGGTTTTTTAGATTTAGTAAATCCTACGGTGCGGTTCGATGCTGTGATACATCCTACGGTGCGGTTCGGTGCGGTTCCCCGTTGAACGGGTTTTGCTACGGTGCGGTTCCAATCCCCGTAGGGAAAACCGTTCATAACCGCTGTTTCTCCACGGTGCACCGTATGAATAAACCCTACAAGACCGCGGTTTCGTACGGTTTTTGCCCCTTTTCTCGGGGCACTACTGCACTAACGAAACCGCTACAGTCATCGTATGAAAAAACCGCAAAACCCGCGGGTTCGTACGGTTTTCGTGCAAGGTACGTACATATTTATTTTATATATTGTTTACTTTCCACGCAAAGGGAAGAGAGCAACAACTACCACACGGGGGAGACCTTGCCCCAGGCTTCCTCCGCAACGTCGACTATTTCACGACGAACTGTGCCGACTAATAGCGCCGTCGCGGCCGGAGGAGGGCAGGTCGCGGCGGCTTCCGATAGTGCAGGCCCCAGTATAGAACCGACGGCAGGGTGGGGGGCCAAAGCTGCACAGGCGGCCGACTGCTGACCAGCTGCGGACTGCGCAACACTGACTGGCTGCGGGCTCCGGGGCACCGGCTGCGGGCTGCGGACCGGATGTGCTTGTAGCTTGCACCTCTTCGGCTGGGGAAGGCTGCGCATCCGCAAGTTCCGTACCGGTAGTAGCTTTTCACGCCCCGGTGTGGTGGTGTCGGCGGTGGGGTGTGGCGATGTGTGGCAAAGCAGCTTTGCTGGCGTGCACGCTTTGGCACGCATTTCTGGGTTCCCTGTGTTCTTGCGTATTTGTGTATTTGTGTAATTGTATATTTGTGCATTTTCTATTTTTTCGTACTTTTGTATTGTTTACATATATATATCCAATTTCAATATTTTTTCGGATAATTTATAGATAATAAACATATAGATTAGCTGATAAAAAATATATATACCAGGTATTAAGAATAAATTAATACGTACCTGGTATGAAATATGAAATACGTACATATATACTCCGAATATATAAGTATACCACGTATATAATTCAACTTGTTTGCATTTTAACGTCAAAAATAAAAAATAATAATCAAAATATGAAATACCATAAGATCAACCAAGCTAGCGGGAGCACTTTTGACAAGAAACCGAGCAGAAATCGCCATAAACCGTGCGAAACCGTGACCCTAAAGCACCGTTCCGCGGTCGATGGAACCGCGGTTTGTATACGGTTTCAAGTTAACAAGTTAACCGCACCGTTAAATAACCGATCTAACGGGTTTTGGCACCGTATCTTGATGCATACGGTGCGGTGCGGTTTCTATGACATTCCTACGGTGCGGTTCGGTGCGGTTTTAAGAAATCGAGAATCTTACGGTGCGGTTCGGTGCGGTTTTCAGATATTGAAAATCCTACGGTGCGGTTCGGTGCTGTGATATTTCCTACGGTGCGGTTCGGTGCTGTGATATTTCCTACGGTGCGGTTCGGTGCTGTTTTCAGAAATCGTAAATGCTACGGTGCGGTTCGGTGCGTTTTTCAAATGTCGTGAACCCTACGGTGCGGTTCGGTTATATTTTGTTTCCTACGGTGCGGTTCGGTGCGGTTTTCCGATATCGCAAAACCTACGGTGCGGTTCGGTGCTGTTTTCAGAAATCGTAAATGCTACGGTGCGGTTCGGTGCGGTTTTCAGATGTCGTGAACCCTACGGTGCGGTTCGGTTATATTTTGTTTCCTACGGTGCGGTTCGGTGCGGTTTTCCGATATTGCAAAACCTACGGTGCGGTGCGGTGCGGTTTTCAAGAGGGCAAACATCCTACGGTGCGGTTCGGTGCGGTTAGCCGCACCGAACCGCACCGAACCGATAGGAAAAACCGCACCGTAAAGAACCCTGGTTATTTCCTTCTCTCTTTCCTTGTCTTTCGTGTTTGGTACGAACAATAAGCGGAATTGAGTAGGAAGCGCTACACATTCGTTGTATGGGTGGCGCCCAAGGGCATGGAGACGGGGGTGGCAACGGTTTGTAAGGAAACCGGGGCTGACGAAAGCAGGAAGAAGACGGCAGACCGGGTAGCAAGGTGCCAGGCCGACTAGTTAATAGAAGCTGTCTGTACTAAATGTACAAAATCAGCCTCGGCTGCCGGGAGGGTGGTTTTGGTGTGCTTCGGTTGCCTATCGCTTCCTTCCTCTCAGCCTTCCTCTGTTTACGTTGTTCGTATTTTTATTCTTGTATCATTTTATATTGTCTGTCACATCTCCTCGGGGGGAAGCACGACACTTTATTTATTTGTCTTTTGTTATCGTGTTCGTTTGTTCGTTTGTTTGTTCGTCTCTTGTTTTGTTGCAATATTTATGTTTTTCCTTGTTATTTTTGTGTTTTCTCCTTCACGCAGCTAGCTGTATTGCTAGCAGGGTGGGTCGTGCCTGTCATATACATATGGCATTGCATTGTCTGCTCTGCTTACTGCATTGCAACGTAGTATCTCTGCGCCGTAGGTTTGTGACCACATAACTGGTATCTCTCTAGGATGAAGAATCGGCACGGACACTGGGTGTGCTGGATGTCGATGGCCAGAAAGGACGGTTTAACCCTTTTAGAACTGCAGTCCCGTTTTGGGGACAAACCAGTCTAATTCTAAGTGATCTGTCCCCAAAACGGGACTCCAGTCCTATAAGGGTTAACATAAAGAACACACACACACATCAACCAACCATGTGCTGCCTCGCAATTGAGCAACACTGGCCCGAGCAGCACGACTAGATTGGATACACATACTGTATATTACTACAATATTATTGTATTAAATAGTACCTGCCACGAGGTTCCGGGGTGCATAAGGAATGCAGTGCATGGGAGTTACTGTAGTGGTTAGGTCAACCGCTTGATAATTCAGCCCATTAAATGTATACTTAATGGTAGGCAGCCGGCACACTGCCAGCATTGGGCCCCTATTTATGTAGCCTCCGCACACGCTCAATGTGGCTCCCCACACCCGAAAGGAGTACGTTGTTTACCGCTTGTCCTCTGCACTAACCAGCATGTGACAAACCAAACCGGGAAACAAACAACAGGCAGCAAGCTCAGACTGCATGCCGTCCTCCACCCCATACCGTTGAAGCCAGATACAAACTTGAACCAGCATCCGTTCCTATGGAGGAATCGCCTATCCAACACGCATGCACTACATACCAACCATGAATTCTGAACGTTGAGAGGCCTCAGCCCGTGTGCAACCGTGTTCTGCGCTCGCCGAAGCCGTGAGAGGGTGAGTTGGCAAACTTCGATCAAAACCGACGAGGTAACAAAAGCTTTACCCAATGCTACGCGCTATAAACAATATGTCATGCACCGGGGGGGGGGGGGGGGTTCTTATATCGTGCACGGCCGTAGTCGTATGACTATAGACCCTCGCATCCCTACAATGCCGGGACGGAGCATGTCGGGTTTTCACCAGACCCTACCGCGGGAAGGTAGAGCTCGGGAACACAAACTAACAACGGTACCGGTCGGGAAATCGCGGTCGGGAACGAAATATCATATGGTTTCCCGTTCCCGTATGGGAATATGTGAGAAGACATCGGGATGGGAATAGTCGGGACTGGGCAGCCTGTGGGATGAAAAACAGTCGGGAACGGGAATACGGCACCCGGGGGGGGGGGGGTAAATGGCACACAGGCGTGACCACGGCTTCTTAAGAAACGCATGGAGCGTAGGCACTCCACTGCAAGTAGAACTCGAAACATAGTGTTAAAAATATACAGTAGTGCAAAATAGTATATATATATCACATCCGGCGATGGGCGTCAAGCGAGAATAGCCGCCGCCCCGTTGTTCAGAACACCCTTGCTTCTGAGTGCAACCAGTGAAAACGTCCGACCCCCCCTTCCCGACCTTGTTACTCCGCGACAGGCAACAATGCAGCTGGCGCTGGTGTTAGGAACATTGCTCGCTCTACTGAAGGCCTGTTCAGCCAGTGATGCTTCGGCGGAGGTTACGTTCGGTCGATCAGAAGGGAGCTCCGCACAAAACACGAGAGCGTGCTCTGTGCACGAGCTCTTACCGCTGCCATGTCAGGACAAGTCCTCAGAGTGGACCGATGAGTACGTCACCGAACAGCTGTACGACTGCACCTGCGCAGCAATGAAAGCTAGGTGAGTATGCAAGAGTTCTGTTGCAGTCATCGGTGTATTAGTATGAACAACGATACAACACGTGATCGTCGTGCGATGTATTTCTGTCAACTGTAGAAACGTTTGGCAGGGCCCGGTTGTTAACGTTGCGGGATTGATTCAGGACGGGGCGAATTTGGAGGCGACATGCCTGTAAAAGAGACACATTACATTATACACCGTTTTTCATGAAATCGACATGGCTCAAACCATGCCTTTCAAGCCTCACACGCGAAATATTATCGATAAGCGTATAGATGGATGGTTGGTAATGCAACCCACTACAGTAGTACGCCGAACACCCTCTTGTCGTACCGACGGTGCGAATTGGCAGGTACTTTTGCCCAATCCAACGTGATTCAAGCTACCCTACGTGGGAACCGCGAGCTGTGTCCAAGGGTGTGTGCAGACGAAAACGGCGGGAGGACATGGTTGGAGCCCCGCTTCCGCCGTATTCCAAGATTCTTCTCTACGGAAATTCACACCTTCGGCAGGTATAACCCAGTATGCAATATACAGTATGCCAGGTTTCGTTGCCCACGGACGAGCTGCTGGCGTAACTGTTGTAAGAGATGGCTGAAATGTGCAATGCCCTTGTACTTACCGTGAAGGTGATTTGGATGGTACCTGTATGGCATGACACATAAACATACGACGGTGAAATACGACATTAGCGAGCATTCCTTCCGTGGGGGCAAGCGTTGTCTCGAACGACAATCCCGCGGGCGTCTTGAATCGTGTATCACGTGACTGGTTCATGACCAAAGGCATTTAATATTACATTCATGGGTAATGGGTAGGCCAGGTTTCGTTTGAGCATCATGCAATTCAAACTGAGAATAGCGCCACTGCAGCGTTCTCATCAAGAAGGAGTGCAATAGTGCAAGTGACACATGTCAGGCATTAGGGTGTGGTTTGAGCTAAATCAATTTCCCGTTACCTGGCAGGCACCAATTGAGTGCGAGGCAATGACAACACCTGGATATCGCCCTATCAAACATTACCTTGTTGGAAAATACTTAGTAATTACCGTGCTGCAGTGTAGTTGTCGGCGTTGGGTGGAATCCTCCTGAGTGCCGCAACCTGTTTTGATTGGGTTCGGCACGGTCGTAATGTTCCAATCGCCAAGTCCTCCGCTGCACGCGGATTTCCATAGACCAATATTAATATAGACGACTTAGTTGTGGTTGCGATAGTATAATATGTCTTTGTGAAGGGACAATGCGTACGCTGTCGAGGCTATCGAAGTCATCCGTCGCAAAGCTGCGCACTTTGGGCGCATGGGAAATTTGTAACACACATGTTTAGTTCGGGTGTACTTCAGCTGCAAGCTTTGCGCCGTTAAGCCGTTACAGCTTAAGGACCGGTACCACGATTTTGGGGACAAACTACTTGGAATTAGTGTGGGATAGTTTCTGCAGTTCTGAATGGGTTAACATCAACATCAAGTTAGTTATCGTCTTGCTCTAAATGGTATTTATCGCATGTTTCACATTTTTGGATACCTTTAACCGTTTTCACGTTGTTTGCGCCGCTCCGTCAGGTGGTGGAGGGAGTATTATGCATGTTCCAAGAGGATCTCGAGTCAAAGGTCGTGACGCTCGGCCCAGATGAGGTGGAAACAACTGTTGCGAAAGACATGCAGTGCCGCGGGTGCTCTGGAGGCAACAATCCGAACCGGAGTTCTCCCCTGCGGAATAAACTGTTGCGCCATCAGTGCATTGCCGAGGGTGATTTCTGCGGGTAAGCTAAAACACAGCCGCTAATAAATGTGTCATTCTTGAATGTGGCGCTGGTCTGCGACACTGACGGCGTGCGTTTACGCTTGTGTATGTTCTATGGTGCGGGTGTGCTCATGCCGCGGACTGCGAGAGAGATACATCTTTGTAGCACTTCGGCATGCCTTGTAGCTTGTTGTGGCTAAATTGTTTATGACCGAGGAGAGTCCTTTTTGACTGAGGTTACCCTACACCGTTGGAACTTCGAGATTGCTGTAGTGTTTGCTGGTTGGATTCGTGATATACCTACGTAGGCTATGGCTAGGCTACCAGATGGTTCATCCGGTTAAGTTTTCATTTTGTTCTCGAAATCGATGGGGTGGTGACGTGAAACGGACCTCAACAAGAATCCCAAAAAAACATTTGGTGCAACTCTAGAAGAGCACGCATCCCTCGTGAAGGTGCGTAACATGCCGGTACACGCTTCTGGTACTTGTAACGTACTTTCTCCGATGGGCGTATCTATGATCGATGAACCTCGACCCGCATGTTTCCCTTCCCGTCCGTTTTTGCCTATTTTTGGTCCCAGATGTGACGACAGTCAAGGCGAATACACGTTCAACAACGGAGCCGTCGTGCACTTCCAGTTTTCACACATGGAAACTAACAAAGGTCTTGTACATGCCCGAACGAATCACGGTATGGAGGACCTGTCTTCGTATGACGCTGTGTTCGTAAATGCCGGAAACTATCCGCCTATCGGCGCCGGGAAGGCGGTCGAGATCGCACTCGAATTGCAAGCTGCTGGAACTCAAGCGTTTTGGCTCAGCACGTATAGCGGAAGTGGTCAGATTTCAGAGTGGAGTGATGGCGAAAGAGCGCGCTTCTACGAATCTGGCGCTTTGTACATAGATATCGAGTGTATGGCGCAAGGAATGTCATCCTGGACGAAAGGGGAGGTGGAGGGTGTGGTTGATGAGCATTTTTGCATGCCTGGACCACCGAACGAGATAGCACTTTTGCTGCTCAACATTATCTGGGCTGCCTTCGAAGAGGGGAGCTGAGACCAACAGAGGGGAGGTATCAGCTCTCGGTGATGCAGTGGTTCAGTGGTGAACAATCAACAAATAGACGTGCTGCGCCATATTATTATGTGTTGCGCCTATATACATCTCTGGTATTACTGTAAGTACGGGCGATTTTTTTTCGAAATATGGCACAGGCCACTTTCTATTCGTTGAATCATTCTTCCTGCTGTGTTGTCCAGGATGATGCTTTATTCCAAGTAATCGTCAGTCATACGTGACCCTAAACGGTGCACGAGGTAGGCCTCTGCTGGCCATACGGAAACGGCGACAGATGCATTGTTGATGAAGTGGACAACTGTCAACTGGGAGGCGTCGGCAACGGGTTCCACTTTCACAGAATTGACGCGAGTACTTGTTGTGGTCCAAGTTTGGCGTCCTTGGGATTTTTTGGATTGGAGCATGTCTAGCTCCAGACGTGTCAAAGGTAGCCACCAGTAGCTTGCTCGATCGTCTGGTTACCGCTCGACCTCGGTATACGATCATATGTTACGGCGGAGCACGTAGCTTGTCGCTTCTAGTAGAGGAACGAGGTATCTTGCTCAACAAAAGTCTGCAAGTTCGCTCTTCATAGTGTAGCATGATTGAACACAGTTAGGTCGCTGAACTACAGTAGGTGCACGGCGGCAATGATACTGTCGACTCGATCACTGGGGACACATAAGTGTCGGGAATGACTGTATTTGTCACTTTGCCTCGGCTACCCTGGTATGTTGACAATTCGTGAACCTATAAGGTTCTCCTCATACGATGCAGTAGCATGTCGGTTGCTCCAGTTGTCTCGAGGTAGCCGGGTAGCCTCTTTTGTTAGCCGCACGGTAGCTTTGCTGACGTGGGCATTTTGCAGACGAGGTATATGAACATTTTACAAGAAAGATAAGAACCCGTGTCGGACTTGTTGAAGACGTAGACCTACAGCGGGTCACTGAAGAACTGCGCCGAATAAGCCGCCGATAGTGCGAACGAATGACACGCGCCGGCGCTGATAGGTGTTCGAGCTGATGGGTCCAACTGATATTAATAGCAGCGGCTGGAGACCCGCTGAAGCTATCGTAGGCAGTGTGGGGGTATTGTTTATGATTGGTGGACTCAATAAACATGGTTGCAAATCGCGGACAGCGTTCCCATCGCAGACAGACGTGTTTCACAGGGGCAGCTATGAAAAAATATTACATTTATTCGGGCATCAAATCAGGCAAGGGCGCACAAAACAAAACGTTATCGACACCACACACACCCCCCTATATTGGAGGGAAGAAACCGGACCGTTGCGATCCCAGAAAACAATAAGTCAAGTTTTTTATGTACCCCCCCCCCTATAAATATATGATATATTTATAGGTTGGGTTGGCGTCGGTTGGCAACGACGCTGTAAAACACGCCACTCGCTGCGTGAGCTAGACAACCAGGGTGCCGTTTTTTTTGTTTGTTTTTTGGCGGTCACTAAGGCTGGCGGTCGAGTAGATCATTTGTGCGGGTGGAGAACCTTTGCTCCGCACAAGGGGAATGGTCGTATCACGTAGTGTTAATATGGTAAGGCAGCCGCGAGGCAGTTACATAGTAAAACCCATTGCTGTCTCCGGAAGTGGTCACACCAGAAATTAAATCAGAGGGACCACTTGAGAGGCTGCAGCTCGTGGTGGTGTGCCTTGTCGACGAGGGACGGGGTAGTGTTCGAAGTCGACCCTCGATCTATTTTAAGATTTCGGGTTACATCTCTCTTGGCTAATCTGGACGGACGGAAGCTCCACGTCTGGGGGGTGGGACCGTTTTTCTCGCCGATTGCTCTGCTCGAACCCTCCAGTGGAGTACAGTAGCCACGACAAGTAGCACGTGCACCCCTCCCCCCTAGGTCGAGAGCAAGATGCGCTCACAGCAGCAGCAGCAGTAGGAATAACTTTCCCACCCTGATCCACGAAACGATAGTAGTATTGGTGGTATTTGTGTGCGAGTACTTACAACGTGTGTTTTTATACAGCAGTGCAAGTATCGAACGAGTACGGGGCTGTCGACATCACTAGCGATGCAATCATCGAAAAGGAACACGGACAGCGACACAATGACTCCGTAGATCATGGGGTGCCTGGCTACGATCGTTCCCCATTTTAATTGGGCGGAGATCCTCGCCCAAGCTCTATTATCTTTTTCCTTGAGAGCGCAGCTGGGACAAGCGATTATCACATTTGCAGCAGCTCAGGGACACAAGCCTCGTTCTAGATCCAGTCACCGTGCTTTGACCACGAGGAACCAGTCGAGACAGGAGTTGCGACAAAAGCACCCCAGTGTTGCTGAAGTGGTGCCCGGCTGTGCATTTCCATGAAAGCCGCGGCTCCCGGCCTCGTTTCGAGTAGAATAAACAACAGCTCTTCATTGCCGGCTCTTTCCACTTGTTTTTGATGCCACTGGAAGAAACAGTTCACAAATAGTTTTCTTGGCAAAAACACGGCCTTTCTCAAATGACTACTACGACTGTATCCCTGCACACCAAATCAATGTCAATCCTGTCAGCTTCGATGGCGACACCGTTGAAAAACACGTAACTCATTAAAGCTGTCGTCCATATGCAAGTCCGCCTGAGAGGCGGTTCTTAGCAGGATGCAGCTCACCCTCCATGCGACTCGCCCAATACCTCACGGCGCTTCGCGCTTGGTGCAAGCAATGTCTGCCTGGTTGGTGAAAACCCAACGTGCTCCGTCCCGGCATTGTAGGGATGCGAGGGTCTATGGTCATATGACTACGGCCGTGCACGACATGAGTACACCCCCCCCCCTCCACCAGCGCAAAAAAATAGGGGGGGTCTCTAAAACCAAGTTAAAAAAGGGAACAAAGAACGAAAAAAAATGTTTTTCGCTCATTTCGTCGTGTGATCACAGCGATCCGGTTTGTTTTTCATTCTGACCTTCCTACGTGTGTGGTGTCGTTTTCTCTTTTTTTTTTTACGCCCCTGAATCAGGGCATGTTTTCTCGTGGAAATGTTCACTGCCGATACCCTAGCTCCAGTCAGACCAATTTCGAATCCCAGCTGCAGGTCCAAACACTGAAAAGGTGATTCCACGTTAAGTACGAGGGAAAGAGAGACGGGGGAATGCCCTTTGCCGTGTACTTAGGAGACACGTAGATTGGTTGCTGGTCCTGATGTGACTTGTCTGAAAATTAACGGTCAGCAACGTTTACCCCTTTGGGACTTGATCATAGTATAGCCACCAAAATAATGGTACAGTAGATCTTGTGTAACCAAGCGCCTACGAGCAGCACAGAAGCCCCAGGCAGTATGGGTAGGATAAGATCATCAGTTTGCGCCCGTGCCGTGCGGGACTCCTTGCGTTGTAAAACCGGACACCAACCATTGTATTATATGACCCCCGAATCACGCAATGGCCGTTGCTGCAATCGTCTTACCAGGTATGTTGTATTCCCTTCTCAAGGCCCAAGAGGGTTACAGGGAGCGCTATTATCTCTGTTGCAATGACCGGACGTATGGGGTGAGGGACAGTTGGTGAGCGTTAGGGCTGGGGTAAGGACTGCAGTAGGGTGCCTTTCGTACTACTGTAGACACCGTAGTTGCTACGCGAGAAGTGGGCAAAAAGTAACGGCTTCTGCTGCACCTCGAGCCAGCCGAAGATGGTTCACTTGACTCCCGGCGGCCTGGGTTAAACAGCACCAATCATAGATAGGCCTCAAGCTCGTTCAAACGAGAATTTCACCAGAGTCACTACTCCTATATGTTTGCAAACATATCTGCGTACGTGGCACAACCACCTATCTGTGGAGTTTTCCTCTACTTGCCCTGGTCACAGTCTGAATCATGTATACCTGGTATGGTGGGATGGCATAAAAACTAGGGTTTGGCGTGATCCCGGAAAACGGTCTCGAGCCGTCGCAGTGGGGGCGAAGCCTCCGTCAGCAAGATGTTAGTATTTAACCCGCGAGGGCCCTGTCGGCGAAATCGACACGGCACGATTGTACTCGCTTCTGGTACGAACGAGCACGAGGCTTTTGACGCCACCGCCAAAGCCTAGCAAATAGTGTTTGCTCGCCCGCTCTCCCCAGAACTATCTCTGGTCAGGAAGTCAGAGCGGCAATTGTGTCCCACTACAGTATAGGGGTCCACCATAAAGCAATACAATCTGAACGAAAGCCAAACCAGTGTACTATCATACGAACGCAGAATAAGAGAACTGTCTCCCACTACTGTAGATGACCCCCCAACCCCAAGGTAAGAGATACTGTACATTCCGTCCAATACGAAAACAGCAACATTAATATTTTCCTGCGACAAAAAAAAATGGGGGATGATAAATGGGCCCCCGGGGGCACTTTAGTTAACGACGCCCCCGGAGGAACTTTAGCTTACTGTAGTGCGCCCCCGGAATTGGGGCGGAATACAAAGCACGCCACCACGAGCGATTTCGACGGCCATAGGGCACCAGACCTGTCTGGGAATTGTCTACTGCATGTGCTGCTGTGGTTTGTGCGGTAGTTCCCCCGGTCATCACGTTTCGCCCGATATAGAGACGGCTTCGTGTTCTCGATACTCAGAATATTTCCAGGCATGTTTCTGGGGGAATATCAAGCTACAAGTGCCTCTGAAAATAGACAACATGAAGTACGCACCACGAGCGATCACGACGACCGTAGGGCACCAAACCTGTCTGGGGGTTTGCTACAGCATGTGCTGCTGTGGTGTGTGCAGTTATTCCGCCGGTCGTCGCTTCTCGCTCCATATACAGACGGGTTCGTTTTCTAGATACTCAGTATCATTCCGGCATTGTTTTTGGGCACCTCAAGCTAAAAGTGCCTCCGGAAATAGACTGCATGAAGCACGCCACCACGAGAGAACGTGACGACGGTAGAAGCATTCTCTGGGAATTGTCTGCGGCATGTGCTTCGGTGGTGTGTTCAACAGTTCCGCCACTCATCGCCTATCGACCGGTATACAGACGGGTTCGTGTTCTCGATACTCAGAATCTCTCCAGACACTATTTGGGGGCACATCAAAAGCTAGAAGTGCCTTCGAAAATAGACTACATGTAGCAAGCCACCACGAGCGATGACGACCGTAGGACACCACACTTCTCTGGAGATTGTCTACGGCATGCGCTGCGCTGGTGTATGCAGTAGTTCTGCCGCTCGTCGCTTGTCGCTCGGGGTGGCGTGTTTTTTTCGGAGGCACTTTTAGTTTGGTGTGCCCCCAAAACAGTGCCTGCAAAGATCATGACTATGGATAACCCTAACCCGTCTGCATATCGGGCGAGAAGCGGTGACCGACGAATCTACTGCACACGCCACAGCAGCACATGCCATGCCGTAGACAATCTGGTACTCTACGGCCGCTGACATCGCGCGTGGTATCATGAATTGTATCCCGGGTGCACGTTTAGCATACTTTGCCCCCAGTTCCGGGGGCGCAATAAGCTAAAGTGCCCCCGGGGGCGTCGGTAACAAAAGTGCCCCCGGGGGCACATTTATAATTTCCCAAAAATATACCTGGTATATAATATTCCTGCGGAAGTTCGGACCCGCTTGAGACCTTCGTTGATACACCTACGATACAAAGTCAACCAAATTATGAATGATGATGCCAAACAATCGTGGTCTCTCTCTGCCCTTTTTTTTATATATATATAGTGCCGGTGTGCGCCAGCCAACAATACCGGCACCACGTATCACTTCAACCGGCACTACTGTACTCCGCACACTGCCACACTGGTCAATCCCATCTGCAACGGCACCCGGTACTACTCCGCGCACTACCAGACTAGCTGGCGGGTCCCATATTTACCAGGCGGTTCCGCTGGCACTACGAGTATACATAGCAGGCAACCCACACTATAGAGGGACCACTGCCGTACCTGGTATATACCCGTATTGTTACAGTATTTATATCACAGTAGTCTTGCAGTAGCAGTAATATTGCTGCTGCTGGAACTGAAGACAGTCATCACACTCCTGTAGTTCCCATCTCCGAGGCACACGATGGTACACCCCGAAATCCCAACTAAAATATGTCTGTGATAGTAGGGCTGGGCACTGGCACATGCAGTATATAAATTCTACAGCCTCAGATTGTGTCCCCCTCATACGGGATGTACATCCTACATGAGGACATATAAAATCCGTAAGTACGCGCGATCGAAGTATTACACTCAGCTAGCAAAGATGAGCTTCGACGAAATCCTCGAGCTCACAGCTGTTGTTTTTTTTTAATTTTTTAATATATCTGTATAGTACTGGCAGTACTGATGTAAACTATAACTGAACTATTGCTGAACCAAGCCAGTACGTTGGCCAGTGGTTTGGTTTTACTGTACGTACGCTGAAGAAAAACGCCCTTTTTTCCCACGGAAACGTGCCCATTGGGTTTTGGGAGGGGAGAGGGGAGAAGAAGTCCGCGGTACCCCCCGGCTGTTGGAATAACTTCTGACGCGTTGCCTCCCTACGCTTGTTTCATGTTTGTTTAACTCTATATATCTGCTTTGAGTAGCTGGTACCGGTTACACTTAGCCTTCCTTCGTTTTTTATTGTTTTCGTTTCGCGTATCTGTTTCGTTTTGTCTGTGTTCTCTTGTGCTTTGTGTTATGGTGAAAGCCTTCTTAGTAGCAATGCAGTAACATGCATTATGAAATACCCTACCGTTTTTTGATGAATCTGGGCGAAAACTGCCTACGTAGGAAGAGCTTCACGCAGAACTGGTACCACCTGTCTAGGATCAAGAATCGGCACGGAAACTGGGTTCGCTGGGTGTCGACGGGTAGAAAGGAAGGTTTGATGTGAAGAACTGAAAAACGTATCCCCTACTAATTCCAAGAGGTTTGTCCCCGAATATGTGGAACCAGTTCTAAACAGTAGGGGTTAATGTGAAGAACACACACACATCATCGCCACACGTTGCATGTACTCTTAAGTTTCTTGTTAGTGTTCTTGTTAGTGTTCTTGTTTGTTTTCTGTGTCGATGGCCGCAACCACACCCAAGCCCAGCCAATGCAGTTTGAAGCCCCCCTTGTAATGGGAAAATAAGCCGAAACGAGTGTTGTTTAGTTTTTTCCGGCGGCGCCTCCAGCGACCCGCCCCCCCAACCAGTCGGGGGGCCGCGATTGCCCGATGCATGCTCGGCCAATCCGTATACTCCTGCAATCCAGTATACGGAGCGTACAATCGGCTCTGACTGAGGCAGCCAGTGCCCAGTGCCCAGCAATATGGGATACTTAATTAAACCGTTAAAATTGCAACAACACAGACCAGATAAAAGGCACGTGATCAGCACAGTAGTCACTACAGTAATTTTTCTTTTTTTTTAAAAGCCGAAGTCACCTGTGAAAGATTAATCCGGCGCGGATCGAGAAGCTGGAACTGACTTCGTCTTCTCATCTCCGTAGAGCTTGTCAAACCAGAGGCTGATGCACGCGTGTTACCTTGTGCATCACCTGTCCCACCATACTGCCCCGGTAGGGGTTGCGCGGGAGAGTCGAACGGCCGGTGGTTTACCAAGTGCGCCGCTTGGAGGCTTGACTGCTGGTGGCGCCGAAAAACTGACAATTTCTGGGATCGGCGCTGCCTCGCTGCTACTGTACTGCAGCACGTCTTTATTTAGGTGAGCAGCGCATACTACTCCAGTAGACGCGTAATAGACTCGTAATATATAGATTGTGGTCTTAGATAAAAAAAGTCGTTTTTAAAACAGACACCGCATGAACCAACCATGTGCCGCTTTGCAATTGAGCAACACTGACCGGAGCAGTAGACTGGATACACGTTCTGCTGTATATACCTACACTGTTATTGTAGTACCTGCCACGAGGTCCCGGGGTACACAAGGAATGCCGTGCATGGGAGTTAGTGGAAGTCAACAGCAGGTCAACCGCTTGACAAGTCAGCCCATTGGATGTATACTTGATGGCACGCAGCAGGCACAATGCCACCATTGGGCCCCTATGTAGCCTCCACGCGCTGGATGTGGTTCTGGGCCCAAGTCGCTCTTGCCTACAGACGCGTAGTAATCGTCCTGTCCACCCCTGCACTACTCATGGGAATGACCGACCTACCTCACCTAACCGATATGCTACTAAGATGTTGCAGGAGAAGATGCCCATAGAGCATGGAACGCAACCTGCAATATATAGCCGAGATTCGCAAAAAACAATCGAACTCGGTTGATGTTATTGTGTGGTTTTGACTACTCTACGGTATCTTACAAGTGCCATTCTACTGTACTGGTTACAGCAGTACGCATGTCGGCATCTACGAAACAAGACCACAGCGTGCACGCTGCCTTTCTTTGTCGTTTTGTGTTCCACACCTACAGCAGTAGCAGCAGCCAGTACCAGCGCCAGCGACGGCACTACCAGCACCACCACCAACGATACCACCAACCGCAGCAGTGCTACTTGTATAGAGTACTGTTGTAGTAGAAGTGTACAGTATGAACATAGACACGCCCCCCGATGAAATACTGAAGAAATGCTTCGCCTTCACTCTAAACACAACGACGTCTGTCTGTGAACCTGCCAGTCACACACGACTGTAGACTTCACATATCGTTGGTGTTTACCCCCCGCATTGATTCTGATATATCAGCGTAGCATGCAATTATGACAGAGGAACCACCCCGAAAAACGGAAAACGTTACAACATCAATAATGGATTGTCTCCGGCTCCGCATCAAAAAGTAGTTGGGAGGGTGGGACAGTCCGTTTTTCGCACTCGCCGTTCTTCGTTAGTACTGTTGTACAGTAGTATATTCACGGGAATGGGAAGATGAGGGCCTCCGTTGTTCGTTCCACAATTATTTACAAATTCTGGAACCACTATTATTGGGTTTCTGGGTTTATAATCACGTTTTTTGCCGGACGTTGTTCTTATACTTCACCATGTGTACGTCATATTATTGCGTCATTTCTGCCCGATATCATACCCGCATTTCACCATGCCTGCGTCGTACGTTTCCTCATTTTAGAGCCGAGTGTGTTACCCGTGGCCTCCGTAATACCCGTACAGTACTTAACGATTAGCCTATTGTAGTACAGTAGATGCCCCTGACACACGTCTTGAGCTGAAAGCGGCACAGTCTTTCTTGAACCCCGGTGTCGACGGCACCGGTTAGCTTGGCCGTATGCGAACTCTTCTGCGTGCTACCTGGTATAGGCGACGTTTGTCCGCGTTGTGTCTTGACTCGGTTCGTTTGGAGATTGCACTGGCTCGTTGTCGCTTCGATATATATGCTACGTCTCTGCCACTGATCGGGTTTTCCAACTGTCTACTGTAGCCTCATCATGGCTGGTGTGCCCGCCAACTGCTGGCTATGCGCTCCACCCATTTGAAAGAGGATTGCATGGCGTAACGCTGGTCGAAGAAATTCGCTCATCGCATGTGTGACTGTATATTTGCAGCACTTTTTGCGGCCGGTGTAAAGGGGGGTCTTGCTCGTCTGTCGAGGCTGTGGCATGGAAAAGGTGTGCTTGCAAAAAGCCGATAAGTCACCGTCTACTACTTGTTGTCAGTCTTCGTCTACTACTTGTTGCAGTGCTGCTCGTTGGCACGCACGCACCGTTCGTTCTATCATAATAGGGAAAATCCCCCCACAATCGGGCCGACCGGCTCGATAAACGCCGTAGTGTTCGTTCTGTATTCAGTCATCGTGTTCCTGTACTGTGATATTACCACAATAGGCCATATTTTCTTAGGGCTCTTGGTGTTGTTATGATTCCCTTACTGCTATTAGTTCATACCAGTATTGAGAATACGCAGGAAAGGATAATTGGTTCAATGAGATTGGTGGTATTCTAAGAAGTTTACCAGTTTTTTTGGTTCTGAATGGATACTGCTCTACTCATTGTCGGAAACACAATAGCATCCTTACAATGGTACTGTCGTCTCAGTATCATATTGGTATTGGCATTGCGTCTAAGCGGCTCGACGTCGGTTGCCTAGGATATACCTCGGCGTGGTGGCATGGTTTGGCTGTAAGCTCACATCGTGACGAGCACCCTCTACATACTACGACCTCCGCTTCGTGTATCGATGTGCTGCCGACAGTGTAGAAGTGAACCTTCATTACTGCAATAAACGTACACTCCATCTCTAAAATGAGCAATACTTCAATGATCAGTGTGCAAACCAAGACAAACGAAACAGCTACTTATTACCGGGGACCATAGTTAACAGGACCAAATATTGCTGGTAAAAATAGGTAAATGTATAGGTTACAGTGTGTACCGTAGGTCCTGTTTACTACATTAGCCTACCCCGTAATAGCAGCCTACCACGTTTATCCCCCCCCGTGCAAAGAAGGCGTCTAGTGCTATTATACTGCGAAAATTACCTTTGATGAGACGCTGGTGCGACCCCAAGTGCTGCAGATGTCCTCCTGACGATTGCTATGGTCAGGACTCACCTGTAACTTTACGAGGCTCCTCGCTTGAGGATCTCTACTGTATATCTACTACCGTATCATCTCACCCAGACATGTTTTGTTCAAGACAATAAAGGGCAGTTAACCCAGTTAACTCGACAAGCAACCCCTTATCCTAGGTCAGTAGGGAAAACGATTGATGAAACAATGAACGATGTTGGGCACGGTAGTGTCACGAGTCAATTCAGAAGCTCCACCGATCATAAACATTGCCTCATATTATATTTATATTTTTATGTCCAAAAAATGATGCCTCCATCGTAGAACGCGTCTCCAGGCGATTTCCATTATGCCGGTTCAGCGACCCTCAAAAGGATCTTCGTTCAGTCGCAAACGGCGACGGCGTTCAGAGGCTCCAGAAGTGATGTTGCGGCGCAGTCTTTACCGAGATAAACATCTCCAGCGACCTCAGAAGCGATGTTCTAGCAGCCCTAAAGTTTTCTCCCCCTGGAACTAAAATAGAAGGCGGATGCTGTTTTTGGTGGCCTCATCTCGGAAAGGCACTTACGCAACCCCACCTTGTCGGTGTCGCTGTTGCTGATGTTGTTGTTGTTGTTGTTGCTGTTGTTGTTGTTGTTGTTGTTGTTGTTGTTGTTGTTGTTGTTGTTGTTGTTGCTGCTGTTGTTGCTGTTGTTGTTGTTGTTGTTGTTGTTGTTGTTGTTGTTGTTGTTGTTGTTGTTGTTGTTGTTGTTGTTGTTGTTGTTGTTGTTGTTGTTGTTGTTGTTGTTGTTGTTGTGAGTGCCGCGGCTCCAGAAGCCCCGGCACTCCGGTCGCACAGTGCCGTAGCGATTCCAAAACTTGTCTTTCCGACAACCCCAAATGCTTTGTTTGCAGCGATTCACTGAAACACCTTTCCGGCGACCCCTATTCGATGCGATAGGGTGACCCCTATTATAGCTGGCGGTCCCTGCTGCAGTTTGATGAAGGCCTTGTCGAAGTCGTCGTCAATTTATCAGCCGGCTCCTTTCGCTTGTCATAGGGGCAGGCATACGCGCCCACCACAGCCGCCGCGTGCGTACTACTCGTCAGTGAGCGCAGAGCCCCTTGCATGTAGCACTCGGCGTTGTTGTAATGCCCCTCCTGGCCTCTGTTTTGGCAGATGAGGGCAGGGGGGTACAAGTAGCAGGTACCATTCAAGCAAATCGCAATACAAAACAAAACCGATAATCCTATACGCCAAAATCAAGTAAACTTCCTATACTTCAATATCACCCAAAATCGTTTTTTTTTATCACGCAGCGTCCACAAATTCCGAATATCCAAAGTCAAACATGAGTTACATCGATACGCCATAACGGCTTGTCAATTCATCCGTCTCAATACTGTAAACCAAATGAATGTATGATACCTGGAAAATAGACGCGAGCATGTTATACCGTCACCCCCTCCTCGTGTGCTGTTCTTTCGACTTATATATAATCATACATCGCATTGTCAAGCTATCTCGAACTATGGGCTATGACCCTCCAAATTGTTTGGAGGATCATAGCCCATAGATCTCGAACCCATCTATCATCAATACCCCATCAAAATATCATATTGCGACCCACAGCATAATCAAAATGAAATAACCCTGAAAATCGAAGATTTTTGTCGTGCTGAAGACAACCACATACTGAAGGGTAAAGAAGGAAACAAACGATACAAAACGATCCCAGCTTTATTCCATCATACAGCAGTCTCTTACAGTTTTGGTATTACCCCAAGATACGTGTAATTATATCGCACCCTAACGTACAACCAATCTCCAAAACTACCGCAGTTCAGCATTGAACTCAACTGCGTACTCGTCCTTGCGTACAATCATGGGGCGGGGAGGTAGGATTATATTTGTTCTCACTGCTGTACTCTTTTACTTCGTCGGCTCCAAAAGTACATCGTAGTCTATTCAAATTAGACACGTGGATATTTTCGAGACACATTTCCATATATGTTTTGTATACGCGACCTTGGCACTGCCATCGCATTCAGAGTTCAGGCAGCGGAAAACAAAACCCATCCATTTTCAAATTACGCTACGTCCAAGCAACTCCCAACCACCCTCGTCTAAACGGAACGTCTCGTGTCGCGGTGTATCCAACGAGCTGCGACAAGACTCCTGGTAGTACCAGGAACTGTGCTTATAACACACACTCCTACCCGTATCCACCATCCTTGCTAAAACGTCCCCTACCCCCTACCCCAATGTACCCTCAAAGAAACACAGCATTCAACACCTGCGTTCCCCGACGCGTACTGTGTGCAGGTTGCATCTGCAAAAGTTTTTGTGCAGGATGCTGGTTTTAATGTGTGAGGCTGGCCTTTTGGGCCGCATGTTTTGGTTTGGAAAAACGCCACCAAAACACGCGGCGGAGCCGCGTGGCTGCCCCTGCCGATCTCGTGCTCCCCAAGGGGTTGGGGTTCGGGTTGGGGTTAGGGTTAAGGTTCGGGTTAGGGGTGTGTCTGGGGTTGGCTTAGTCTGGGTCGACGGGCAAGGATGAAATTGGCCACATACAGCTTGCACAAAAACTTTTGCAGGTGCAACCTGCACATAACGCACGCCGCGTTCCCCGGACGTTTTCCGCTGAAAACGGTGAGACCGATAATTGTTCGGCCGCGCTTGCATCGGTAGACTATCTAAAACTAAGTGTGTACGAGCATACCATCAGCAGTTTTTCGTGTTTCCGTGGGTCGTACCTCAGACAATTGCAGATGTGTCATTCGTATATAGATTCAGTGCTTGCGTAGGAATCGAAAAAGGAACAAAATGGCACGCGAACCGCGCGAACACAAACAGCTCGCCCGGTATGCCGGGGCTAGCCCCTTCGTGTATGTGCTTGCATGTCCCAAGCTACAAGGCTGCACGAGAAGTTAGAAGCTTCGTTCGGTATCATATCTGCTATATTTCGTCCTTTCTACATGCATCATTCACGCTCAAGTCTCCAATCCTGCATGGTTCACGGCGTATACCGGGGAAAAAAAACTGGACCTGCTCGTAAACAAACGTATTGAACGACAATATAACTACAGTATGTAGGAGCACCGATAACGATCAGGCAGTCTACGCACGCGACAGGCATCAACACATATAAAGCAACGCATGCATTTTGTTTCTGCAAAACAACAGAACACAAATCGCATCCGACCGGGGGGAGGAGGGAAAACACTAACAACCTGTTCAGTCGGGTGCAAAAGGAGCGAACCCATCCCCACCCCAGCTCCAGCATTGTCCAGCGTCCATCTCGAACCTTTCAACGCCTCGCAGTGTGGATGATGCTGGTGTGCACTCTCCCGAGTCATTCTTCTCTCCTGCTGCTGCTCCTGGTCCTTATCCTGCTGCTGTTGATGTCGCTACTACAGTAGTCTGTTGTGACGCATTGTTGTTTTCGCCCCCGCTGCGCGTGGCCATTTTGAGGATCGGGAGTTTCGCTTCCCAATCTCCTTGCGGCGTCGCATGAGACTTTCAGTGGTGTCGGACGCTCCAGTCGCCGGTACGGCGGGGGTCGCGGCAGGGACGCCGGCTCCGATGGTGGCGGCGCCGGCGGTGGTGGTAACGACGGTGGTACCTCAGCCTCGCCCGCCAGCGCTTCTTCCTGCTCGTCGTCATTGCGAACACGCTTCTCCGACACCGAGCAGGATGAACAGTCCATTCTCGCAGTCGGACCATGCAGGCCTGGCGACGGTTCCTGCGATACAGCCTCCTTCATGGCCCACGAGGGTGGCTGTGGCGGCGGGCATGGTGACTGTGGTGCTGTGGGTTGTAGCTTCTGATGCTGCTGCTGCTTCTGATGCACGTGCTCCTCGTCCGGCCCCTCTTGCTTTTCCCCGCCCCTCGCCAATAGTTCCTTATTTTCCCGTCACTTTTTCATGATCGACAGCCGACCCTTGTGACACCTGCCGCCGCTGCAGTTGCTGCTACTGCAGTGGCTGTTGCGGCGGCGGCGCAGGCGGTGGCGGTCTCGTCGCTTGCGCTGGTTGCGATGGCGGTGGTCGATGCTGCTGCTGATACACCTGCTGCCGTACCTTCTGCAAGGGCTCCCGCCCAACCTCCGCTTTCCCCTCTGGTCCGTCCTGGGGTGGTCCCTGTTCGGAACACGAACCGAATATTTCCGACGGCCCCTGAAGTATGTCACTCGCGTGCGCGTTGCTAGGGGGTGGGATGCGGCTACTTACAGCTAACTCGCTTTTCCTCTCTGCCCCCAATGCGTTTGCTGCCGCGAGAACGGTATTCTCGGTTACCGTCGCTTCTTCATATGCTCCTTCCAACTTCTCGTCGGCCAGCTGTTGATAGCCAGCGTAGGTCCGGCCGGTACTGCCACAGAAAGTATGTTCGAGCTTTCCAGTCTTTGTCCGTGCAAGATATGTTCATAAAGATCCCCAGCTCTCCCACAGGCAAGTTCAGGTACAGTAAGCAGGTACTTTGTCATTCCTTCGCTGCTGCTGCTACTGCTGGTTGCGCCAACGTGCGCTAGCGTCTAAAACATGCCATTATGCTGCCGTCCAATGCTCCACCCCAATGTTCTCGGGCCTGTCCGCGTGTACGGCTTCCTTCGCACGTATGGCCTTGCCCCAAGGAAAGTATGTTGCATCAGGCTCTGCCACAAAATTAATCGTGCCCAAAACCTAAGACCTCTCCTATCCTGCCTCAACACAGATGCTCCATTGGCACCAGCTTTTCCCGTGCAAGCTCTCAACTCGAGACACGCTAGCGTATGGGGATACTCTCGATACGGGTGAACTTGGGTCACGAGGTGTGATGAAGGCAGCCAGAATGAGGCACAAAAACTTGTGTAACGTTGCACCAGGAGATGAAATCGGCCAAGGGAGTGGAGCAAAAGAAGAGTGCACGCGCGGCGTGCTCGGTTCGCCAAAAACCAAAAACATCTCCGAGACTCCCATGTGCAACCAAGATATATCCAAATTATATCATGTGGAAATCCCTAATTATCCGTACGTCTGCCATTTGCGGTTACATATATCAGATGTTGTATATACGAGTATGTTCTTATATGTAGCGCAGTCGTGTTGACTCTTCGAGCAGCAGTAGAGCAAGCAGAAGTGATATTAAAAGTTGTGTTGGGCCAATCCGTCGTGTACACACACAACCAATCGTGTATTATGTATCAAAGCGGACCCCGTTATACGCGAAACGGAACATACTTGAAACAAAACAGGCGCTCCGGTTAAGTTTTTATGTTTTACTATCTCTCTCTACAGCACTGGTCACTTGATGTCAGTACTACAGTAGATTGAACGATGTCCCTTGCGCCGGCCGGTGCCCCCCCCCAAACGTATTACTCCATTATTGACCCCTGGCCTGGAGCCATGTTACCGCACCTCACCCAAACGCGCCGTACTTGTGGTAATACCTCCACGTGCACGCACTGAACTCTTGCGTACATACATGAACGCCCTCGTTTGGCCTTTGAGTGCATCTACTCTGGGGTGTGTACCGTGAATAATATGTGCTCAGCTTAGCGTCACGAGGACTTGTTTTTCTCTGTACTACTGAACTCAATGTCCAGAGGGCTATTCTACTCAACACGTGATAACTCCCAGCAAACCATCCGCGTGTTCACTTCTCAGTTGGGGTTGCTTCCCGTGCGTAAATCCTCCAAGTTATCGTTGCCGATTTCAACGACTTCCCTGAGTCGCCGTGCTCATCACCCCATATCTCGCTCGACTATTTCCTACCGAGCCCACCCCCGGTGTTTTCCCAGCAGCTGGTGCTCCTGCGGCCGCCCCACTCGTTTCACGTGCGCCGGTGGCCTGAGCTCTTATGTCGGTAACATTAAAGATGGAGTGGTTGGAATAATCGGCACCTCTGCCGGCATTACCGTTGGATAAACCCAGGGAAGCACTGGAGCCGGTCGCTCTGGCAGGAGGGCAGCTAAAAGTGCCACCGTTAAGAGAAGCCAGACCTTCTGGAGATAATTCCTCAAAAACACTACAACTCCTTCACGGATCTACATGATTTGACTTTTTCGTGGCACGTGTCGCGACAAGCCGCGACACCTAGGGTCAGGGTTAGGGTTAGGGTTAGGGTTAGCGACACGTGTCGCGACACATGCCACGAAAAAGACAAATAATGTACATCAGTCTACTGCGTGTGAAAGATTCGACAGTGCCTAAGTCGTACCACTTGCCCTCTGCCTCAACGTCTGCTTCGAAAGTTTCTGCCGCGGTATATACCTCGAGAACTTGTCGCACTTACTGCTTCAAGTCTATTCGTTTCGACCAGTATATGGATGTGTACCGATCATCGAAACATAATATGGACAGGATGTATTAGCCGGGGTGTAAACCCGGTCGTACACATGGTCCGCCGCACTGAACCTCCCAACGGCGGCGCCGGCAGCACGGCCGACGCTCCAGGAAGACCCGAGGTCGTACACAACACGGCCGAAGGTCTGACGTCAAAAACACGCCTCCTGTGTCGAGCATACGCCATGCAACGACCCAACTCATCGACAGGACAGGCGTTTGAAGAGGTTCCGACATCGAGGGTATTCACGAGCGCGTGCGTCGGTAAGAAGGCCGGCCCGTGACGCCTACCGGTGCAGCCGAGATGGGTGCGGGCCTCGACAAAGAAACCGCGCGGAAACCCGGTCGGTCGGTAGGGGCAACAATTCGCAACATACTACGTGTCAGCAACGCCTTGGGACTAGTATAGACTTATGTTCACTACAATATACTATGTAGTATTTATCGCGTTTGAGGATTGTTGGCTTAAGGGGCCGCTTCGGCGGACGCGCTCACGCCTGAGCATTCCACGACTATACACGGTATTAGACGGTATTATACGACTGCAGTCAAAGAGAGGTACCAAGAGGTACCGGTGCATTAAGGGACCGCATCATAATATGTGTATATTCCATGCATTGTCTTCACCCATCTAAAGAGTAAGGTCAAACAGAGAACATGACGCCATACACCCTCCTCCCCCTCAGATCAGAGCATTATTGTCGCTTTCTCCTGTGATTTGTTTTCGTCAACCTGGCCAAATGTTGACATAACTTCGTTCGGCATCGTACCGAAGACAAACCCATTGGTGGGATATCGCTCTCCGAGCGAACGATAAGTGCGACCGCCACTTTCCCGGGGCAAGGAAAGCGAAAGCGCACCGTTTCGTCTGTTTTCTCTCTACAAGCACTCAATGGTACCGTTAAAAACAGTCACGACTTTCCAACAGCGCGAGTCCGTGCTATAACATCCCGTTGTCGCTTTAATTCGTATTTAGTGCGGGACCAAAAAGGCTTTTCCGTTGCGGTCAGCTAGAGACTATTTTTCTGGCCTGTTACCAACGCGGCAGCCTCGTTGCAGAGGGTAGATACTCCAGTAAAGAAACTCTGCAAACACCGGATATCGTTGTCGGCGTGCCTCGTGCACACCGATGGGCGAGCGGAAGGGTAAGTTAGTTTCGAAACCGCTCTCGACGTTTTTGGGGTTGTTGTCGGATCGATCACGATGTTATCCCCACGCTCTTTCTGCCTAGAAAGGAGGTTTTCTCCGACTCCAGGGGCACATATATTGTATACTCGCCTTTTGCTTCAAATATTAATGTTGTAACGTCCAGTCGTCGCTTTATTGTATACCAGTGATGTACGGTATAAAGTTTGGGATAAATGAGGCCTCTCTGTTGCAGCTACAATGGCAGCGGCGTTCGTTGTTGCTTTGCCCTTATATTGAGGCCGCAGCGTAGATATCTGCTATCTCCCCCCTAGCGGGCTTTTTCTCGTCTGTGTTACGCACAAACGACTACTACTGTACTACCCACACCTCTCGTAGAAGGTTCGGCTTCGAGTGTCCCGTGAAAATGCTGCATGCTAAATTGGACACTGCTCGTACAGAAGCTTGGCATCCATCTCTATGAACGCCGTTCCGAGAGAACATCTGGCTTCCGCTGTGGCCACCGGACGCTGTCACCCCTACGTATATGTGTGAGATTTTTGCGGATTTCAACCCCACGTAGTCCATAACAACGTCCATGGCCGTGCCGTACAGGCTATGATTCGCCGTCCGCTCTCCCCACTCGGTAGAAGTACGTTGTGTACCGCTTGTCCTCTACACGGGCCAACATATAACAGACCAAACCGGAAAACAAACAACAGGCAGCAAGCTCAGACTACATGCCGTCCTCTACCCCCACACAGTAGAAGCCAGATACAAACTTGAACCAGCATCCGCTCCTATGCACGAACCGCGTATCAAACACTAATACATCACCCATGAAGTCTGAAGATCGAGGGACCTCACCCCGTGTGCAACCGTGTTTCGCGCTCACTGAAGCCCTGAAAGGGTGAGTTGACAAACTTCGATCAAACCCAACGAGATAGACAAATCTGAACCCAATGCTACGCGCAATAAACACTATGGCATGCACCGGGGGGAAGGGGGGGGGTTGAAGGGCACACAGATGTGACGGTTTCTTAAAAAACGCATGGAGCGTCGACACTCCACCGCGAGTGGAGCTCGAAATATAGTGTGAAATATGTGAAGTAGTTCGAAATATGTATATATCACATCCGGCGATGGGAGTCAAGCGAGAATAGCCGCCCCCCATTGTTGAAATACACTTTTTTGAGTACAACCACTGAAAACTGTCCAACCCCCCATCCCCGACCTTGTCACTCCGCGACAGACAACAATGCAGCTGGCGCTGGTGTTAGGGACAGGGCTAGCTCTACTGAAGGCCTGTTCAGCCAATGATGCTTCGGCGGAGGTCACGTTCGGCCAATCAAAAGGGAGTTCCGCGCAAAGCACGAGGGCATGCTCTGTGCAGGAGCTGTTACCGCTGCCATGTCAAGACAAGTCCTCAGAGTGGACCGATGAGTACGTTACCGAACAGCTCTACGACTGCACATGCGCAGCAATGAAAGCTAGGTGAGTATGCAGTAGTTATGTTGCAGTCACCGGCGTGATATGATGAACAAGGGTATCCATGAGCGTCTTGCGTTGTGTTTCAGTCAACTGTGGAAACATGTAGGCAGGGCCCGATTGTTAACGTTGCGGGATTGGTGTAGGACTGGACGAATTTGGAGGCGACATGCCCGTAGAGAGACAACATACACCATTTACCGTTTTCCATGACTATCGACATGACTGACTCCTTTCTCAAACCATGCATTTCAAGCCTCACACGATAAACATTATCGATAAGCGTATAGGTGGATGGTTGGAAATGCAACCCACTACAGTGCGCCGAACACCCTCTTGTCGTACCGACTATGCAAATTGGCAGATATTTTTGCCCAACCCAAATCGATTCAAGCTACCCTACGTGGGAACCGCGGGCTGTGTCCAAGGGTGAGTGCAGAACTAAAAGGCTGGAGGACATGGTTGGAGCCCCGCTTCCGCCGTATTCCAGGATTCTTCTCTATGGAAACTCGCACCTTCGTCAGGTGATCCAATATACGGTATGCCAGGTTTCATTGCCCACGGACGAGCTGCGCGCGTAACTGTCGTGAGAGGTGGCTGAAATGTAGAATGCCCTTGTACTTACCGTGAAGGTGATCTGTATAACACCTGTATGACATGACACATAAACATACGACGGAAAAGGACGACATTATCGAGTATTCCTTCCGTGGCGGCAAGCGTTTTCTCGAAAAACTAACCCGCGGGCGTCTTGAATCGTGTATCACGTGACTGGTTCATGACCAAAGACACTCCATTGATGGGTAATGGGCAGGCCAGGTCTCGTTCGAGCATCGTGTAATTCAAATTGAAGATGGCGACACTACTGCGCTTTCCTCAAGAAGGGGGGCAATAGTGCAAGTGACACATGCCAGGTACTAGGACAGGGTTCGAGCTAAACCGAGTTACCTAGCAGGCGCCAATGAAGTGGGAAGTACTGATAACGCCTGGATATCGCCCTGTTAATAATTACCATGATGGAAAATACTTAGTAACTCCCGTGTCGCAGTATAGTTGTCGGCGTTGGTGATACCCTCATGAGTGCTGCAACCTATTTCGATTGGGTTCGGCACGGCCGTAATGACCCAATCGCCAGCTCTCGCGTAAACCGTATTGATGCCCTTCCCTATCTGTGACAACCACCTCGGTACAAATGAAATATTCCTTGACCCATGTGAGTTTTTTCTCCTCGAACCAAGCAGCCGGCATGCCGGCCAGCTTGACGTAGTATGTACCCCTAAGCACCTCTGGTTGGCTGCACGCCGATTGCCATAGACCAATACGTAGATGGGCTTATTCTGGTGGTTTCGATACTTCAATTTAGTTTTTGTGGAGAGAGAATACGTACGCTGTCGAGGTTAGCTAGGTCATCCGTCGGATAGCAGCGCACTTTGTGCGCATTGGAAACTTGTAACACATTAAAACAAATCCGGTGTAATCCAGCTGCAAGATTGGCGCTGTCAACACAACATCAATATCAAGCTAGTTCTGCTCTTGCTCTAAATGGTATTTATCGCATGTTCAACTTTGTTTTACACAGTTATACGTTTGCACGTTGTTGTGTCTCGTCGTTAGGTGGTGGAGGGAGTATTATGCATGTTCCAAGAGGACCTCGCGTCGAAGGTGGTGACGCTCGGCCTAGATGAAGTGTCAACGACGGTTACGAGAGATACGCAGTGCCGTGGATGCTCTGAAGGCACCAATCCGCACTGGATTTCTCCTCTACAGCACAGTCTGTTGGACCACCAATGCATTGCCGAGAGTGATGAATGCAGGTATTTTCAACACAGCCGCTAACACATGCACTTACGGCATACGTTTACTGAACAATGCCGTCCTACACGATAGGGGTAGGGGTAAAACTAATCTGACGGACAATGAGTATTCTCCTCGGCGTAGGAAGCACCGAACAAGGCATGCCTCATCATTTTTAACGTGTCGGCGTTTGACGACAGTATTCGTGGTATACCTGCAGTAGGCTATGGCTAGGTTTCGGAATGGTTCATCAGGTCAGGCTTTACTTTTTGATCAAAAACAGTTTTTCGGTGGGGTATACAGGTCCTCAATAAGGACCCCAGAAAACGTTCATGCAACTCTACCAGAGTACGCATCCCTCATAAAGGTACGCGACATGCTGCTACACACTTCCGGTGCTCTGTGCTTATCTTCTCCGATGGGCGTATCTACGACCGACTGACCGCGACCCGCATGCTTCCGTGCCTATCCCTTTGTCACTTTTGCCTTTTTTTGTCCCAGATGTGACGACAGCCACGGCGAATACAAGTTCAACAACAGAGCCGTCGTGCACTTCCAGTTTTCACACATGGAAAAGACTAAAGGTCTTGTTCATGCCCGACAGTACCACCGTATGGAGAAGCTGTCCTCATACGACGCTGTCTTCGTAAATGCCGGCAACCATCCACCTATCACCGCCGAAAAGGCTGTTGAGATCGCGCTCGAAGTTCAAGCTGCAGGAACTCAAGCGTTTTGGCTCAGTACGTATAGTGGGAGTGGTCAGATTTCAGAGTGGAGTGATGACGAAAGAGCGCGCTTCTATGACTCTGGTGCTTTGTACATTGATGTCGAGTGTATGGCACGAGGGATGGAGTACTGGACGAGAGGCGGTGTGGAAGGTGTGGTCGATGAGCATTTTTGCATGCCTGGGCCACCGAACGAGATCGCACTGTTGCTGCTAAATATTATCTGGGCTACTGTTGAAGAGAGAAAATGAGACCGACCTATCAAAAGTGTCAATCATTGGACTACCGGTGATTCAGGGCTGCAGTGATGAATACGCAACCATTGGACGGACTAGACACATGCGAGATTTTTCGTCTATATGTTCACTCCTGGCTTCTTTTCGCGAAATAGGGTACATAATATTCGTCGTTCGGTGAATCATTGTTCCTGCTGTGTTTCCCCGGATGATGCTTCAAGGGGTTGTGGGTCACACGTGGCCCTAATCAGTGAACGGGGTTGGCCTCTGGTGGGCGTATGCAAACAGTGAGATGTATTTTTGATGAAGTGGACAGCGATCAACTGGGCGGAGATCAAGGGGTCGGTAGCGGTCCCCCTTGCACAGCATTGACGCGAGTACTTGCTGTGGTGTATTGTTGGTGTCTGGGGATATATGGGTTAGAGCAAGTCTGTACCCCGAGGCGCATCGAGGGTAGCCACCTATAGGTCCCTCGATCGTCTGGTTACCGCTTGAGTTCGGTGAGCGATAATATTTAACACCGGAACACGTAGCCCGTCTCCTTTAGTAGAGGGATGACGTATCTAGCTAAAGAAATGGATGAAGTTCACCCTTCATAGTAAAGTATGGGTGAACGCAGTTCTGTTGCTGATCTGGAAGCACGGCAGTAACACTTCATGACTCGATCACTGGCGATACTCAAATTTTCGGGAAAGGTTTTTAACTTCGGCCCGGCTTCCCTATATCGACGATTCGTGAACCTATATAGTTTCCCTCGTGTAATGTACTGTAGCAGTACATCGGTTGCTCCGGTAGTCTCGACGTAGCCGGGTATCCTCCTGTTTGGTCGCACGGTAGTTTGCTGACATCGGCATTCTACACATGAGGTACATTATTATGTTATAGGAAGGTTGAGAACGCGTGTCGGACCTCTTGTAGACGTAAATCTACGGTGGGCCACTAAAACACTGCGCCAAACAAGGCCGCCGATAGTGCGAGCGGGTGCACACGAATGACGCCCTTGACGCCGACGGGTATTGGAGCTGCTGAGTCCAACTGACATTGTTGGCGGGCACATATGGCTGGGGGGAGGCTAAAGCTACCGTAGGTAGTGTGGGGGTCTTTTTTATGATTCGACTTGAACCACTTGGTTGTAAATCGCGGACAGGGTTCCCATCGGAGACAGACGTATTCCACAGGGAAACCTACGTTACAAACGCGCACATTTATTCGGGCTTCGAGTCGGAGGGGTTTTACTCGTCAAGATGCTTCCTGCCGATATCCTAATTCCAACCAGGTCAGTTTCAATTCCCAGAGTTCACAGCTGACGTGTTTCTTAGTTTATTATTAATTCCCAGTTACAGATCGAAACACCTGAAGGGCGATTCCACATTCTGTGGACGGGGATGTAATGCAATCGTGGAAGGCCTCGTTGAAGTACCTGGAACCGGTTGATTCGAAAAATAAGAATCTTCCTATGTACGGGGGAAAAATATCTTGGTTTTTACTGGTAGCTATTATTGATTCTTTGGAGATATGTGGCTGGTCGAGACACATCTCCACCGCTAGAGCCAGCCCTACGCGCCGAAACGAGAACGGGCTGTGCCACCCTCTTCCGCTGTTAATGACAGTCAGTACGGTACCAAATATGTGACTTTCGAATTAACTTATGTCCCGCGCCGTCCCCTGCAGGGCTAACACTCACACAGCTCAGCAACCGCAAACAATTGGCGCTACCTGCCTCCCCCCCTCCTTTTAGTGGCAGACACAGCTCAGCAACCGCAAACAATTGGCGCTACCTGCCTCCCCCCCTCCTTTTAGTGGCAGGGCGGGCGGGCGGGCGGACGGGCGGGCGGGTCGGAACGTCGATCGATAAAAATGGGCTAACTTTCTTCTACCCCGCCCATTTCCTTGCCAGTCATTACTGTCCAGAACACTCACTGGTCAGACGGTCTGGGCCGCAATCGGTTCAAAGATGGAAAAAACATCGCACAAACCGTTGGATGCTCCACAGAGAAACACGCATATTTCCTCTCTGGAACTCCTAACTACCGTTACATGGATCTTCCTGAACCGAGTACGCGAGCACTTTGAACAGTCCCTCTTCTCTCTGATTGGTGAATGGGATATGGGATGACACAATATACCTCAGTATACCACGGTGATACGCCAAGATCACCGAAAAAACTAAAAATATAATATTCAAATGAAAACGAAACAATTTTTCTCGCATTTAACACTCAGCCTTTCCGATGTCACACTCTTCAGCTGAATAAAAAAGGGTTTTCCATACTATACCGAATAAATATCCCAAACCAGAATATCAATTCTCACGTCTTAGCTTGAAAATCCAAACCTCCAAAAACCAGAATAACAAGTCTCAAATCGTAATTCGAAAAGTTAAACATAAAAAAATCTCAGAAAATCGAACATCAGAAACTTTAAATCTCAGAGTTACAAACATAAAAATAAATGAACTCATGTTCATGGCGAAGTTCTTGTGAAAGTGGAAAGCCTTCTTAGCAAGGGGTTTCATCAAGAAATCAGCATGTCGGTTTTCCAACTTCATACGCGTGATTTCAAACTCTCCCTGTTCGACAAGTTCTCGCAGGAAGTGGTGCTGGACATCGATATGTGCTTCGAGTTCGAGTTGGTCACGGGGTTGACCGCTATCTGTGTCGCGGCCTTGTTGTCCTTAAATACCTGGATGCGCGGGTCCCCAAAATCAGGAAAGAGAAACCGCCATACGGACCGCAGGAAGAGAGTCTCCTTAAAGCCCTCTGCCATCACAGCGTACTCTGCTCTACTCGTGGAGAGTGTGGCGTTCTTCTGCAACCTAGAGATCAATTGGATGGCCGCACCCCCATCGTAGCTCGTAAATGTTGTTCATGGGGACTAGGCGGTTCAAGTCCTCGCAAAAACGATAACACCTCTCCTTACGGCCTACCGCAAAAATGTCGTCAACGTGCACCACAGCAATGATGGAAATAGGCCCCGCCTCGGGTAGCCGGGAAACGCAATGATCGGCGAGGCGCTGTTCAAAGGCAAGACTCTTCAAACGGGTGGCCAGGTATCTACGCCAAGTTATCGACGCCTGTTTCAAGCCTTACAGACTGTGATTCAAGCGCACTACTCTCCTGGTCAGAGCCCCGCAGCCCTGTGGTATCCGCATCGAGACAACTTCCTTCAGTGCAAACTGGACAAGCGCCTGTTGTACATCGAAATGGCATACATTATACTGCAACTCTCAGGATATCGCAGCTATCAAACGGATACACGACGCACCGGGAGTGGGAGCGAAAGGCTCATTGACATCAACGCCCGGGCGCTGGCTGAATCCTCTCTCTACTAGTCGCGCTGACGCCTTGACTTCATTTCGTGTTAACAGCCACTTGACCGACACCACGTCGCCGCCCTTTTGATTCTAGGTATCCCCCAACGTCCCAGCACCCTCGACTCCAGAAATCTCCCTCTCCATCACATGGAACCAGTCGGCATGGTATTGCGAGCACATCGCCTTCTGGTATGTGGCGGGCCCCGAAAGTTCGCACACATCACACGTGGGCAGGACAGGCTTGGGCTGGCTCGGCGGGCGCTGGTTGAAGAGTGCGCAATCAGTGGACCGCGCCGCAGTGGCCGCCTGTTTGTATGCCATTGTCCTCGCGCGCGTCCGCCCCGATTGAAGGAGCTCGTTTTCCGGGGGGGGGGGCTCGTTGGGGTTATCGGCCTCCCGTGGGGATGAAGACGACAACACCGGCGGCGGCGGCGGCATCGGTGGCGCTGGTGACATCACCGGCGTCATCACCGGTGTCATTACCTGCATCGTCATCGGCGGCAGTCCTTGGTTGTTTGTCGGGGGGGGGCTCATCATCCCTGAGGTTTTGGGCCCCCTGCAGGGATGGTGACGATACCACCCCCGGCGGCGCGACACCTCCGGTGACGCCGGTGTCATCACCGGTGGCAAGTACCTGACGTGCTAGTCGGCGTCCTTCGTTGCCGGCACGGCGTTCGTTCTCGCCTGTGGTGCAGCCGCGATGATCAGCATGCGCTCCACCTCCCAAGTGAATTCCCTTGAGTCGATTGTGCGGCCACGTGCCGTGATCACATTTACGTAGTCCCGCGCTCCGCCCCCTGTTGAGGCAACAACACTGCTCGGCCTTGGGCTCCGGCTTATGAGTGAGGTGGATGTGACGGAATCTGGACTGCAAAAAAGCGAGGGTGATGGGCGGCGGCAGTTTTCCGAAACCTGGCTCGTACGATGACTTGCAGTGGGCGTTGGCCGTGGTCGCAGTGATACTCAGGCAGTCGTTCACGTAGAAGGCCGCTTCCGCCCAGTAACGGTCAAGGTCCGGGAGCTACCCGGGGAACAGTCGGGGGGGCTCAACGCAAGCGGCCATGCCGCCTCCTGGATCAGGTCAAGCCCCCGATCGACCACGCCCTTGGGCCTCGGCCCGTCAACCCCGGTGTGGTCATGAGGAATATTCCTGTCGATTCACAGGCTCGCGAAAAGCACTTTCACTAACACCGTTGTTCGTCCGGAAGCACTCGACTACTCCGCCGACGTCGCTCAGGAATGTCCGCGTTGTCGTGGTCACGTCGGCAGCGCTCTTATTCCTTAGGAGATACAGCCACCCTATGAGGGTTGTGCCATCCTTGAGCAGGATCAGGTACAGAGCCCCCCCGACAGACGCGACGTTCCTGGGGCCGGCAAGGCCAAGAAAAACACACTACAGGGGAAATGGCTTCCGAGATGGACTCATCGTAGGTACCGACGCACGCCTCCCCTTCGCCTGCACGCATCCCCTGCAAGCGACCCGGGTGCCCGTTAGCTTGACGCCTTGCTACTTGGCCGTCTCGCGTAGAAGTTCCGCGTGAGCGTGGGCATTGTACCCGTGGAAGATGTTGGTACTCACCTCCTTAAAGCATCTAACTCACCTATGGGCTGTGGGGACGAGCACGGCAACAGCGATCGCCGGGCGGGGTGCGGGGGGCAGGGGGGAGGAGGCATGTTACCCTGGGGTTAGCCGACGACGGTGCCGGTACATTACATCCCAGCATTGTCGTAGGGAGCGGGGGGGGGGTTGCTACCGTTGCCAACGGTTCTACCCCTGCCGATGGGTCTACCACTACCCTCGAAGGATCTACCGCTACCATACCCCCGGCGACGGCGGCATAGATAATAGCCCCGGCGTCCACATAATAGGCACCGGCGCACGGGGGGGGGGGGTTACATGGCCATCAAAGCCAGTGCGCCACGTAAAGGAGGGGGGGTGGGGAAGGGGGGGTCGCGACGCGTGGCACTTAGGCGTGAGTCTGCCCTGTCTATGGGGAAAGTCAAACGGCCACCCATGAGGTGGGTATCATTGGCATCGAGAGTTACCGGCTCCTGAGCCTGGTTTGTGTGCAGCCAGAACGCAAGCGGACACATAGACGTGCACACTCGCAGCAGGTGAGTAGACGGTCGAGGTGGCGACCCAGAAAAGCAAAACAAAACAAAACAAAATGCAAAGTCCATCAACAGGGAGAGCTAGCTATGCATGCGCACGCTCGCTCATGGCAAGTAAAACATAAAAGCGAAAGAGCTACGAAGCGGGAACAACAGAGAGAAGAGAAACAAAAGAAAAATATAATTAAAAATAAATAAACAAAGAAGGGGTAAGCGAAAATCAGCGAGGCATTCAGAAGACGAGAGAGTACGGGCGGTCCTACGCTAACTACTTCGGTATTGGAAACGCTTGCATCATGACGATGATGGCCATATCCACTTGTCGAACATTTGGGTAGGCTTCCCCCCCCTCTGCCCCCCACCATTTCCCGCAGCCGTCACGTGCCGCTTTGCTGCATCGCTCCTCTCCGAGCAATATATCAGTTCCGCATGGAAGCCTCCGCCCCGTCCTCGACCGCTCGAGACCACCTGCCGGCCTTCTGTACTGCCTCGCGCCACCCTTCAGGCCTGATGCCGAACGCCTTGACGCCCTCCATGAGGCGCCCCATCCAGTCCCTCTCCTGTCCAAAGGTGTAGCCCTTACTACCGACCATCTCCCCAAACGCAACCCCTTCGGCAGCCGCTCCTTCCCCATGCGTGCCAGGAAACCATTGAATGCTGGCCTTCGCCTGCGCATCGCTGCCTCGGTGATCTTGGAGTCTGTCTTGGCAAGCGTGTGGGCGTAGGATAGAGTGTGGTCTTCGCGTTTCCGTTTCCGCCAGCGGGGCCATCGAAGGGGCATACTGCTGTGATGGGCCTTCCGTAGCCTGACTGGCGTAACCAGCTGGTTTCGGGCTCCACGTAACGCACCCGTACAAGATCGTCACGAATACTACCTCAGCTTTCACCAGCCACACGTTCAAACGCAGGCGCACACCCGGGCGGTCATAGGCTCCAATCTTATACAGCCCGAAGAATGCCCATGCCCTCTGGAGTCGACGCGTTACCTCGACACTGAGGTCCTGGTTCGCGCTGATAGCCCCGCCGAAGTACACAAACCCGACCGTTGGTTTGTACACCTGGCCAGTTGCAGTGACGCTGAATGACACGCCCCCCCCATGTTTCGTTTGCAGGCACATGATCACCAACTTGGCCTCAGAGACCGCAAGCCCTAACGCCTCACACGCAGTCGCCATCACCGTCATCATCCTCTCAAACCCTACAGGTGATCGCGATACAACTCCCGCATTACTAGCGCACAGCTGCCTGCCTGCTGCCACATTTATTTGCGATGATGGGCATCGCTTAACAATTACATGTTGGTGGTGGTAGGACCAACCAGTCCACGCACCAACCGACGCACCCAACAATCCGCTTAACCACCAACCCACACCCACGCACCTATATATATACAGCAGCAGTACGTATACAGACGCATCCAGCCACCATTCAAGTTTTCTGCGCTGACGTGCATCGCTTAACAGTGAAAGCGATCCCAAGACTATTGTTGATGGAACAGTCTGGATATAGAAGAACCGCCAACGCAGTAGCTTAAATGCAGTACTGCTTGTAGGAGCGTGGCCACTCTCATGCTGTGATGCCAAGCTCGTCGTTCCCACCATTCTTGTGTAGTGGGTAGTGGGTAGTGGGGGTATAATCCTGGTACCAGGCGTAACACCGACGCGGCAGGGGGTGTGGTATACCACATACCCCGGTGATAAGTCGGATGGTTGTTTTTTATTTTTATTAAATTTCTATTTTTTTAACCCGGCCGAATGGTATACTCCAGGTTTTTTTTTGTTTTTTTATACACTACGAGTCTGTTATTATTTTTATTTTATGTTTTCCATCCCATTTATTATCTTCGCCCTTCCTTTCTCTCTCCTTCCTAGTCGTAACTCAGATCCGGGGTCACAAAGTAGGCTCGTCTCTCTCCTCCCCCACTACGTAGGGTTCTTGCCTTGCATTTTTATCTCGAGAATATTTCGGCACTTTCTTCCCTCGTCGACTTGCGTCGGATTCCGCCTACCCACGCCACGAAAGAGCTCTCAGCAATTGGCTCCTTTTTATTTTTTCAAATAAAGACAAAATATCTCACCACGGTGGGATTCGATCTTGGGTACCAATGATAGTAGTCTTTGAAGCTGACCACTACTCTACCGGGGGCGACCGGCTGATACGTAGTTGAAAATAAAAATAGCCCGATCGATGATTGAGATTTGGATGATTTCTCGCTTTTGGCGCTGTCTTCTTGTGGAGGTGAAGGCACTATCCTATTACATGTACACGATTAAATAACCCTGCTCTACTATTACGGAGGACCATAGTAAATAGGACCAAATATTGGTAGTAAAAATAGGGAAATATGTAGGTTTTTGTGTGTGCCGTAGGTCCTATTTACTATAGCCCCCCGTAATATTAATAAGATCGATCGACCACAACTACCCTGCCCACAGGGCAGGTCTTAGACAAAATATGTGTTCTATGATAATATGATAATATGGCAATGCAGCACATCGCGTCCCGGGGTACAATCTTGCTGTAAGTGCGATGTCTATAAATATGTACGAGCCTGCGGTTTTCGCGTTTTCGCTCGCGACGATCAATCGATGTTGTTTATTAAATAATAGTCTTCTGGTGCTGTCTTGTGTATCAAAAATATGTTTCCCTTTGTTTACAGTATACGCAAAAAAATAATAATAATAATAATAATAAAAATGCGGCAGCTGTGAGCGAGGCAGATTGCGTGGTTAATACTGAATTAGCCCTTAAAGTGTTATATGCCAGGCACTCGCATTCCTTTAGGACAACAGCTCTCTCGAAAACAAAACTCGGCAGGAGCATCGGCGTCGTACACCACCTGGCTACGTACCAAAATCAAAGTACGAACTCGTACGTAACTATGAATTATCTTTATGGTTGTTTTGAGCGACGGGCCTACGGGCTACTACTGGCCTACGTATAATACGGGGTATGAATATCCTACTTTTTTTGTATATTCGTAATTCGTACCTCACATATTATAGGTTTTGACGCAACTGACACTCAGAGCACTCAGCACTCAGCACTGCCTTGCTGTGGCTGTTGTATTTGGTATTTTATCGTATCGTAGCATATATATTGACAGGAGACCGGGCCCAGGCACAGACACCACGACACTTCGTAGCAGCAGCAGCAGCAGCACCGACTAATCGACACATCATCATGACGCGGGGCATGGCCTGTTCTACCCTTCTTCTGGCGATAGTACTAGTAATAGTAGCTCCTTGGGCGCACGCTGTAGATGTTGGCAGCTGCGATCAGTTTGCAGCAGTGGACCGCAGGACGGAGACGGAGGTGACGGTCACTACAGCAGACTTCAAGTGCGATACCTACACGCGCCTGTCGATCCGTACCGACATGGTGCTCAAGTCCACCGTGGGCAAGGTTACATTCACCAACCTGGCGCTGAAGGTTTATGGATCGCTGATAATCGAGCCGGATGTGGTTTTCACTGGGGTATCTCTGGTGGTGAGTCGCAACGCGGTGTCGACGGCAAGCAAGAAGACATACCGGTATAATACTGGTACGGTACAGAGGGCACCTAATAAGAAACAGGAAACCTGGCCCAGGTTGGATTTCTTATTTGAGAGAAGGTGTTTTGTACACTAATTTCAAGATAACGACTATCGAATTTCTTATTTTCCTCACAAATATAAGCCTGGTTTTCTTATCAGCCTGTTTTTTATGAGCTGTCATGCACGTAATGTACGACACTCACTCGTATACCAGTCTTCATATTTTTTCTTTCTTTCTTTTTTCCATCCCATTTATTATCTTCGCACTTCCGTCTCTCTTCCTCCCTCGTAACTCAGATGCGGGGTTATAAAGTAGACTCCTCTCCCTCCTCCCCCACTACGGTTCTTGCCTTGGTTTTTATCGCGCAGCGGGTTCAGCCTTCCCAACACTCACTCTACTCGTCGATTTCCATCGAATTGGGCTTAGTCACGCTCTCCTCGCGCTTTCCGCTAGTCAAGATATTTTATCTTTATTTTTATTTTTATTTTTATTTGCACTCGGGGGGGCTCGAACTCTCGATCTCGACTTCCACAGGATTCGTGCGTGGTTACCTCCTACTCGAGCCTACCGGCGCGATCTGTACGGAATTATAAGCCTGAATCGGACATATATTTTAGCTGTTAGTAACTATTATTAATAATAGCTTTTCTCGTCACCGAACAGCAGCAGCGCGAATTTCTGTCATCCATAGTTTGACGGCTACGTCACACTCATTTCGGAACTTCCGAGTGACGAAATTACCCCGAGGACATGATTATCGAGGCAAAAAAAGCAAGACTATCCTGGGAGTCAACGGGGCGGGAATTCCCATATAGAATTGGACGGGACGGGTGTTCCCGTCCCGTCCTATCGTGAAATGTCTCCCGTCCACAACCTCCCGTCCCATCCCATCATGTTTTTCCTACCCGTTTCCTCCCCGTATGGCCGAATTGGCATCCTCCCGTCCTCCCGTCCCCACCTTGCTTCCCATCCCATCGTCTGATACTTTCTCCCGTCCCATTACTTCCCATCCCGTTGGCAGGATACTTTCTTCCGTCCCAATTGCTTCCCGTTCCACTATCCCCGCACGTACTCCCGTTCCCATGACCATTGTGGACATGCTGCTCCCATTGTCAGTTCCCATCTTCCTCCCATTTGGGCTTCCCACTCAACCTCCCAAATCTCCCATTTGCCCTTCCCACTTACGTGTAGTTTCCGATTCGTAGTTTCAGTGGGAGTTGAATAAAATGATTATAAATACGTCAGCTGTGAGTTCAACCGATTGAATAGTTGATACAGCTGTATATATTCATATATGAATGTTGGATTTGATTATTTATTGTTGTTGTGGTAAGCTGCCTTTATTTGTTTTCACTTTTGGAGAGAGACGCACAACACACACGTTCCTCATTGCGGAATCGACCCGTGGCGGCTCGGCTGCTGAGCCTCCGGCACAGCCAAGTCGGTAATTTGCGATCGGTGGTACTCCCGTGAATAAGATGGGTGCCGGTGTTGCTGGCAATTTCCCAGTGGCTTTCCCGTTGTCTTTCCCATAGACAATGGCAATTTTCCCATTGTTTCCCGTCCCACTATAAAACGTGATAGTCCCATCCCATCCCGTCTGAAACATCAGAGCCATATTCGATTCCCATCCCGTCCCCATCAATCAAAAACTCCCATCTCCCTGTCCCGTTCCCATCCTGTCTAGAAAGCATGTGGGCATTTCCCGTCCCGTTCCGTTCCCGTCTAGACGCAAATGGGCCCGTCCCATCCCGTCACAACGGGAGCAGAAAAAACGATGATGGAATCCCGTCCCGTTGACAGCGGGAGCGCAATTTGTTTCCGCCCGCGGCGGGCTAAACACTCCCGTCCCGTCCCACACGGTGCCTGCGGCACCATGATAGTCCTTGAAAAAAAGCAAAGGGTTTTATACCCGCCGGGAGTTTCAGCCAAACGGGGGTCTAGGAAAAACAACCCCCCGGCAGGTGCCCGCGCGTAGCTCAGCCTGACTCGAAACTCAACCATGATGCTCCGACAAGACACCCGTAGGCCATGCCGAGCACACACACTGTTTTGCATTTATTTTCCGGCACGTTGTCGGTCGAAGCAATGTGGACGCCATCACGGGAGGGCTGGCGGAGAGCGGCAGCGCCCTATGGCGCAGGAGAGTGCACAAAAACGCCCTATTTTTCTAAATTGATAATTGCCTTTTTCCTTGTCTAATGAAAATGATAATCGAAAATAGTGGGTTTTGTATTGTTGTAAGAAATGTGCCTCCCTCACACTCGAAAATTACGTTGTGAACTACTGTCATTTGTGGCAGCCGTCGATGACAAACAAAAAGAGAGGTGGACAGACCTTGATAGTAGATCTTTACGGGGGGTTTGTGCTAGACGCCTCAAGCCGACTCTCCGACCCGAACCCTAACCCTAACCTTAACCCGAACCCTATGCCAGTGGTCAGTGCTGGGATGCTGTGCTTAGTTGACTCGGCCGGCGTGGATGGTGAGCTTGGAAAGACTCTTGGTTTGCTCGGGATGCTGTGGCTGGGAAAGACTCCAAGTTGATTGCGCTGCGTAAAGCATACCCTTGGCCAACCAGAGTGCCTAAACAGCTACCTTAGGAAGATCTGCTATCATGCTTTGTCCACTACTGAACAAAAATCAAAGTGGGCATGGCAGTCTCGAGATATTATCAAGATCCAAGAAAATCGGGATTTATGGGCGAGATATGATACCTCGCCCCGAAATACCAATCCCCTTACTAAGTTATGCCTTATGCCCAGCTGCTTATTATATCCTCTGTTTTATGAGCCTGTCAAAGCTGATTTCGATATGTTTCTGTGGATCGATACCTACCACCTACCACCAATGAACATATACGTAATCTAGGTCAAATTTTGACTGTGAGCGAAATGCAACTAATAATAGTAACTCTAAAAAACTACAAACTAAAAAAAAATCGATTACCATTCTCATCGGAAAGGCAATTCTCAGTTAGGGAAAATCGGCTGTTCATTTTTTACTACAATTTGGGGTGGTATGCCTTCGCAAGGCTACTATATTTGGAGCATAAGCCAAAGAAAGGTATACATACAGTAGGCCTTTTGAGCCATGTAAACACGAAATACTCTAGTCGGCAAAACACTTTCATTTTTCCTGGTCTTCCCTCTGATTGGCCATCACCCGATCGTACCTATTGTTCGCTGAAAAGTTCCAGGCACACCTCTCTGTGGCTACCTGGTGTGTGTGTTGTCTTCACATTAAACCCGTTATTTCTACTCAACCACATCAGTACACCCAGTGCCTGTCCTGATTCCTAATCCTAGAGAGATACAAATGATCAAATGATCAAAGTATGTGGTCACAGACTGTGAAACGGAGAAAAACCAAAACAAAATAAACGCAAATTAATGGGTAAAGCAAGTGAGATGCTAACGTACCGGGTACGAGAACACAACGACACGAGCCGAACCAAAAAATAAGAACAAACAGACAATATAAAAACGAATTCTGAAATGAAACAGAATACAAATGACGCAGGGAGACAGAAGCGCCCCTAGAAGAAAAGCACACGTGCCCAAGAGGAACAGATAACTGCTGCACGGGCGAGGCAACACGAAAAAGAGGAAGACACCGGCATAGGGCGGAAACAAAGGGAGAAACAAGGCAAAAAGGTAAGAAAGAAGACACAAGAGAGGAAAAGAGAAAAATCGTTCTTAAGGCAAGCTCAAGGCGATGGTAATAACAAGTTCCCGTCTCTGCTCTAAAAACCGATACGGGGACCATGTCACACCTTCTGCCATCTACTTCCCAATCTAAACAGGAACGGTGTCAAGAGCCGGTACTACCTCTGCCGCGCCCCTCCCCAGTGAACAGTTCAACAAGAAACAAACAAACGAAATAAAACAATAAATAGAATTCAAGGGCTAGTCGAACCGATACCTTGCCGCACGATCTACCATTTCGTTTCTGCGTTCGTGGACAGCTGTATCAGCCCCTCCTTGTCGCCTCTCTTGGCGTTCTCAGCTGCATGCCGTAGCCAGCTTCTCTTCGCTTCGGCCCTGTGCCACCTCGCCATGAAATGGTCTGCCGCCTCGCCGACCCCCCGATACCACACCCCACTCTTCTTAGCCGCCCTCGGCCATAGTACCGTCTCTGCTCCGAACAGTAAAGGGGAGCTTTCTGTGGAGCCCTCTGTCGCTCGAAAAGCCCTGAGGTCGTCTGCTAGACATTGTGCCCAGTTATTTTCTGGTCGGCCAGGTCCCGGGTTCGTCCCACCGATGATCGTCCCAGACATCACCCGCTTGGTCAGCCGCTAATTGGTCGTGCGCTGTACGGCCCCCGCAAAGAGGAGACGTCGTTTGCGGATGGTCGTCTCAACGCTCTCGCATTGTGCCTTCTTGAGAGGCTTGGCGTACGACATGAGATGGTCGGTGCGTTGTCGGCGCTGGAAACCAATGATGCGTAGGAGGAAGTTGTGGTGTGCCGTTCGGAGCTCAGCGAAGTGCTCCTGGCCAAGGGTCCCCGTCACTCACCCATACAGCAGTATCTCCATCACCTCGGCCTTTAGCATGCGCACCTTTAGAGTGAACGGGGCATCCTCCATATCGTACAGCTTCCGCTTGAACCGATTGTAGCATGCCCTTGCGAGTCGGATGCGTCGTTTGATCTCCGGCATAATGCCCGCGCTTGCGACGACAAGACCACCAAGGTACAAAAACTGTACGGTATATTATATGTAGCGGCTGCTGTATATGGTCGACAAATTATGAAGGCAAACGCATGTCGCCCTATTTATAATCACCCTACTTATTACTGTAATACTAAGGGGAATTATACCGATTATTTAAAGGGTTTTCTTTTGACGTTAGTATGGAAGAGGCACACCTTGAGCGAGCGCGATGTAGATTACCGTAGGCAACAGGATATACGGCATAGACTTCACTGTGTCGCCTTCAACCATCGCTGCGCTTGTCAGGACGAACGAAGGTGGGTATCGACGGCAGATATAGGCACTCTCGGTTACCGCCGTGGCCTCGGGGCCTGGCGGTGTCAACCCTGAAGATGTCAATACATAACGACGACCTCTGCGCATTTTCTTAAATCTAGGGGGCATGGAGACGTGAGAAGATGTCAATGGCTCGATGCCTGTTTTTCACTGGCGAAATATAAGAACTTGACTTATCCGCGCGCCCCGACAAAGTACGCCTCGCCTGCCCTCGCTTTACTACCCCGTGCTTGCTCGGATTCCCGATAAACATTGACTGCACTTTGTGCGGTTGAGTCCATACCACGAGCGTGTAAAATACTCCGCTGTATAAACCTGGCAACTATCTGCCGACGTATGAGACTATTCGCATTAACATTACAGTAGACTGATGGCCTACACACAGTAGACAGACCTGTTTGGGGCAAGTGTCGGCTGCCCCGACTCTTCAGGCTGATGTTCAAGTCGTGCTGCGGCGTGTTTAGCTATTTGTACACGAACACCATGTTGCGGGCAGACGACTCGTTAGTGTGGTGTGTACGATGTTGCGGGCGGTCGATCCGTCGGCTGTAGGGTTGCACCCCGGCCTCAAAATTTGGAACCGCTAATCGGACCGGATTGTGGGGGATTCAGACGGAACCGGGTACCCGGCCTGCTTTCAGCCCGGGTACCCGGGTACCCGGGTCACCATGAACTATTATCTCCCCTTTTAGCGTTTCAGCGGGCCTGAACGGTCCGCAGGCGGCGTGGTAAGGCGGACGGTGGGAGGGAATGACTTAATTTCGTCTATTCTCTCAATGAATCATGCCAAAGAAAGAAGATGGAAGGCAGAAAGCTGCCTCTTGCAGTGTGGGCTGAGAGAGAGGTGTGTGTGTTAAATGTTAAAATAAACCACTCACACCGGTCGCCCCGGTAGAGTAGTGGTCAGCTTCAAAGACTACTATCATTGGTACCCAAGATCGAATCCCACCGTGGTGAGAGATTTTGTCTTTATTTGAAAAAATAAAAAGGAACCAATTGCTGAGAGCGCCTTCGTGGCGTGGGTAGGCGGAATCCGTCGCAAGTCGACGAGGGAAGAAAGTGCTGAAATCTTCTCGCGATAAAAATGCAAGGCAAGAACCGTAGTGGGGGAGGAGGGAGAAGAGCCTACTTTGTGACCCCGGATCTGAGTTACGACTAGGAAGGAGAGAAAGGAAGGGCGAAGATAATAAATGGGATGGGAAAAAAAAAGGAAAAAAAAAACAGAGACCAGCCAGGCTGCTGGATTTATATCCCCCCTGTATATCCCCTTCTTTTGTCCCCTATTTCACAGCAGAAAGGAAGTAGGCAGCCTCAGGGAGAAGAATTATTCCCCCCCTTATAGCACTCTGTTGCGAATGGTCCACGTCATACACGTCATCCATGTCCTGGCTCATGGCTCATACGCGTGTGTGTCCTAGTAGCTGGTAGAGGGTATCGTCTGTGTGTCGCGTGTTGTGCGAAGGCTGTAGGAGAGAAGGGAGAAAAGGAAAAAGGAGAATCTAGTGGCACAAGCAGTGTATGTATGTATAAATCAACGTACATCCCAGTTTTGGGGGCTCCGTATAGCACAATCAACGGGTATCCGGGTACCCGGGTACTATCCGGGTACCCGGGTCCAAATAAATACCCGGGGTAAATTTATTTGTTCCGACCCGATTCCGGTTCCGACGGTTCCGGGTACCCGCCACCGGGTACCCGGTTCTCAGTCAGACGGGGTGCAACCCTAGTCGGCTGCCCTACTTGACTATACAGCTGAAATGTGTACCTTACTTCCAGGAGACGGGCTGTGATTGTATGTTTCGTACACACCGCTTAATGTTGAAAACGACAAAAGGTGTAGATCACGTCTACCCACCGGAGGTTGTGACACACATTTTTACCATTCCTGTCGTCTGCTGACTATTTCCCACAGCGATCGAACGGAGGCGCTTTGAAGCTCGAGCTGGGAGCAGTCGGTGTGTTCAAGGGTACCGCGGACTTCAACGGGAACTCCATCGTCGCAACAGAACTTCCATCGACTGATGATGACAGTTTCCGCAGATTTTCCCAAGCGGGCCGCAAAGGCGGCGCAGTCCACAACAAGGTAATGTAGGCGTTAAAGAATGCACATTATGACTTCGGGCAAAATTGGGTATCTACGCAAAAGCCTCTGCTTGGCGCTTCTTGATTCCTTTCATGAAGTTCGCACACTATTCGTAATAGGTTGCTGTTCTTGTTTGCGTTGTCTATTTTCACACTACGTACTGCAAGTCGCTGCAAACGTTCACCAGTACAGCAGTAATCCGTGGTCACAAGGCAGCCTCCAACAACTCTGGAGCGGACGAGTACCTCAGTATGCTCCTACCAGCAGCCACGGAATGAAAACAGTCTATGTTAGCGGTCAGATCGGCATTTCCAGGGACTTGCTTCGACGAGCTCTGCATGGTATGTCTACCAGCTGGTGTCTACAGTAATTCCGAAGGCAGTACAATACTCGCCCGGTGATTGACCGACTGCGACGTCGTTGCGTCTATGTACCCGGGGTAGAGCCGGCAACAGTATGGTACTGTAGTCGCCGTCTCGTGATCTTCCTGAATATATCGACAGCGTCATGTTGGTACGCAAGAGGCACCGCAGCAAACAGCTTTGTCTACAAGGACCTATACTCGTTCGAACAGAATATGTCGTTTGCAACGCTGATGTATAGGCGTAAAGCACTGCTGCTGTAGGTACCAATTTCTCGTAGTACGCGAGTGTCCAAAACGCTGAAAGGTTTCGCGAAAGACGCTACTGCTGCATCATTACTGTAGTGCAAACTTAGAGGTTGCTTTGTTTGATCTCGTGTACAGAGCAAACAACGACATGGAAAATATTTTCAAAATATTATGCGAAGTTCATCATCAATGTGCCAGTGTATCGGCGTCTGCTGTTGTATGACACTACTGAAATGCGTTACATGTATGATACACATATATATATGGATATATGGATACATATTTGTGTTTATGGTCTTTTCATGACCCGCAGGGAAACCTGACTTTCGAAAAGGATGCTACCTTCGTGGACAATCAAAACATCGGGGGTGGCTATGGAGAAGGTGGGGCTCTTTCAGTGCACGTAAAAGGCAGCGTGCACTTCATGGGAAATCTCAACGTGACCGTCAACAGCAACCTCGTGAGCACGGTCGATTAGACGTATTTAGGGGGCCAGTAGGATACCTATTAATGTACGTTTAGAACGAGCTTGGACAGGTTTGTCAGGACAGGAAGATACTATGAGTAGTAATACTTGTACTCTTGTGACGAACGCATTGATACATAAATACGTGAGCACTCGCAATGTATAGGCTGTACGTTACCCCGCGTGTTATCATGGCAAGGGCCTGCTGAAGAAACAGAAATTCGGCATTGTCCGGCAGCTAATATGGTTTCCGTGGGCGATATCGCTGTGCGGTGCCAGCAAGCCCTTCGGTCCAGGTGAACTCTACTGCACAATATATATCGTGTGCCCGAACTCCGAAAATAATTAATTAACTCTATTTATGGTACGAAATAATTAAATTGGAATTGCGATCTAATTATTTTATTGTTTTGCCCAGATTGCACCCCCGCACCTGAAAATAAATAATTAAACATGAACACGTTTTTGTTGTGTTATCTCAAATACGCATGCTGTGCTCTCTATGAACGCCCGTTGCGCCTGTTTATGCCGCTTTATACCCCGTCAAACGATGCAGAACGATTTGGACGATGGCCAAGACGTTGATGTGTTGTACAACCTTGGCGAGGGTGGAGGCATCTATAACCTTGGCGACATCGTGGTCGATGGAGAGGCGTTATTCTTGGGAAACGCGGGCGGGGTGAGCGTGCAAGGGTGGCAAACATGTAATTACTGCAGGGTAACAGAAATTCGCTGGATTTTGTAAACTAAGGCAGGGCATACGACACCAGGCAGAAACTATTGACGAATGGTTGTTGCGAACGGTTTTGGCGCTGCGTACAGGCAACACGAAGGCGTGGTCGCTGAAAATAACATGGCAGGTGCTCGCCTTTGTGCCTGTTGTGCTCTTCGCCAAGTGCAGGATACGGAAAACAAAGCGCGACCAATAGGAAAGGCAGCCGAGATTTGCATTCGCATAAGAACTTCGGAGCTTAGTACTGGTTATACTGAAGTAGGGTGTAGAACGCGCCAATTCCCAAACATCAAATCCAGCCTGGACTATAAATAGCTTTTCTGCTTTTCATTGCAGTACTGGCGGCATGTGTTATGTTCCAGATCCTTGTAGCTTGTCTAGTGCGGTGAATTACTGCAACATCATTTCATTCATACTGTACAGCGTATCGCACCTCCCTGCATCGACTCACGCATTGAAATGAGCGATAGACGGGTTGATCTTAGGATTAGACGTAAATCTACACCACTAGAAGCGCGCACAGGCAACCCTTTATAGGGGGGCTGTTCCGGGCGCTGGCGTACATGATCAATAATCGGCGGTGTTATAACACTGGCACATTTAATATTCCCGATGCCAAGTACTATAGGGGTTAATTGTGTACCCAGTTGCACTGCCTTCGAAGCACCCCAGCACTCGGTCGTCTAGGTTCCTAGTATTCGCGTGATGACCAGTAGACGCAAACCAAGGCCGGCTGTGTCGCTTTCGACGGGATGTTTGATGTAACGCAGCGACACATGTCGATTCAGGTCAACTCGTTCTCAAATATCTACAAAGTAAACCAAAACTGTGTTTGTCGCCACACTCTCGCAAAATCGGCCGTCGCAGCAAGGAGGAGCGATCTACCAAGATCAGTGGGCGACGTCTGTTTTCAACGGCTTCGCCACTTTCACGGAAAACCAATGCACCAACGTGAGTGTTGGGCGTGACAGTTTGGCGCCTGCCCCCTGGCTCCCGAACTTTCCCTATAAAGGTCGTTCTTAACGAAACTTTTTGTTTAGGGAGAAGCCGAAACAACCGTTTCTTTCAGCTTGCGAGGACGACATTTTCCGTAAAATACGATAAAGTTCATCGTTAAAATATGTTTTCCAAGTTTTTAGGGGCTTCCCGAAATGGGTTTTTCGGCAAGTCTCACCGCAGGCGCGCCTCTTGAGCTGTGCCACCACTCGCGAGTGCACAGCGCTGGGCACAGGATTATTCCTAACGCAATTCACAAGTCGTGGCCGATCGCAGAAAGAGCAATGGGTTTGTGAGCTGTCTTTGTTAAGACGACAGAAGCCACGCGCAGACGTAGCGAAGCGAGTCAGCTCGCTGGGCAGCGCTGAGGGCAATGATTGATACTCTCATCGCTTTGGGCGATGTCGCGCGAAGAGGAAACAGTTGTTGATAGATTAATAACCCGAGGCGCGCACGCCTGCCTCCTACTCCTAGCCCGGCCGATTCCAGATGAAGCAGCATGCTAATGGTTACCGTGACGGTTCCATGTCTACAGTAGCCCACCCTGTCTGGGTTTAGAAACTTATCCTTCCGCGTTTCAGCTCGAGCCGAAACTTCAAAAACAAAACTGAAAAACAAATACGGGTCTACCCACGGTCTGCCTGGGTTTAGTGGTTCGACCGGACGGGAAGAAGAAATAAACGCGGGTGGGAAGAAAGCATCATGATATCACAGTAAATCGCTCGAACTCACCTAACCGGTTTGCCGCATTCATGGCAGCAGGATCGATATCACAGATAGTTCGTGGGCTACCACCACTGTGAGACCAAACAGAACTACTGAACGATTGGTTTTGAGGTATATCGCCAACGTTCAGGCGAATGGGCAGGGACAGCGGCCACCGAGTCAGCCAGCCAGCCAGCCAGCCATGAATACTATAGCACCTGTATGTACGAAGTGTCCTGTATATTAACACAAGTACTGCATGCCTCGCCTGGACTCCCCCTGCCATTAGACGCACGGCGGGGCTATTGCCAACTTTGGCGGCGAAGTTACCTTTGAAGCCGGCAGCCTGTTCTTCGGCAATTTCGCTGGTGACTCGGACGGTGGCGGATATGGAGGCGGCATCTACAACGGAAACGGCGGTGTTGTCACGTGAGTTGCAATGCCAACCGGTGTGGTTACGTCTTTCGCATATACGTTCCCCATGCCTGCATCGGTTGCCTCCTCCTCACCGCAATAGGAACTCGTTTGGCAGCCGAGTAGAATAGCCAGAGGCCTACGTTTTCGCCGGATGCCGATCTCCACGACGGTCCTAGATGAGCAGAGACCTGTCGGACACTCAGTACGCGCGGCCATATATAGTAGGTGGCAGAATGTGACGCTCCTGCTACTCTGTAGCACCATACGCTCTGTGGATGACGTGTCGCAGCACGCTAACCCTAAGCCTATCGCAGCACGCTAACGCTAACCCTATCGTAGCACGCAAACCCTAACCCTATCGTAGCACATCACATCATTGCCTCGATTGATCAACACCTCTCTGAGGCAAACGGCACCGGTTTGGTTGACCGGGGGGGGTATGTCTCGCCGGTACCTCGCAGCAGTGTACACAGCAGTAGACTCTCGTCGGCAAAGTCGGGTACGGTATCCCTATGAAGGTACCAAAGTCACCTTTTCTCAGTAAATGAATAAAGCGTGGCTCAGCTTGGGCCAGCCCTTCACGTCACAGTGCTGCATGTGCTGTAGTGGCCTCGACCTGGGATTGGATTTTTTGCGCAAGGTTTTTCCGGTAGGTACTGCACTATGTATACCAATGACGAACTCTCTTCACACTTTCTAACCATGCTTGCGACGACGGCGAGACAGGCTCAAGGGAAGTACCACGTTCAGGCAAAACATCGCTTTGTGGGGTGCTGGCATCTTCAGCGAAGAGGACCCCGACCGCCGCAACGACGGCCTACTTGTGTATCCTGAGGACACCATATTCGAAGACAACATCGGAGAGGTACGGTTATTATGTCAGTTGGACATGTAATTGATCGTTGGGGCAACAACTGGCAAACGCACATACATGCGAGCTGCAGTTCGGCCTCGCGAAGAATTGTCCGCTCTAACGACAGTTGCCGCAATCATGCTGTTGACCGTGCCCGGGATAAATGATAAGAGCTCTCGGTTTGACGTACACGTTATTGTGATATTCCCCACTGAGTATCATAGCGGAAGAGTCGCGGAAGAAGTAACTAGTTTTGGACATTGATCTGGCGAACATGAGCTCTGACTACTGTACCTGCTGCCAGACAGCGTGGGTGCGCCTAATGTGCTCTTCGGGAGTGACACCGATTACCTTGTTCTCGAAACGCTCCATGTTGAATGCCTGCGGCCAAGGCTTACAGTGATGCCCACCAAGTACTACTGTAGTATACAGTACACTTAATGCAATGAAAACCATCTGCCACGTTAGAGCAGAGTAGGGGGCATGTCGGATTGACAGAAACTAGTCAATTTTCGAGTGAATTGTTCTCCAAGACCATGGGAATTGTGGCAGAAGGCCTGACGGCCATCAACAGTCCACACACGGGTTCAAGCCAGTAGCATGTGAAAGGCATGAAGAGTGAAAGGCATGAAGAGCGTCACATATTTATCGGAGGGCTCAAGTTGTGATTAACTATAACCCACGCCGTTTGCCCTTGAACGCCCGCCGCGCCTTCCGTCCCCGATGGGTAGCACTGCATCGATGTGGCCTTCGACTTCGATGAGAACACGTGCGGCCTCTAATCCGGGCGATATCCTTCGGAGGGGTGTTAAGGTGACATGGCTGCTGGTGGACAGGGTCGCGCAGAATACCCATTTTTTTCGAAGCCGAAGGCAGACTTTTGAATACGTTGGGTCAGCGTTGTGACCTTGCACCGTTGCTGAATGGGGCGTATTTGCAAGATGGGATGTGTTCCTGAGATTGAGAGTCTGCTATGATAGAGTATTGGCTTTGATCCTAGGTTATAGTAAATAAGAGTCTGGTACGATGTGACTAATGGTTTTTTACCCTTGATATCCTGGAAAAGAAAGACTCTTGGTTCCGACTTTTGAGTTTTCATTTCTGTTTTTTGAGGTTTTGATTTTGGAATATTGCTCAGGTGGAAAGCTCTGATGCTTTATTTTCTAATATTGGAGCTGATTTTTATATTTCTGATGTTCTAGGTTTTGATCTGCATATCGCTGAGATTTGGAGCTCTGGTTTTCAGTTTCAGGTTTGAGGAGCTAATTCTGCATGTCTGAGATTTCGGGTTTGGATTTGTATTTCTAATATTTGAGGTGTTTTTTATCGTATCGCTGATGTTTGAAGCTCCGATTTTTATTTCTGAGATTTGAGGAGCTGATTTGTATTTTTAGAGTTTTGAGATCTTGATGTGTGATTTTGTTTTTTTAATTCGAGATTTCTGTGGAGGACAGGTTTTGGGGAAAGTTCGTAGAACGGTCGTTGCACATGTACCCATGGAAGATACACCAGAAGTGGTATCACATCTGAGTATCTTTCCGAGAACGGGAGAACTCGGCATAATAACCGAACCTCCTTGAAGTCGAGACGGGCCTTGTTTGCCCGCCCGAACTTCACTCGATCTATCTCTTCTCCACGCTGCTAACCCAACGTGGAGGGCTCTCTCCTTGCCCTAAATATAAGGAAGAAAACGTGCAGCCCTCGGTAGCGGGTCAAAGCTACCACATCACTTGGGACCTTTGGGATTCTACGACAGTAGGCTTCCATAATATACCACTTCTGGTGTATCTTCCATGGGTACATGTGCAACGACCATTCTACGAACTTTCCCCAAAACCTGTCCTCCATATTTCACTGTATTTCTGGGGTATCTATGATGAGAAATTTAGTTCGAGAGACTTTCGTTGGGATCGCTGTTGTTCCTTGGCGATCCTGTATGTTTGAATACGAAGCTGAGATTTGAGAGGCTGGATTTTTTTTCAAGGATTTGATACATAAGATTCTAGTTTGTGATATTCGTGAATTTTGGTTGCATCGACCCTGCTTGTTAATTAGTAGTCTCACGTGGCACCCACGTAGGAATTGGGTGAACTCAAACGGGTCTCCCTTGTCTATCCCCTCTGGCCCTCCTCGCCCGTCTCCTGTTCCAGCTATTGTACGCGGCTGGCCTGCCCACCACTTTGACAGGCAACCTCAACAGCCAACATCCCCTTTTCCAGCTAATGTACGTGGCTGATCTGCCACCTCCTGGCAGACAACCTCAACAGTCCAAAAAACAAACAAAAACAGAAATCCGTCAAGCCCCTTGGTGAAAACCCAACGTGCTCCGTCCCGGCATTGTAGGGGGCGAGGGTCTATGGTCATACGACTACGGCCGTGCACGACATAAATACCCCTCCCCCATCCCTCGCCCCCCCCACCCCTCCCCTTTAACCTCCCTGCCCGTGATACAATCGGAGGGGCGGGTGGGAGATTGCGATCGAAGCAACACTATGTGCTGTATCCTTACTCCCCTATTCTCCTCCGTCGACCCTGTCTACTGCTGCTGCTGCTGCTGCTGCTGCTGCTGTTGGCCTTGTTGTACCGATACGCTGCGTATGCCCTGCAGTGGCCTCTCCGTACCAGGTATCCTCCACTGGAATCACACCCCCCCCCCATACCCTGTTTCCATTTTTTCCGTTCCGCCAAACTCCAGACTGCTGCGACATTCTTCTACTATGGTCTACTCTTCACGAAAAATGCTTGTTCATTAGTAGTCTCACGTGGCACCCACGGGGGAGGTGGGTGAACTCAGACCTGTCCCCCTCGTCTAATTATCCCTGACCCCCCTCCCCCGTCTCCTATTCCAGCTATTGTACGCGGCTCACCTGCCCACCACTCCGACAGGCAACCTCTACAGCCAACTTCCCATTCAGAAGCCGCGTTCTCCGCCAAAATCTGCACCCCCCCCCCCTACATGCTCCATCTCGCTCCTTGCCCCCGGCTGCCGACTCGGCCCACGTATCCTATCAACCAGCACTCTGGAGACCCACAGGGGATCCTCCATGTTTGACCTCACGTATCCTATAAACGCCTGCACATCCGATATCGCCTCCTTCTGAATCGCCCATGTTGGGGCACCCATCTCCGCCAGCCTCGTTGCTCCTCCACTTATCCCCGAAAGCAGCGCGAACTCCTCCGGTTTCAGTTTCGCCCCCTTCCCCTGCAATCGCTATTTACCCCCCACCCTCTCCAGCCTGGTCCTTAGGCAGTATGTTGCCTGCCCTCTCGTTCAAACATTTCACTCCCCCCGCTCCTGAAGGGCGCTCTCCCCCCCCGGGATCCTTGCCTGGTAGGACTCGAACAGGTCCACCAACAGGTCCACCACTTTCTCCCCCGCCCCCCCCCCCCC
>MEHQ01000048.1:1930588-2183471 GCA_008828725.1 Saccharina japonica | reverse complement strand
GGCCCCCCCCCCCCCCCCCCCCGACCTCTCTTATACTTTCCCCCCTCCGCAGTAAATTACCCACTGCGCCGCCGACGAACTATCCCCTCTCATCAGCACCGGCTCCCCCTCCGTTTCTGGCCTGTCTTTCCTGATCACTATCATCACGTAGGCTGCCACCACAATCCCCATCAGCTCCAGAACATTACTGGACAACGGTTTCCGCCCCCGCTCTTCTTGCTCCTAACCGTCCTTTTCCTCTCCACCTCTGAAACTTTGTACCTCCAGTACATGCCCGTATCCAGACACGGCCCCCGAACAGCCTCGAACGAGGCGTCCGAAAACCAGGTCCTCCTGGGGGTCTGCTTCACGAACCTGAAGAACGGCGCCGCCAACCTTTCCCCCTCCCCGGCCATGCCCTCCTTCAGGCACCATCCCCACCACCCCACGTCCTGCATGAACTCCTCCGTCAGCCTCAGCACCCTGTTGGCTTCCGATTTCCTCCTGCCCCCCCCGCCCCCCGCGTCTCTTTCTCCTTCCCATTCAGATGCAGCTTACTCAGCTGCAGAAGCCACCGCACGAACTGCCTCCTCGGTTTGATCACGTACGCCACATGGCGCAGCTTCCCTGCCAACACGAGAACCTCGGGTCACTCTCCCAGCAGCTCCTGCAGCTCCCTGACCGTCCTGGCTGGCAGTGAAATCGTCATTTTCTCCGTATCCAGGTCGAATCCCAGTACTTCTTGCTGCGGTGCCCAATCTGTGACCTCCTTGTGCGACAGCAGGGGCTCGTCCCCTTCCGCCCTCTCCCCCATGGCCTGAAAATGAATCGATGCCAGCGATTGCGCCAGCGCTAGACATCTACCCCCGTCTGGTTCCCACTGTACCTCCACCGAGACCGCGTCGTCCATGAAGAAAATCACCCACGCGGTGTCCTCTGCCCCTCCCCCCTCTACAGCCTTGCTGTGCAGATCTCCGGTAGCCGTTCCGCCACTACTCCCGTATCCGCTGCGACTCGGATGTACGCTGTGGCCGCCACTCCTGCGGCCAAGATCATCGCCGATGCTGGGGTCGTCTGTCGCTGCGCCTGTTGAATGGCACTCGCTATCACCCCCCATCACCCGGGGCTCTCCCTCCGCCAGAACTGCAGCCACAAGTCGACGAACAGAAAATCCCCCCAAAACATACCTGACGTTCGCTGCCGTTAACGGATCCCACCTGGCGAAAAGCACTCTCACGTCCATCTTCGGTATCAGGATCCTCTTTCCCCTCCTAAATGTGTCCCGTAGCCCCAGAATATTCCGCACTATCTGAAGCATCACGTCTGCTAGGTGGCACTCCCGAATCTGATCCCAGTACGTCGTCTTGTTCACTGGCCGCCCCCCCTTCCCCCTCCCCTCCGGTTGGTTGCTAAATTTCGAATCGTGGATTACCCTCCTCTTCCCTTTCTCGTCAACCACCCCCGCGGGGTTTACCCGCAGGCCTCGGATCATCGCCGCCAATCTCGTCGGGGCCACAATTGCTCTCCCGATATTAACGTCTCCCACCGCTTTCTCCCACACCTCGATCGCGTGCCTGTCGGTGCTGCTATGGTTCCCGTACGCCAGATCGCGCTCGAGGTTGCCCCCTGGGCTCACGTCCACCGGCACTCCCACCCTCGCGATCTGCTCCAACAGTTAAACTAGTTCATATTGTGCTATTCACCAAAAACTTTAGTCACCCGCTCTGCATCAATGTGGGGTGCCAGTGACCCCCCCCCCAGCTTTCGCGCCGCCTTGGCTAAGTTCCCCCCCTCACATTGCAAAATATCTCCCCCAACGGCCATCACGGCCATCACCCGTAACAGTCGATCCCGTTCCTCCGCGTCGTCCCCTGTATTCCCCAAACGCCCCAACGTTCCTTTCCACCGCTGGATCTCTCCCCCCCACTACCACCCTCGCCTCTTGCCCCTCCCCTCGCGCTGCTCGGTTGCCTCGCACCTCCCCCCTCGTTTCATGCGTGGCTCCGTCCTTCCCCTTTGTCCCGTCCACGGCCCCGCCGCGACATTGCCCTCCCGTTACGTGCCCGGCCCCGCCGTGCACCTCCCCTCTTGTTCCACGCGCGGCCCAGTCGCGCCTCTCCCCCCTCGCTCTGTGCACGATTGCCGCCGCGCCCTTCCCCTCTCGTCTCGTACCGAGCCCCGCCGTGCGCTTCTCTTCTTGATCCGTGTGCGGCCCCGCCGCGCGCTCCCCTCCCAGTTCGTGCCCGGCCCCGCTGTGAGCTTCTCTTCTTGATCCGTGTGCAACCCCGCCGCTCGTCTCCATTATCGTACTATGCACGACCTCGTCGTGCGCTTCCCTTCCTGATCTGTGTGCGGCCCCGCCGCTCGTTTCCAATATTGTTCCGTGCTCGGCCCCGCCGTGGGCTTCCCCTCTTGATCCGTGTGCGGCCCCGCCGCGTATCTCTCTTCTCGTCATGTGCCCGGCTCCTCCGCGCACCTCTCCTTGCGCTTCGTACACTACCCCGCCGAGCGACCCCTGTTGTTCCGTGTGCGGCCCCACCGCGCGTCTCTGCTCTCATTATGTGCGCGGCCCCGCTGCGTACCGCTCTTGTCCCGTGTGCGCCCCCCCCGCGTATCTCCACTCCCGTTCCGTACACGGCCCCGCCGCGCACCCCTCCCTTCGTTTCGTGCCCGGTCCCGCCGCTCCCTTCACTACCCATTCCTTGTGCGGCCCCGCCGCGTACCTCCCTTCTCGTTCCGTGCGTGACCTCGCCGAACACTCGACCCCCCCGTCCCTTGCGTGGCCCCGCCGCGCTCGTCCCGTGGACGGCCCCATATCGGAACACGAGTGATTAAGAGAGAGGGGAGGTGGAGATATGAGGCGTACAAGGCGTGCACAGGAAACAACAAGAAGAGTCCACATGGGTGTCACGTGAGCGTGAGGTAGAAAAGGTGGCGAAGAAGAGATAGCCGGGGAAAGGGACAGTTTGGCATTGAAAGTAACTAAGAGTGCGGTAAACAGTAGTCTCACATTACCTCGGTGTTGGGGGAGTCAAATAGCCCGGTACCATTCGGAGGCTTGGTCATCCGAGACATCTGTAGGCCGTACTAACTACTGTAGCTCGGAACCCGGCCGGTATTATAGTAGAGGGAGCGAGACGGTAATAAAGGGTGGTCGAGATACTCAGAGGATTGCAGGAAGATGCGACACAGGGATATGGCCGAAGGGAGAAGTCTCTCCCGCGACTCAAAACAATACTATTTTTATATTTTGCTCGAAAGATGTACAAAAATAGTATTTATATTTGTAAACGAAGTTACAGCCCCCGCAAGATGAAGTATCGAACTAAACATAGTTTATTGGTAGAGAGAATGAGGCGTGCCTTTCCCGGGGGCTGGGCTAAGGTATGGGTGGCTCTTGTGGTCTGAGGATCCTGTAAGTAGTCCTCTCGAGGAAGGCGTAACGTGAAGGTCACCATCCCCACGTCGGGGGCAAGCAGTCCTGCTGCAAGCACGAGTAGGCGTCAGGAAGTCGCTGGATTGGCCGGCCCAATCAGTAATGCGTGTCCTGTTTCTGTCGCCCCACCCTCCCCATTTATTTTTCGAAGCGGGGGGGGGGGGGTGGGGTGGGGGTTACTCATGTCGTGCATGGCCGTAGTAGTATGACCATAGACCCTCACATCCCTAGAATGCCGGGACGGAGCACATTGGGTTCCCACCAACCAGGCAGACATTGCTTGCACCAAGCGCGAAGCACCGTGAGGTGTTGGGCAAGCCGCATGAAGGGTGAGCTGCATCCTACTAAGAACCTCTTGTGCGCCAGGCGTGCATGTGGACGACAGCCTCCAATGAATTGATTTGATTTATGGTGTGGCCGCTTCCAGAGACAGCAATAGGTGTACTATGTATCTGCTTCGTGAGTGACTTACCATGTACACAGTACGTGATACGATAATTCATATTGTGCGGAGTTGAAGTTCTCCACCCCGCCCAAATGATATAACTGGACTGTCAGCCGTGGTGACCTGCCAAACAAAAACGGTAACCTGGTTGTCTAGCTCACGCAGTAAGAGGCGTATTTTACATCGCCGTCGCCAACCGACGCCATCTCCTATCTCTATATGGGTGGGGGGACACAAGCAGCCGGGGTTTCGGAATTGTTTTCGTAGTTGGTTTTCACTTGAGTTAGATGGAAGGAATCGAATGGCACGGTACCACTAGGAGGCTTGGTTATCCGAGACAACTGTAGGCCGTACTAGCTAGGAACCCGGCCGTTTCTCAAAGTATGAAGAGAGAAACAGTGGTTGAGATACTCAGGGGGTTGCAGGAAGCTGCGATACAGGTATCTTGCCGAGGGGGGAAATGTCTCTCTCCCACGACCCAGAAAACGACAAGGACAATGCAATTCGAAATATATACAATACCCAACGAAATTTGGGTGTGCCGCACAACATTCCACCGTATCCCTTCTATTTATGATCATATCGGTAGTCGCCAGCGACTTCTACCCTTTTTACGTCGCCTTCCCCGCTGACAGGGCATTTAGCCGACGTTTGCTTCAGCAGTACATCTTTCGTAGGCTAGGTAAGGCGCCTCTGCTCTTCCGCTAACCATCACGGTACCACACCAAATCGTTCAAGAAGTACAGGGGGCAACCACGTACGTAGCACTTCATCGGCAACCACGAGAAACTCGGGGCTAACTTCGTCCTCAAACCTCCTTACGCCAGGCTCGGCCCTCTCTGCTTCCCCTGGATGGGGGTCCATATCCTTGTGGCCGAAGCCAAGGTCGTCGACCGCCGCTGCCTGTGCCGCAGCTTCGACAACATGAACAGGGAGCTGCAGCCCTACTGAGTAAAACCAGTGGTAGTGCCAATCCAAGGGGTCTGCCATGGCATCGTTGTACCAGAACTCTATGCACTGGTCGGCGATAAAACCAGTAAACAATATGTAGCGAACCGCCAACCACTGGCACACAATCGGCAACTCCCTGATGACAAAGGCTTCCAAATCTCCAAGGTCCTTGTGGGCGTTTACTTCTACGTAGTAGAACGTACTGACAACCGCCGGTCTCGGGTCCCGAAAAACAGACATCTGGATCCAGTCGTCGGTGATATCGCAATTGGATTCACGCATGCATCGCCACAACTCATCGTAGCTTTTTACGCGCGTGCCGTCGGCGAACGTGCAGGGTGGATCTCTGGCATTTCCTTTGTATTGCTCTTCGCCGATCCCTGTGCCGCCACTGTGGGCGAAGGCGCAGTCGTTCTTGACCGGGAGCAGGTGCTTCCCGTTGGAGGAAACGACGATCGACACCCTGACCAGCAGAGCAAAACATCGAGCATCGCAGACACGTAGACCGTAACTGTCAGGCTGAGTGCTTTTGTGGGGCTCGAAGTCATCAGGGTCATGTCCGCCCATGCTCACGGTGCACCAGGTTCGGATGGTTTGATACCACGTGCTGGTAATGACGGAGAGTCCCAATGGCTGTACTTGGTGAGTCTATACATGCACAAGACGCCACCAAGTCCAAGTGGAGCATCAATTCGTCGAAAGCCGTTTCCGGAGGCGCGTACCAAGTCTTGAACTATTAATAGTATGATACAATGCAGATGTTTGTTTCGACCAATCAGAAAACTGCGGGCACTACTGTAAATGTCTCTCTTATTACGAGTAGTGTACTACAGTATTACAGTAGTAAAGTGTGTGGATTTGTCGCATTGGAGCCCCGCTGCAGCGAAGACAGAGGTGACACTCATCAGGGAACAATATATGACTACACTGTATTGGCCTTTGTCGGTCGACGAAAGCAAAATGTTCTCTTATCCGTTTTAGAGCCTCTGTATGTATAGTATGTATTGCAACGAAACAAGCGGTGAGAGCCGTCTTATCAAGCAACTATTACGGGGGCGTATGAGAATCAAAGCCAAATATGCAGGGCTGTGAGTCGGTTTCATTTCACGACTAATAACTAGTCGCTAGTCGGCTTCGCTGACTAGCTGACTTTAGTCGGTAAGTCGGCTGGCTAAGCCAGCCGACTTGCCGGCTGAAGTCAGGTGAGCGAAGCGAGCCAAAACCCCCCCCCCCGGCCGAGGGGGCCCCGCTGGAGGCGCCCCCGGAGGGCCCGCCGGAGGCGCCTCCGGAGGACCCCGCTGAAGGCGCCGCCGGAGCCCAAAAATACGCTATTTGGCTTCATTTTACGCAAGAAAAGCGCAAACAATATGACCTAGATTCACGTAAGTTTCAAACGAAAAACATAAAAAAAAGCTTCAGTTTACACAAGAAATTCACAAAAAACGAGATGTACAACGCATGTACCAGGTAGATCTACCCCGGACTAGAGAAATGTGACAGCAATTGTTTGAGTCGCAATACTACCTGGCTGGGATACGAGCGAAAAAGCAAACTCATCACCAAGATAGCGGGGCAAAAATTATCCCCAGAAGAAAAGGTCTTGGATCTCTCCGTGGTGTTATTCTTTTATTAACGTCTCTCCCAACCTTGTGCGAAACGCGCGCGTCGATGACGACGGCAAGTCCTAAACCCTCGCAAAGCTTGCACACGGCTATGCCAGGGAGCGAGTCCTTGAGTAGACCATGAAAAACTTCCACAGCGGGTTGTTGGATCTGAGCGGCTTGCTGCGCCTCGGCTCATGCTTCACGCGGTAGAGCACCGTTTCGGGGTCGCGTGCACTCGCCAAGGTGGTCCGCGGGCACGGATCTACATTATTTGACTTTTTCGTGGCACGTGTCGCGACACGTGTCGCGACATGCCGCGGCACTTCGCGACATGCCGCGGCATGTCGTGACAAGCCGCGACATGTAGGGTTAGGGTTAGGGTTAGCGACACTCGCCGCGACACTCCCCGTAACACTCGCCGCGACACGCCGTGGGGTGTCGCGGCATGCCGCGACATGCCGCGGCGTGTCACGACACGTGTCGTGACATGCCGCGACATGTCGCGACACGTCCGTGGCGTGTCGCGACACGTGCCACGAAAAAGTCAAATAATTTACATCCCTCTCCGCGGGCCGGTAATGGCCACAACTTCGCCAACGGGGTCTCCGCCCTCAGCGTTGGCATTGGGTGCGCCAGGGCTGACGCCGTCGGCACCGTCGAGAGAGATGGGCTGTTCCGCCATGTCTGCGTGTGTGTGTGTGTGTGTGTGTGAATCTCCCGCTGAGCGCTGCAGTGTCACAAGACATGTGAGGGTATCCGCAGCCCGCAGCAATTCACGTTAAAAGCTGTACCCCGCATTAAAAAAGCCTTCGTACAGTCAAGGAAACCCAATAAGTCGGAAAGTCGGCACCTCCGTTTCACGACTGACTACTAGTCCGACTAATAACTAGTCGGCGACTTTAGTCGTGCCGACCCCCAGCCCTACAAATATGGCGTGTAAATATAAGGGGTTACATACATACAAATATGGGCTTAAATATAAGGACTGTTTTCGCACTAATATGAAATACAAGCGTTTCTTATATTTACGTTCAGAGTGGTACATACATACCGGTATGCTTTTGGGGGAGATTTGTGCGTTTTGACCACTACGTACGACCCTCCGCGATAGAAAGAGTGTGCAGCCGCACAAGAAGCATCGCCAAGCTACGCTCGTGTCGTGCAGCTCCTTATATTGCAGCACTTCTAAGGCTAGTATCGCCACGATGCATGCCATCACGATAGGAAGGAACCTATGTATATGATGATACGCGTACGAGTAATAACTTCTGAGGCTCAGCTCTACCAGGTACCATCACCCAAAAACGGCTTTAGGAAAAGTATACGCGTAATCTGAGGAGTAAGCAATCGCATGGCCTATGATGCAAACAAGGTATCTACAGCAGCAGTACAGTATATCGAAACATATTATAAAAACAAAGTGTATTGGGCAGTTGCCCTCAGTGAAGTCAGTGAGTCAGTTCAGAAGCCCCATCAGTCTCAGTGACACTAATGTTACCCCATACCCTCATATGACCAAAAAGTGCTATAAGGCATGCCCTGTCTTACCATCGTAGCATGCATCACTGCAGAAAATAGTACCTCAAATTACTTTGCGCGGACGATGCCGGTGGTGCAGTTGTACTGTATAGATAGGTATTAATAGTCACTATTTTTCCACGTGTTTTCCCTTTGAAGCCCCAAGAGTTAAGAGGGTTCGTCTGGTGCCGAACGCTGCATACTTGACCGTATAACCTAGACTAGACTATACCTGGTACAGTACCCTGATGCTTGACGCGCGCCGGGTCCACCGCAGTATTTCCCTTTGGTATTCACTTCCTCCATGGAAGTGAACCTTTATGTCCATGGAAGTGAAAAAACTTCCATGAAAGAGTAAATGGTTACTTTGTTTCCATGTAATTTGTTTTACTTCCATGGAGGAAGTAACTTCTTTTTTGCTTCCATAGAAGTTGTTTTGTATTTCCATGGAATTATAATGTTTGCTTGCATGGAAGTACGAGTACGTGAAAATTTCCGTTTTTGGTGGACGTAGAAGCTTCTATCAACTTCCAGCAACTGAGGCTTCCCCAACGACGTTCGGGGGAAGCTGCCATTACCTCCCACAAGAGTCCGCAGACTTCCAGTACTTCCACCAGCTTTTGTAGACGCATTCAAATGTGGAAGAAACTTTTGACTTTCATGGGAGTTGTTTTGCTGGAAGTAAAACAATTACGTAAGGTATCGTAGTTCCATGGAGGTTCGTTCGCTTCCATGGAAGTTTAATTCTACTTCAATGCAACTGTTTTTGCTTCCGTGGAAGATTTTTACTTCTATGGAAGTATGAAATGTACTTCCTTCGAAGTAAAATAGAAGATAATTTTATTTTCTTCATGGAAGTAACAAAAGCCCATGCACGTGTTTTTTCTTCCATGGAAAAGTCCATGGTTCGACAATAGCTTCCATGGATGTTTTCCATGGTGGTAGTAACTGTTACTTCCATGGGTGTTTGTTTACTCTCATCGGAGTAGATTATCTCTGTTTCTTATAATGATTTCAACTTCCATGGAAGTAAACGAATGTTAATATTCAAGTGTTACGATACTTCATTGAAAGTGTATTTACCTCCATGTAATGGGAATGCATTTACTTCCAAGCAAGTAAATTTGTTTAGTTTCATGGAAGTAGGAGTTTACTTCCATGGGAGTTTTGCTGCTTCGATGGTAGTGTTTTTACTTCCTCCATGGAAGTAAAATGTACTTCCATAAAAACAAAATGGAAGCTATGTTTACTTCCATGGAAGTAAAAAACAAGTCCATATGGAAAGTTTTAGCTTCCATGGAAGTGGCAACACTCCCATGGGAGTGTTTATACTTCCATGGAAGTAGAATTAAAAACACTTCCACTGGAAGTACGTTTGCTTCCATGGAAGCCCATGGTTCCATGTAAGCTTCCATCAAATTAACTGTTACTTCCATAGGTGGTTTGTTTACTTCCATGGGAGTAGATATGGTCTATTCCTTGGAAGCAGTTTAACTTCCATGGAAGTAAATGGGTGCTTGTAAGTGTCCATTCACCCATCGAAGAGTATTTACTTCCATGTAAGTAAGTTTTTAGTTCCAGGAAGCTATGTACGAGTAATCGTTATTCTTCACACTATCTACACGAACATCGTACACATACATGCACAATACATACGTGCAAGTATTTAAGCAGGGGGTGGGGGAAAGTATTGAACTGATTATTTGAGTTACGTGGACAGTTAGTTAGTTATACATATACCAGGTATTCTACTACTGCAGTACAGTAGTAATAGTGCGAATTAAGTAAGCCTTAGTCTTAGGAAACGACAGTGTACAAGTGTACAACACCCCTACTGGGATTTCAAAGGTATGTGTGGGTATAGTGTAGTATCAATTGTTCCTCGACTTGGAGACCCCCATCAGTCCCAAGGCATACTGGTGCCATGTATAGTATATACCTGTTACGTACCAGGGTGGTGTGGTGAAAAGGTTTTACAGTTTACAGTAGTAGTACCCGTGTCACGGCACCCCTCTCTGGTTGACCGAGCTCGTGAAACGGTCCCTGCCACCGTTGTTAGCCGTTACCCGTTAGGTTGGCGATACGTTCACAGCCAATAACCCGTGACACGTTTAGTATATACTGTGTATACTATATACTGTGGGAGGGGTGGCACCTACTGTACTACAGTAGTTTCTGAGGTAATGATACTCTGAGCAGCTCTAGAGATCGCACCCAACAACCTACTTTGCGAAGCATTGTATTCATATCAAGTAATGTTAGTAATAGCAAGATAAGTTGTCATAATTCACAGTGCCATGATCTGGGTGCCTCTGAAGGTGTATTTTGTACATATAACCTATGTAATCTGATTGATGTAATAGACATACAGTAATATGAGGATATCCGAGCTGTTTATCGCCGTGCGTGGACAAGCAAAAACGGATACTATAATCAGAGCGGAGCATGCATATCATCGCTAGTTCATTGTGCACTGAGGGGATATGAAATGCCCACCATGTCTCTCTCCGACAGAAGGGTCTTAAGGAGATGTACCCACCGACAGAAGCTACAGCAGCAAGAGCAGCAAGAGGAAGGAGCACAAGAAGGGCAGTATAATTCGTTCGTCGCCAGCGGCACGAGCACAGCCGCGCGAGTGCACGTATATAGCAGAGAAGGTATTACTCCCTGTGGGATACCTACAGCAGTCTGTGTGTGATTGGGTATATATCTGGCCTCGTACCTTACGCCTTTTCTCGAAGATGGGTACTGGGTCAGGTAAGAGGGTCAGGTAAGAGAGGAGCCTCAGAAAGATCTAAAACGCGTAGTGAATGTTAAGTAAAATGTACTTCCAGTGTATAGTAAAAACACTCCCCCCATGGAAGCGAAACAACTTCTCCCTATGGAAGTAAACATAACAATTGATCCAGATTGATCGGTTATTGTTAGGGAACTATTGGTCGGTTATTGTTAGGGGACGACAAAGGCACACATACATCATCTATGACATATGTATACGGTATAACTTTAGATCAGTATTGCTCCACCGAACAGCTAATGCTCACTGCTGCTGTTGTAGTACATATAAATAATGTAGGTGCTGTAGAACGTGTCGCCTAGGCTACTCGTACCGCAAACAGCTGCGGTGCGGCTGCTCCGAATGTGATGTGTACACCGACAGAAGACCTAGACCTAGAGTACACCTAGAAGAGCAGCAAATGGACACAGGATTGTTGTTCACCAGATGAAATGTGCTGGTGCGGTATGACCCACACTCTTGTGTTTTGTGAGGTGTGCATCGATGGCATGGATGGCATGGATGCATAGCGCTCCTTAATTGAGTAGCCTCTACAACAATAATAATGAATGCACCCCTACCGTCCTGTACAGTAATGTAGTAACAGTATAGTACTATAGTATCTGCAGCACTGTAGTACAGTACTGTAGTAACAGTATAGTACTATAGTATCTACAGTACTGTAGTACAGTACTGTAGTAACAGTATAGTACTATAGTATCTACAGTACTGTAGTAACAGTATAGTACTATAGTATCTACCCCACAATAGCCCCTCCTGCGTTTCGCTCGCGTTGCATTGCCTATGGCTGGGGTGGCTATTGTAGATGCGTACGTTGGCTACGTTGGCACGTCGATGAAATCGAAATATATAGCCGGGTGTGGCCATCAAGATTTCTCGATGCATACGCGCCGTACTTCACCTTTTAATGGTGTTGCAGGAGCACTTTGAACCGTTGCCGCCTAGAGCTGGCTCAAACACGATGCTGTGAACGGGATACCGATCCAGTGATGGGTCGCCGTCGTCTTCGTGTTCCTTTATAGAGTCAAACCGGCAGCTTCCTTCACCTGCACACGAAGAAACAAGACAGTCAGTGCACACTTGAACAAATGTGACTGACTCCGTAACACGAGCAATAAAAACCACAATAACCTATGCATCGAAGGACACGTTTTATTTAATGAATACTCTTAATATTTCAAGACACTAGTTTTCACCTTCGAACGACACTTTTTTTTTAATTCATACTATTTAATAGTTCAAGACCTTAAACAATTTTGACACAAGAGGGACACGATATGGCATCTTTGCGCAGGCAACGTACAGCCGCTAAACCTCACAAGGCGTGTTTCTGAACTGAAGATAATAACTGTGGTTCACTCGTATACACTGTTTACTTGTATAAACAGTTGATGTCGACAGTTGTATGCACGCTTAGTCAAGTTGCATGTAACTTGCATGCAGGGCTCATGGTAGCATACATTTGCTTCGCTGCTGGACACAGAGACCTACCACCCCAGCATCAGCCCGGTCTGTGTTTCAGCGTGGCTCACTGGCCATCGTTTACCTCTACAGTACTGTAAGTCCCAACAGAGTAAAATACGTAAAACTTGAGATACATACTCCGATGCGTGCCACGTGTACTACGCGGTAGATACTAGTAGAGGCTGGTAGAGGCTGGTAGAGACACTGTATGTATGCACTACTGTACCAACCATAGTTTATGCGGTTCATAACTACTGTAAGTAATGTGAGGAGCTCGTTGCCCCACTCAACAACCGACTCTTGTGAGCCCGATACACCAGTCGCCCATCTGGGCCTGGGTATCCAACGAACAAATCATGTTGTAAATATATACACGCGACATTAATTAAATGTGTTACGACTTTGAGAGTTTCAAATTTCAATTTCAGGTTGTTTTTACGATGCTTCATATATACTGGTATACGCGTTTGTTCTCGGCGAGGACGCCACTCACTCGAAATAATATGTACCGTAAAGAGCGTTAAGTTCGGACAGGGTTGCGACCGTTTTTCAGCGCTCGGTGTTTCCAGAACAGGAAGGTCGCCAACCAATACCGAACAAGCTGTTTTCGGAAAGGTCTTGTCGAGACCCTTCCAAAAAAATCCAATGTTCGAGTTTATTAGCACCGTTAGCGTTGTCGAGAAAACGATCGCTGAGAAACGATTGCATCCCTGTGCGAACGCAACGCCCTTTACAGCCCTTTACCGTAAGATAAGTTGAGCGTCTATACTATGTTCAACGTTGACTCCACCACAAACCGCAAGCCGTAGCCAAAGTAGGCGATTATGAACTGCTGTAGCATACTGTACTGCAGCTGTAGTAAATCGGATCGAAGATGTACTACGACAGCTATAATAGATGTAGTACATCGGATCCAAAAATGTTGATCAGCTCCTTCCCGTCAGTGAGTAGTGCTTGGGCACGAACCTTCAACCCCAATACCTGCCGCAGCTCGGCTAATCCGTGCGTTTCCTCACCGAACTGATCCTGTAGATATTCACACGCGCGGATCAGCGCTGCCGTTGCCCAGAAAGACGCTATGCCGGTACCGCTCTTGGGCTCGCCACGCTCCTGCACCTTAACGTACTGGGATAGCTTTTCTTCCGTCCCGGTTCTCTCTAGTTTGCTGAACAAAAGTTCACACGGTGGACATGCTTCCTCGATGTACTCTGTCTCCGAAATTCGCGGGAGGAGGGTGCGGAAAGAAGAGACTATGTTCACAGTGACTAGGCAAACGATCAGCAGCAGCATCGCCATGATCCGCTGTAGCAGGAAGGGTCCTATGAACAATTCTGCATGTCAGGAGTCTTCGTGTTCTCGGGAAGAAGCTCCGGATAATCGATAATCACGTGGGAATTACTTGAATCGGCACAAACACAAGTTAGATACTGCCGCGATCAAACCGCGAGGCACTGGGTTGCAAAAAGCGCCAAAAACTTGGATGTGTCACAGAGAATGCGGAGCTGAAGGAGTGTCATGAAATTTATTTTGGTTTTCAACATATACGAAAAGCTCAAGACGTAAACGCGTATGCCTTCCAAGAATATGTACATGCATGTGATATCATGAAATGGCAGAGCGTTCGTACAGCTCAGCGTTGATACACACCTAGACACGACAATATTGTAGCTTTATGTCGACATAGCCTTCACTGAGCCTCCCAAGAGATTCACTAAAACCCTACAGTCGAAGGTAGGGGTACACGCGTACAAAGACCCTGACCCGCGGTCTCCGCGGCAACTACTAAGTACACGTTGTTAGAACAACAGCAGCAGCAAACGGCATCGGAACCGCAAAATACAGTAGCTGCGGTTAATAAATATATTATTATTCCGTTCGCCATCTGGCAATGATTGTGCAGCGCTTATTCTAATCATATTGTGTTTCAGTATAACGTGTTTTGTTCCAATCTTCCGTCATCTACTGCTTGTAGGTTTCGTGTTGTAGTATGAACTGTATTTAGTCCGGGTACTGCATTACCACCATACATGGTACACTTCGTCTGCTTTTCTCACTCTCCTTGCAGTACATGAGTACTGTGGTCAATCTACGACCAAATTCTCTTGGAAATATGGCCCGAAATTTACGTATTTTTTAGCTTAGAGTGAAGCCAAACCGCGTAAAACCGCGCCTCCGACAGGGTGCCTCCAACGGGGATCTCCGGGGGCGCCTCCGGCGAGGCCCCCTCAACCAACTAGGGGTGGGGGCGGGGCTCGCGGCTTCGCCGCGTCCAGTGAACTGTTCGGGCAAGTATACTGGCATATCATGCAGCCAGTATATACTGTAAGTGGCTGGAGCTACCCGAGGGCCCAGCCCTAGCAAAATAAGTGTATACGGCTGAACAGGGGGGGGGGCAAACTCAGTGCCTGGTATCATATACGTAATTACATCCACTATGATTGCTTCTGCTGCGTTGCTGCTGTTTTCTTATCCGCCAACCACCCTGTTTTGTTTTTTTGCTTGGCACGCCCTGATCTCACTCGAACCAGATCTCACCCGATCGCCATCGTCAGGGCTATAGACGCGCGAAGCGACTGGTCGGACACAGCCTCGCATGCAGATCACAGAGGACATCGAACTAAAACGCATGATTCATGGCGAGTCCCCAGGATTCGGGATCCAGGATCGCCATCGCCAGATAGCAGTTCCGTTCCCCCTAAACCTCTACAGTATGTCTGGTACTTGCTTTGAACTTTCAACAGACATCGAGGAGAAAAGATCACATCTCTTCGAGTACGGTATACATCAAAGTTTACGTAAAGTAATTAGTAATTACAGCATAATACGGTGCATGCTACGAGATCGTGGAAGTTACACATTCGGCCGCGTAGTGCACCTATCTACTCCTCCCGCACCCCCTCACATCTCACGCAGAAGTGCTTGCGCACTGCGCATGTTTGCTGATGTTGCGACCTTACGCAATGTGCTGTGTGCGGCGCATGTTCCGGTTGGGTGTTGACCCGACCCCAGACCAGAAATGCTAAATTTTCTAGTTGGAACTCCCGATATTTGTGTTCGGGTGTTGTTGCTGGTTGGGTTGATGTTGTGCAACACGACAACCTGACCTTCTCAGCTGCTACGATGGAGGCCAAGGCAGAGGGGCATGACGTGCAGAAGGCGTGCGTGTTGGGTTCGGGGGCTTTCGGGACGGCTTTGGCACAATTGATGGCCAGGCAAGGTGTACCGACAACCGCATGGACGCGCTCCCAGGATGTCACCGACCTCATTAACAGGTATGATATCTACAGCAGTAGAACGCGCACACAGCTAGCGCAGCGTACCGCATACCGTCGTGTTATGTTGTGCTCCGTTGTGCTCTCTGCGCGTGTGCGACCTCAATAGTCTAGTATCCCCAAGGCAATGTGTATACCGGTAGTTGTGCGGTAGAGCGCTGCGGCAGCCCGTCGTAGATGAATGAGCTGGGTGCGCTTTGGCAGCAGCTGTGACAGCATCGATGTGGTTTTTATGTGTTCAGCTCTTTGCATGATACGAGAACGACGTACGTAGACCTTATAGATATGATACTGCTGTTACCTGGCATATTATACGGGGTACAAGACGGCACGTGCCAGCTGACATGTACCCGACGCGTACCTGTGGTATAATACCAAGCGCCAGGTATTTGTAATGTCAATAGTGGTTGCCTGTGCTACGTACATAACCCAATGCAAACGAGGCGTGGAATTCGGAGTGGACCCTGGCATCCACAGAGCAATCCGACGTTCCGCTATCGTATTGACACCTCGTACCTCGTACGACCGGCTCCGATCCGACTCGTACAATAAATGAGGAACATGTTTTAAGTCATTTTACAAGGGGCTTCGCCGGCGGCCGTGGCCGGTCGCCGCGTCGGGTGATACCCACCTATAGTAGTATTACTCGTAACGTTTACGTTACGGTCGTTTTTAACCACGCCTATTTAGGGCCCGAATTAACGCGTATAAAATAAATTCAATTTGGGAAAAATAAAATTCAAATTCGCTTTTCATTGGTCAACACACGCACCAGCACCAAATATTATGCCCCATTGGTCAACACACGCACCAGCACCAAATATTATGCCCCAAGATCCTAATATTTGGTGCTGGTGCGTGTGTTGACCAATGAAAAGCGGATTTGAATTTTATTTTTTCCAAATTGAATTTATTTTATACTCGTTAATTCGGGCCCTTATTTTTTCAATTTTTTTTCTTCTTCTTCGTTAAAACGGGCCCTTAGGCCGTTTCCTATGCGGTTCGATTTTTGAGCTTCAGATTATGGTCCGATCGATTTTTTAGCGACCTAGTTCGAAAATCGAAACACCCTTCCTATGCGGGAAAACACGGATTTATTGTAGGTACAGATATTTGAGCAAACGGCGAGACGAGACCAACTGCTGTTGTTGTGGTCTGGCGCCGCGAAGAGACGCGCCGAGTGCGCTGTACTGGGCGTAGGACCCAAGCGTCCGAAGCCACGCTGGCTGCCCCTGGTCTGGCGGCTACGCGCCGAGTGCGCTCGAGTCGACCTGTCTTCGTATTTTGTATTTTGACACAACGAAGCATCCGAGCCCAGCACGTTACTGCTGCTGCTGTAAAGTATACGAGTACGAGTAAGGAGAGGCGCGCGCCGAGTGCGCTTCCCTTCGTATCTATGCCCGAGCCCGCGCTAGCCGACTGTAGTCTGGCGACGGAGAGACGCATCGATCTCCGGCTGCGCATCGGGCGCGAAGCAACGTCGCTGTGTCACCATCCAACTCATCGATCGTTCTGCTGCTGCTGCTGCTGCTGCTGCTGCTGCTGCTGCTGCTTGCTGCGTGGATAACATCTTGAATTTAGAAACCATGCCATTTTTCGATTTGACAATCTGATGACGACTTGGGTCATCGGATTCTCAAATCGAAAAATTCCGGTCAGATTTTGCACAATCGGACTGCATAGGACGGTGCTTTCGTTTTTGAGATCGAAAAATACAAATCTGAAGCTCAAAAATCGAACCGCATAGGAAACGGCCTCTAGGCCGTTTCCTATGCGGTTCGATTTTTGAGCTTCAGATTATGGTCTGATCGATTTTTCAGCGACCTAGTTCGAAAATCGAAACAGTCTTCTTATGCGAGAAAACACGAATTTGTTGTATCATACGTGCAGATATTTGAGCAAACGGCAAGACCAACTGCTGTTGTTGTTGTTGTTGTGATTTGGCGCCGCGAAGAGACGCGCCGAGTGCGCTGTACTGGGCGTAGAACCCAAGCGTTCGAGAGCCACGCTGGCTGCTCTGGCCTGGCGGCGACGCGCCGAGTGCGCTCGAGCCGACCTGTCTTGGTATTTTGTATTTTGACACAACGAAGCATCAGAGCGTTGACTCTGTGTACTGTACTGCTGCTGCTGCTGTACAATCCACGAGTACGGTGAGGCGCGCGCCGAGTGCGCTTCCCTTCGTCTCTAGGCCCGAGTCCGCGCCAGCCACTGCAGTTTGGCGACGGAGAGGCCCACCGATCGTCGGCTTGCGCGCTCGGGCACGAAGCAACGTCGCTGTGTCACCATCCAACTCATCGATCGTGCTGCTGCTGCTGCTTGCTTGCTGCGTGGATAACATCTTGAATTTAGAGACCATGCCATTTTTCGATTTGAAAATCTGATGACCCAAGTCGTCGGATTTTGGCCCAAAATCCGACGACTTGGGTCATCGGATTCTCAAATCGAAAAATWTTCCGGTCAGATTTTGCATAATCGGACTGCATAGGACGGTGCTTTCGGTCTTTATATGAGATCGAAATTAATACAAATTTACTGAATAGCTTCCGAAAATCGAGAACGCATGGAACAGCTTAGGGCCCGTTTTAACGAGTATGAAATAAATTCAAGTTTGAAAAAATAAAATTCAAATTCGCTTTTTATTGGTCAACACACGCACCAGCACCAAATATCATGCCCCAGAGATCCTAATCTTTGGTGCTGGTGCGTGTGTTGACCAATGAAAAGCGAATTTGAATTTTATTTTTTCCAAATTGAATTTATTTTGTATTCGTTAATATGGGCCCTTAGCAAGTAACTTGCCAAATTTCAAATTTCCATTTTTTGGCAAGTTTTACTTGCCAAAACTTCTTGCCGACCTTTTTGTTGTATTCGTACGTATACGTTTCCGTATCTCTTCTTTGGCAAGTTTTTGGAAAGTGAAAATTGTTACCAGGTATGTCACTTGCCATTTGCGACCAGTCACGCCTACGCGAGACCAATACAAACAACACGCCGGCGCGCTAGACCGCACGAACTACCAGCAATGCAGGAAGATATCGAGGGTTAGACGGTGGTGCCGATAGCAGATGATGGTGGCTGGCGGCATTGGTGAAGGGGTTGATGGAGCGGGTGACGAATCCCATTTGGGCGTGGCACAAGTGCCGTCTGGGGCTGATGCTAAAGTCAATCCCAACCAAACAGTCGCCCCAGCTTCCCCAGGACAAATGTACACGTGACTATGGCCGCCCTGGAGTGCTGTCCACCTTTGGGGTCTACTAGATGTGCTTGGATCCGTCTCTAGACCACCCGTTCCTCGACGAGGGTGTCGTCTAGCTGTTCGATCTCTGCTGTGGTGGAATTGGGGTTTAGAAGGGTCAATTACACGTTGATCCGCGTTCTAAAAAAACCTTAAAACGCAAACGGATCAACGAACACCCGTTGGCAACCAGCGAGGCAAGCGACGGCACGCGCCCTCCCCGAAGCGCCGGCAGTGGCGGCTGTTTTTTTCTGCCGGCCCCGGCGAGGAGGCTTTCGTTCTTGGAATCTGCTGGGTGGGCTGACGCGGCCCTAAAGCCCAACGCGGGGAGGAACGGCAATGCAGCTATCGAAGTTCTGAGGGAACTCGTGCTGTGATGGTTGTTCGCGTGGCTTTCGAGGGCACGGTAACGAAAAACTCAGTTTGCGGAGGCCTTGATTTTTGTTTGGGCCTGCCTCTCGCGGCGGTCGTTTTCTGGACTACATGGCACAAAATTACGTGGCCTGCTTCTGACACATGGAACATGCCATGTCTAAGTGGACAAACTCCTCAAATGACTTCCGATTCAATTATATAGTTTTCCGAACTACGCATATTGGGACCTCTCTGTTGAATTCGATTACTCGAATGTTCCTCGCCCCAGGATGAAAACGCCTTCTTGGTGATGCATTGCCCGACCAATCAGAACATAATTCAGCTAAATCTGACTAAGTTCAGTCAAATTCGATTGTTTTTTTCCCCTCGTAAACACGGGCCCTTGGAGAGCGCGAAAACATGGTATGTTTTTCTGTCTCTTTTATGGCTAGAAACGGCACCGAGTGTGTTAATTTTCTTGGCCCCAGGGTGTACGAATACCTGGTTTTCAGTCAATCTGGACCAGCCGTACCTATTTTTGGTTATTGCCCATTTGAAAATGATTTCCCATTTTTGGAAATGCTCACTCGTGCACATATGTATCGCAAATGTTGCTGTTCTTGTCCGCCGAGCCAGTTCACACGAGAACACCCCGTACCTGCCTGGCATCAAGCTAAGCGAGCTCATCGTGGCCACGACAACAGTGACAGATGCCACCGAAGGCGCAGACATCGTCTTCGTGGTGGTGCCGACTCCTTTCGTCAGAGGTGAGAGAGACTCCCTTCCGAACCTGTCCAAACCTAGCCAAACCTCATTCCCGTGCGAGTACGGCGATGTATGATACCTGGTACGTGGCAAATTCGTGTGTTTACTAATTATAGTATACTTGTATACTGTGAACGTACAGTACTCTCGGGTACCCGGGTACCACAGGTTGTTACGGTATAGCACGCAAGATAGATAGATAGATAGCACACCTGCGGTGATTATGATTTGTAGAGCAGATTTTCTCGACACCAGAGGGGCATACACAAAACGAACAGGGGATGCGGAAAGGTCATACTACAGTCGACATGTTTCCGTAGACGCATCGCTTGGCATTATTACCATTATAGTTACCATTATAATTAGCTGCATTACGTAGCATTGTTAGCGTTATTGCCATCATTACCATCATTACCATTAGTACCATTATTAGCATTATTGTTACCATTGTTGCCATTATTATCATTATTATCAGCATTATGTTATGTTTGCGCTTTCCCTCTTGTCGAAAAAATGAGCTCAAGACTTGAGACACACATTCGTTGGAAGGGGTGTGTGATATTATCACTTTATTACAGTATGCGGTATATTTTTGGTTGGGAGATACCTGGGTTCATATGATTCCCGCCTATGTAACATATGTGCAGCCCATAAGTGCAGCCAGAGTGGAGTGTATTACTGTAGACGCGTGTTTGCCTTTCAGGGGTGTCCCTAAGTATTTGTAAGTATTTATGATACTCCTCGCTCCAGGCCTATGCACCATACACGAAAAGTGAAAGCGCAAGACGTCGAGCAATCAATCACATGGCCGAGCTATCTTGTACTAAGTATACAATACATCGAATGGTGATGCAAAATGCAGATGGTATCTCAACGGGATTGGGTACTGTAGATACACAGTAGAGTACATAGAGTGCAGCAGCATCAGCATATATACACTACAGTAGTTCCCCAGTTGAGGGGCATACTATTAATAAGTAATAGTCACTAATAGTCACTAACTGTCACTAATAGTCAGTCAGAACTGCACTAGTTTGCCCAAAAAGAGGTACTGTACCACCATCGTAGCGCGTGTGTACCGGCGGTGAGCATACCCTTGCAACTTTCATTCCGAAGGCGCCCTGGAGCAATGCCAATGACCCTTATGCCTTGTAGGGGTGGTGGCTTGTTTTCGAGGGAACGCAATGTCCTCGAAAAAAATTGTTCGCGGAGCCCGATCATGTTTTCTGTGCGCTAGTACTGAAACAAATTCAAAAGTAAATATATCGTACTAATCGGGTGGGGTGTCCCGATACCACCATATCAAGATGATGCCAAGAGTTGGAAGGTCAAATAATCGAAAAGAGCCCGAGGGCACCGCCGAGCGAGCTACGGCCTTTTGATTCGCCATACAACAAACAATAGGAATCGCTCGTGAAACGGCGTTGCCCTTCGTGGTTGAAATGGGACTGTTCTGAGCACCGCAGACACCACCATGCTTACCACCGCCAATGCGTGATGGGCCGCTTTGCTATTCGTACGTATGTATGTGTGTGCCGTGCTGTGCTGTGCTGTGCTGTGCTCTATTTTACGCCACCAACCAGAGGCAAGCGTCGCGCAAAATGTCCCACCGCCATGCTCCTCACCGCGCTTGCTCCTCGCCGTGCCGCCCGCGTTTGCTCTTCACTGTGGCACTGCTGCTGCTTCTGCTGCTGCTGCTACTGCATGCTTCACATCCCCAACGTGTTGCGTTCTTCGTGTGTCTTGTGTTTAGCCTTCATCGTGAAGCACAGGGACAGCCTTCCGACGGGAATTCCCATCGTGGTGTGCTGCAAGGGGATCGAAAACGGGTCGCTGCTGACGCCCTTCGAGATACTGGAGGAGGAGTTGCCAGGAAAGGTAGGATATGATACGTCTGCCACCCGTTGCCTCGTACGAGTACTATTGTAGGTATCTGACATCAGTCTTATTTCTTCCTTGAAATCTACGAGGGAGCTGCGGACTGTCACCACGAACAGGCCTGTAAGCATGCGTTTAAGGATTTGCAGGGGTAAGTCAGTCTTCCCAACGGTTCCGTGATGTGATATGTCGGTACTTCAGGTATGTCGCTGCAGCCACTGTTCCGCGTTTGTGTTCTGTAGGCAAGGAAGTCTTGCAGAGTTTACGGACGTTTTAGGTACGGCTATGGAAGTCTTAAAGCACTCACAGAAGTTTCGGGTGGGTACACGAATGTTATACCCATACCCGTACCCGCACCCGGGTATTTTTTACAGGGCATACCCGTACCCCAGGTATTATGCGACGGGCGTACAGAACTTACAGACGCTCCGGGTATGAGTATTGAATATCGTTCAGAACCTACCGAATTTCCGGTACGGGTAGTACCCGGGACAATACTCCGGGTGTGTACCCTACAGGACATAACTTTGCACTTACAGAAGTTCCGGGTACGGGTATGAAGGTCTTACAGAACTCACAAAAGCTTTGGGTACGCTATGGAAGTCTTACAGAACTCACAGAAGTTCCGGGTAGGCACCTACTCTAGTGTTGTACCCGTACCCGTACCCGCAACCGGGTAAGTTTCAAAGGGTATGCCCGTACCCCGGGTATTGTGCCACGNCTTAGGCCGTTTCCTATGCGGTTCGATTTCGAGCTTCAGATTTGTATTTTTCGATCTCAAAAACGAAAGCACCGTCCTATGCAGTCCGATTATGCAAAATCTGACCGGAATTTTTTCGATTTGAAAATCTGATGACCCAAGTCGTCGGATTTTGGGCCAAAATCCGACGACTTGGGTCATCGGATTCTCAAATCGAAAAAATTCCGGTCAGATTTTGCATAATCGGACTGCATAGGACGGTGCTTTCGTTTTTGAGATCGAAAAATACAAATCTGAAGCTCGAAATCGAACCGCATAGGAAACGGCCTTAGGGCCCGTTTTAACGAGTATGAAATATATTCAATTTGGAAAAAATAAAATTCAAATTCGCTTTTCATTGGTCAACACACGCACCAGCACCAAAGATTAGGATATTTGGTGCTGGTGCGTGTGTTGACCAATGAAAAGCGAATTTGAATTTTATTTTTTCCAAATTGAATTTATTTTGTATTCGTTAATATGGGCCCTTAGCAAGTAACTTGCCAAATTTCAAATTTCCATTTTTTGGCAAGTTTTACTTGCCAAAACTTCTTGCCGACCTTTTTGTTGTATTCGTACGTATACGTTTCCGTATCTCTTCTTTGGCAAGTTTTTGGAAAGTGAAAATTGTTACCAGGTATGTCACTTGCCATTTGCGACCAGTCACGCCTACGCGAGACCAATACAAACAACACGCCGGCGCGCTAGACCGCACGAACTACCAGCAATGCAGGAAGATATCGAGGGTTAGACGGTGGTGCCGATAGCAGATGATGGTGGCTGGCGGCATTGGTGAAGGGGTTGATGGAGCGGGTGACGAATCCCATTTGGGCGTGGCACAAGTGCCGTCTGGGGCTGATGCTAAAGTCAATCCCAACCAAACAGTCGCCCCAGCTTCCCCAGGACAAATGTACACGTGACTATGGCCGCCCTGGAGTGCTGTCCACCTTTGGGGTCTACTAGATGTGCTTGGATCCGTCTCTAGACCACCCGTTCCTCGACGAGGGTGTCGTCTAGCTGTTCGATCTCTGCTGTGGTGGAATTGGGGTTTAGAAGGGTCAATTACACGTTGATCCGCGTTCTAAAAAAACCTTAAAACGCAAACGGATCAACGAACACCCGTTGGCAACCAGCGAGGCAAGCGACGGCACGCGCCCTCCCCGAAGCGCCGGCAGTGGCGGCTGTTTTTTTCTGCCGGCCCCGGCGAGGAGGCTTTCGTTCTTGGAATCTGCTGGGTGGGCTGACGCGGCCCTAAAGCCCAACGCGGGGAGGAACGGCAATGCAGCTATCGAAGTTCTGAGGGAACTCGTGCTGTGATGGTTGTTCGCGTGGCTTTCGAGGGCACGGTAACGAAAAACTCAGTTTGCGGAGGCCTTGATTTTTGTTTGGGCCTGCCTCTCGCGGCGGTCGTTTTCTGGACTACATGGCACAAAATTACGTGGCCTGCTTCTGACACATGGAACATGCCATGTCTAAGTGGACAAACTCCTCAAATGACTTCCGATTCAATTATATAGTTTTCCGAACTACGCATATTGGGACCTCTCTGTTGAATTCGATTACTCGAATGTTCCTCGCCCCAGGATGAAAACGCCTTCTTGGTGATGCATTGCCCGACCAATCAGAACATAATTCAGCTAAATCTGACTAAGTTCAGTCAAATTCGATTGTTTTTTTCCCCTCGTAAACACGGGCCCTTGGAGAGCGCGAAAACATGGTATGTTTTTCTGTCTCTTTTATGGCTAGAAACGGCACCGAGTGTGTTAATTTTCTTGGCCCCAGGGTGTACGAATACCTGGTTTTCAGTCAATCTGGACCAGCCGTACCTATTTTTGGTTATTGCCCATTTGAAAATGATTTCCCATTTTTGGAAATGCTCACTCGTGCACATATGTATCGCAAATGTTGCTGTTCTTGTCCGCCGAGCCAGTTCACACGAGAACACCCCGTACCTGCCTGGCATCAAGCTAAGCGAGCTCATCGTGGCCACGACAACAGTGACAGATGCCACCGAAGGCGCAGACATCGTCTTCGTGGTGGTGCCGACTCCTTTCGTCAGAGGTGAGAGAGACTCCCTTCCGAACCTGTCCAAACCTAGCCAAACCTCATTCCCGTGCGAGTACGGCGATGTATGATACCTGGTACGTGGCAAATTCGTGTGTTTACTAATTATAGTATACTTGTATACTGTGAACGTACAGTACTCTCGGGTACCCGGGTACCACAGGTTGTTACGGTATAGCACGCAAGATAGATAGATAGATAGCACACCTGCGGTGATTATGATTTGTAGAGCAGATTTTCTCGACACCAGAGGGGCATACACAAAACGAACAGGGGATGCGGAAAGGTCATACTACAGTCGACATGTTTCCGTAGACGCATCGCTTGGCATTATTACCATTATAGTTACCATTATAATTAGCTGCATTACGTAGCATTGTTAGCGTTATTGCCATCATTACCATCATTACCATTAGTACCATTATTAGCATTATTGTTACCATTGTTGCCATTATTATCATTATTATCAGCATTATGTTATGTTTGCGCTTTCCCTCTTGTCGAAAAAATGAGCTCAAGACTTGAGACACACATTCGTTGGAAGGGGTGTGTGATATTATCACTTTATTACAGTATGCGGTATATTTTTGGTTGGGAGATACCTGGGTTCATATGATTCCCGCCTATGTAACATATGTGCAGCCCATAAGTGCAGCCAGAGTGGAGTGTATTACTGTAGACGCGTGTTTGCCTTTCAGGGGTGTCCCTAAGTATTTGTAAGTATTTATGATACTCCTCGCTCCAGGCCTATGCACCATACACGAAAAGTGAAAGCGCAAGACGTCGAGCAATCAATCACATGGCCGAGCTATCTTGTACTAAGTATACAATACATCGAATGGTGATGCAAAATGCAGATGGTATCTCAACGGGATTGGGTACTGTAGATACACAGTAGAGTACATAGAGTGCAGCAGCATCAGCATATATACACTACAGTAGTTCCCCAGTTGAGGGGCATACTATTAATAAGTAATAGTCACTAATAGTCACTAACTGTCACTAATAGTCAGTCAGAACTGCACTAGTTTGCCCAAAAAGAGGTACTGTACCACCATCGTAGCGCGTGTGTACCGGCGGTGAGCATACCCTTGCAACTTTCATTCCGAAGGCGCCCTGGAGCAATGCCAATGACCCTTATGCCTTGTAGGGGTGGTGGCTTGTTTTCGAGGGAACGCAATGTCCTCGAAAAAAATTGTTCGCGGAGCCCGATCATGTTTTCTGTGCGCTAGTACTGAAACAAATTCAAAAGTAAATATATCGTACTAATCGGGGGGGTGTCCCGATACCACCATATCAAGATGATGCCAAGAGTTGGAAGGTCAAATAATCGAAAAGAGCCCGAGGGCACCGCCGAGCGAGCTACGGCCTTTTGATTCGCCATACAACAAACAATAGGAATCGCTCGTGAAACGGCGTTGCCCTTCGTGGTTGAAATGGGACTGTTCTGAGCACCGCAGACACCACCATGCTTACCACCGCCAATGCGTGATGGGCCGCTTTGCTATTCGTACGTATGTATGTGTGTGCCGTGCTGTGCTGTGCTGTGCTGTGCTCTATTTTACGCCACCAACCAGAGGCAAGCGTCGCGCAAAATGTCCCACCGCCATGCTCCTCACCGCGCTTGCTCCTCGCCGTGCCGCCCGCGTTTGCTCTTCACTGTGGCACTGCTGCTGCTTCTGCTGCTGCTGCTACTGCATGCTTCACATCCCCAACGTGTTGCGTTCTTCGTGTGTCTTGTGTTTAGCCTTCATCGTGAAGCACAGGGACAGCCTTCCGACGGGAATTCCCATCGTGGTGTGCTGCAAGGGGATCGAAAACGGGTCGCTGCTGACGCCCTTCGAGATACTGGAGGAGGAGTTGCCAGGAAAGGTAGGATATGATACGTCTGCCACCCGTTGCCTCGTACGAGTACTATTGTAGGTATCTGACATCAGTCTTATTTCTTCCTTGAAATCTACGAGGGAGCTGCGGACTGTCACCACGAACAGGCCTGTAAGCATGCGTTTAAGGATTTGCAGGGGTAAGTCAGTCTTCCCAACGGTTCCGTGATGTGATATGTCGGTACTTCAGGTATGTCGCTGCAGCCACTGTTCCGCGTTTGTGTTCTGTAGGCAAGGAAGTCTTGCAGAGTTTACGGACGTTTTAGGTACGGCTATGGAAGTCTTAAAGCACTCACAGAAGTTTCGGGTGGGTACACGAATGTTATACCCATACCCGTACCCGCACCCGGGTATTTTTTACAGGGCATACCCGTACCCCAGGTATTATGCGACGGGCGTACAGAACTTACAGACGCTCCGGGTATGAGTATTGAATATCGTTCAGAACCTACCGAATTTCCGGTACGGGTAGTACCCGGGACAATACTCCGGGTGTGTACCCTACAGGACATAACTTTGCACTTACAGAAGTTCCGGGTACGGGTATGAAGGTCTTACAGAACTCACAAAAGCTTTGGGTACGCTATGGAAGTCTTACAGAACTCACAGAAGTTCCGGGTAGGCACCTACTCTAGTGTTGTACCCGTACCCGTACCCGCAACCGGGTAAGTTTCAAAGGGTATGCCCGTACCCCGGGTATTGTGCCACGGGTGTTACAGAATTCACAGAAGCTCCAGTACGGGTAATACTCGGGAAAATGCCCCGGGTATGGTTCTGTACGTGTACCCTACAGAACACAACATTGCAATGTTTGTTGGGTGGCGATTGATGCCATGACTTTGATTGCCCTCGGTGCCGGCGGCTCCCGCGTTTCTATTCTAACATATTATAGAGACGATAGACAACTTCGTTCGGCTCTCTACGCTTGTTTACAAAGCTGACTAGAATACCTCCATAAGACGGTCTCGGAGCGTGATTTTGTCAATGTAATCATTAACGAGGGTATAATACTCGTAAAGTTTTGGGAAGCCTGCATCCGATGAACGATATACAAAAAAAAACAAGGACCAAGGACCAGGGACCGGAATAGAGTGGGTTGGGGGGGTGGAGCTCTCTGTCTATAACCACGGGCGTGATTCATAAAATAACGAAACCACAATTAATCAATCTATCAGCGAACCAACCAGTCGAGCGAGCAACCTATCAACCACGCAATGAATCGATAAGGCAAGTGGTGACGATTTCTTGATGTGCATGGGTGTGACCGGGACCGCATTTCTCGTTATGTAAACCGCTTAAAGACCGCGGAGTGCAATACAGCGCACAGCCTGCTCTGTGCCTGGTGGCATCTATGCGTTCAAGCCTCCGTGATTGTAGCGTCTACCGCCCCTCTACCTCAATGCAAAGAAGTAAGTCAGAATTGAATGTCCAGACCTGCAGCAGGAGTCAAATAAAACCGAAAAACGGCATGTGCTGGAATAGAAGGGTGTACATGAAAGTATTAGCTGGAATAGAAGGGTGTACTTGAAAGTATTGGCTGGAATAGAAGGGTGTACTTGAAAGTATTAGCTGGAATAGAAGGCTGTACTTGAAAGTATTAGCGGAAAGTGTCTGCCTGGTTTTCGGCACCAGCCTCCGTGCCTCCGCCAGTGTCGGGCCATGTAGTTCACCTTGTCACCTTGTTTTTGTTTTCTGTTAGTTTTACCTTGCGTTGTATTCTGGCGAATTAGAAGCACTCGTGCTGCTGTCTTTGTCGTATCTGCCGTTTCCTGAAATAGACGATAGACACTATAAATAGGCACCTTCGGTGAAGGAATACCTTCATACTGACACTCTACCTTCGCACTGCAGACGATTTGCAATTTGTGTACACCTGGTATACCTGTTATACCGTACTCATTTCGAGCCATAAGCTTCGTTGGTGGCTGATATCCCGACGACCGTTTCGAGCACCGGCAAGCGAACGAGTCTAAAGCACAGCATCATCGGAACCTGGCCGGGTAACCCCTTCCCTGTTCGTCTACGTGTACCCTGACCCCCCCCCTGCCCCGGCGTGGTTCCTCCTCCGCTCCCCTGCACAGTACCACAAGCACCTGGCCTGCCTGTCGGGGCCATCGTTCGCTCGAGAAGTCGCGCTAGGCAAGCCCACCTCCGTCACCGTAGCGGCGAAAGACATGCAGTGCGCGCAGAAGGTCCAGTCCATCGTCAGCGACCTCAACTTCCGCATTTACACCTCCGATGACGTCATCGGGGTAGAGTTATTCGGGGCGGTCAAGAACGTCCTCGCCATCGCGTGTGGGGCGAGCGATGGCTTCGACTTCGGCTTGAACGCCAGGGCGGCGCTGATCACAAGGGGGCTGGCGGAGATATCTCGAATGGCGGTCAAGTGAGACGGACTACGAACCATTAGTTGGTGGATACGTTTTCGTTTTGGCGTGTGCGCGGTGTGCGGAGACATGTGACGATTTTACATGGAGGATGCCGTTGCTGTCGAACCAAGAGACCAAAAATATAGTATTTTTGGTTTTGTTTTGTGTTGAAATTATCAACAGGCTACGCGTCAATCGCTGCGCTCCTTTCTGAATTTTGTGCTGGGGGCGGACTTTGCTAAATTGTCGATGTTCCGCTAGCCTACGGAGCAAAGTAAAGCAAACACGCACCACACTTGCTTGGCTTTTCGGCGCAGAATGGAACCGGTGCCCCCACACAATTGGTCGAAAACTGTCTGGATGCAGTCGGGTGCAAAGGGCGCTTTGATGATTTGTTATGTTTTCCTTGATAGTTGTTGGGGAACCGCGGGACCATCGGAACCAGCCGTGTGCGTGCAGCAGTGTCGTGCAGCAGTATTTCTCGCCATTCTCCAAGGGTCCGTTCAAATTTTGTTCGAGGTCTAAATCCGACCGCGACTGCAGTAAGGCTGACCGCTACAGCAGAGTGTTGAGCACTGCGGCAGTAGGTTGGTTGTCCGCTACAATGGGTTGCCCACTACGTACAGTAGGCTGATGCATACAGCAGGTTGACCCCTACGACCGTAATTTGACCACTACAGCTTATAGATTGATGTTCGTTCGGCGACCATGGGGACTTTATGCCGTGCCATGAACCAACGAGGCCGAACCTGTTTCTTATTCTCAGGAAGGGGGCGTCTCCGCTGAGCATGGGTTCTCTCTGTGGCTTGGGGGACCTCGTGCTGACGTGCACTGGCTCGTTGTCGCGAAACTGGACTGTAGGAAACAGGCTGGCCAAGGGAGAGGTACAGTACAGCAGTACCGTACGTACAAAGCAGTGCACCATCAAATTCCCCTTTGCAGTGCATGCAAGCGCAGTAGACATGTTGAGCCCCGTTGAGTGGGCCTGTTGAGATCCGCTGAGTCCCGTAGGCTTCGGGCTTGAGTCTCGAGTGTATAGGAAGTATAATATCTAGTTAATTTTCCTGTTGAAGTGGCGTCAAATAACTGCGCGTATATATGTTCGTGGTTGACGTTGAATTGCGCCGCGCCTGAAGATTGTCGGGCTGGGCTGCCGCATCGTCATTTCATTGCAGTTTGCCGGCAGGTTTGATTAGTATGTTGCCGTTTTCGCTCTAGAGGGATATCTAGGCACCCTTCGAATATTGATCCGGATGGCACACGATATACGGCAGCAGTGTCTTCGTGTACCGGTTTCATTGCTGTGGCAGCTTTGACTCACTCCGTCTTCCTTGGTTGGCATCCTTTCTTTGTGCACCAACCTCCCACATTCCTTCCTTCTGCTGGTATATACAGCAGTATTTTATTTTCTGCACCAACCGCCCGGCTTCCTATATTGATACCAGGTATTGTTTTTTGTCCGTGAAGCCCCATGACTTCCTATATTGGTTTGCTGTTTTTTACACCCACCGCCCGTTTTCCTTCGTTGGCTGTTGGCTAACTCATCAATCACTGCAGGACTTGGACGCGATCACGACCAGCATGCGGATGGTGGCGGAGGGCGTCAAGACGGCGGCATCGGTGGACGCGCTCAGCACCAAGATGGGCGTCGAGATGCCCATCTGCCAGCAGGTCTTCGAGGCAAGTGGTTCAGCGAGCGGCATCATTCAGCAACCTTTCGAAACAACAGTATGGCTGCTATACTGGTTTTGTAGTTGGGCCGGTGGCCTACGTGTAGGTGGTACGTGGTGGCCCTTTCTACGGCATGGCTGGCTGGATGGTCTTGTTTGTTGCGGGGTGGATGCTTGGTGTGAAGCGCAGCGCGTGGTGTGGCTGAACGCGGGGTGGGTAGAGACGATATATCGTTGGGGATGGGGGCGAGGCGCAGATTTGTCTGGAAGAGATAGCTAACGTCACTGTAGTAGCACCATAACTAGCACTCCTCACTCTCACTCTCACTGCCAGTACCCTTACAGTACCCTTACAGTACCCTTACAGTACCCTTACAGTACCCTTACAGTACCCTTACAGTACCCTTACAGTACCACGATTGCTGTCAGTATCACGATTAGTATCACTCCGAACAGATGTGATCTCCGCTGCACCTTGCTAGATGGCTTATAAAGGAACGACTGAAATATCAGATGGTGGCGACGACGTTTCTTATTGACCAAAACTCTTGAGAGTACGCAATGAGAGAGGGTGCACACTGCAACTAAACCATGCTTCGTACGCGTTTCATTGACAATCTCCTTGGACGCTTGCTGTAACAACACACCCCAATACATACCACACCGTAGAACATGTTACCATTAGTGCTCACTGTCGTACGAGTACCGTATTAGCATGCCAACGTTATCGCATGCTGCAGTAACATGTTTATCGCAATAACATACCACCGTATATCATGACACCATTACAGTAGGTATATTGCCTATCGTACATACTAACATGACACAAATTTTGGCGCTCGTTCGGCAGGTGCTGCACAACAAGAAGCCCATGATGGAGGCGTTAGCATCCCTGCAGGGCAGACCGCACTCGCACGATCTCAGCATCGAGCTCAAGCACTCCGACCTGTGGTCCGGCATGGGCCCCTCGCACCCGTGACCTGGCGTACCGCTGCAGTAGGATAGCGGCGAAACACGCTAGCCTTATCCTCGCATGGCAGGTTTCACTTGATATCAAGGGATGTTTTGCGCTTTTCTTGAGGGGGGGGCGATCTGCGGTTGCGATCGAGAGGCAGACGGCTTCGGATGGTATAGTTTTGTGTCGTGTGCCGGTGCCACTGGCCCTGTTTCTCTGCTCTGCTCTGCGTGCGTCGGGGGGGTCGCTGTGCCCGTGTGCGCTGTGTGTGCCTATTTTTAGCGACCTATAGCGTATGCCGTGTAGGGATTATATCCCTGCCGCGGGACGGCTGACTGATACTGATAGATTTTCGTGTGTGTTAAATGTTTTTGTTTAGATTCCCCTCAGTTTCTCCTGATCAAATTTATGGCCACGGGAGAGTCCCACGTCAAGTCTACAATCGGCGTTATTCATCGGAAAGCAACCTGTACTCGCTGTTTCGACGATCCCATCGTGTTTTTTTTTCGCCCCAGCCGTAATTCTTAGCGGTATACCGGGTATGGCATAGGCGTCCGTCGCCGCCGACTTCAGTGGCAGAAACACGTATCTGATCTCTAATACCCCATACCCGATACCGCGTATCGTCTGGTCTCAAATGTGTGTGTGTCTTGCCATAGTTCCGTCGAGTTGGCTCGTTACACGAGAAAAGGAGAACACCCCCTCCCNTGTAGTTCTCCAAGATAGTCACGATACCGACCCGCGGGTTGGATCAGGAGGTTTTCTAAATCTCTCGGGTCGCGTCGGGTCGGGTCGGGTCAGGAGGTTTTCAAATTCTCACGGATCGGAGCCGGTCACCGTTACCCGACCCGACCCGACCCAACCCGGCCCGGCCCGGCCCGGCCCGGCCCGGCCCGCTTGGTTTTTCGTTTTACCCGAATCGTGAACAGCACTGAAAATTATTGGAAACCCTTTTTTGAGATGGTTGAAGCGACCGACCGACCGACCGACCAGGATCCAACGTAGACAAAGTTGACGACAGTTTCAAAACACATTTTTTCGCGAGTTGCTACATAAATATCACCGTCACAGGTACGGTAGTAGTAGTAGTAGTAGTAGTAGTAGTTGCCAGTCAGCCTCTCTCCTCCCCCCGCGTGCGCTCCCACCCTACGCCGCCATTTCCCCAGTGTTAGGTGCAGTGCAATGTTACTCGAAAGCTTTCCTGGTTGGTGTATAGCGATAGTGATAAGAAGCAAGATAGTTACTTGGTATCGGTACAGCGAATGGCGCTCCTATCAGGGCGGGGTTCTCGCGCTTCGCAGGTCGGGATAACTTGTGCCGTTTGGCGTTTTTCGTGTATATCAGATGCAGTTGCAGTTGCCAATTGTGCAGCTTGGCGAACGAAACAGAGGTTACCAGAAACTACCGTCTACTTTTGTAGCCGTGCACCGCGCATCCGCCGGATTAAGGAGGGGTACGGGGAGACATGAGTCTGGGCGATATCGCCGGGCACCGGACAGTGTCGAGGATAGCAATTTCTAATCATGGAACACATTTTACAGTTTCCGCCGCTCCTGTGCATTGACGTGTATACGTTGACAAGTGACATGATATTAATAGTATATACCAGGTACGAGTATCTATTACTAGTGTAGGTTTACTATTAATAATATGTTGGTTGAGTTTTTCGGCGAAACAAGTTTTTTCCTCCCTCGGCGTAATTTTCTCTGCCCGTGGGTCAGGCGTGCGTAATCATTAATTGACCAGTGGAATTATGGAAAGCGCTCTTGGTACGCGGTGTTAAAGCACTTCGCATTCCGTTTTAGTCCCGAAACCGCTGTGTGCGTTTTTGCGATGCTGCTGGTTGTGTGTTGAATCGATTAGCACAAGATAGTAAAGAGTGTTTCGCGCAACTCACGCGCGGATAGGGCATGAAAGCGCCTCAAAGTACCCGTGCGTGTGGCGTGGTGGCAGCGTTACCCGCTGAGTTCATTTTTTGACAAGTTGGTGTTGACTGTGGCCACCCCCTACTCGTATAGAAAGGCGACAATACTCCCAGAAAATTATAATTTGGTTCTCCATCAAAAGTAAAAAAAAAACAGTATTGCTGGATAATTTTGAGGGGATCTCCAGTGTTCTAACTCAACACACTTTTGAAACACCCTTTTTGAGTTTTTTCGAGGACGTTCAGTCCCAACCTTGACTCACGCGATACTTTCAACGTTTCGCGCCAAACCTTCGCGCTACGAGTACCAATGGCTGACACACAGCCCGACCGCATGTCAATCCCCATCCCCTGGGTGCCGTGCGCCTGCATCCCCATGATTTCGCTTTTAGTAACCTCTCGATAAAAAAAATGCACTCTATCCGAGAGTACAAGGTTCGTTTAGCTAATTACACGAAATCACTACATACGCCAGCGGGTTTTTATAAATACGGACAGTAGTGGCACGACTGTCGATTTCGGACGAGAGATTTCGTGTCGTAGGATCGAGTTGTCGTGCTAGGCTCACGGTGTGTCGAGCAAGCCCCACGGAGCCCAGGGGATACAGCGCACGACGGGCGGGGGTCTCCCTGGGCCAGAGGGGGGGGGCGCGTAACCCTGGGCGGATCGGAAGCAAGGCGGTCGAGCAAGGGGTGGGGCGCGTCCCAAGTCCATACCCAAAAACATGTTCACGCCGCTACGAGTGCACACGTCTAGCCCCGCGGTTTGTGTGGTCGTGTGCTGATGATGTTGCTGTGATGCTGGTGGTGTCACTTTTACGTACGAGTGCTCGTGCCGTATGGCATGGCGTGTTTGTTGGGTAGAGGCTGACTGGCGGCGAAATGTACCTGTCCCAATATGGATGTATGTGACAGATCCCGGGCCTCAAAACCCGCCCTTCAGATGCCTGCCCAAAATCTCCGCTGCAGATTTTTTTTGCGGTATGATTAGTGGCGACGAAAAACCTAAGAGAAAGCTCTTAGGAAAATGAGTCAACAATGTTCGCGCAGATACTGCTGTGCGGTGACTTCTGGGCACACATTTTACGGATGGATGCAACTATTGAGGCGTAGTTTGTGCGGGCTTACAGCAGCACCTTCCCCGGTTGTTTACCACTAGGGTCTCTACTGTCATTTGGGAAACAAAAGTTACTACTGTCCGATCGTCTTTCAATTTAAAACGAAGGTAATTGCCTGATCGAATTTCACTCTAAATCAGGGTATTCACTCCAAATAAGGGTAACTGTGCGATGGATTTTCACTCTAAAACCAGGACCGTTGTCTTTCCACCGTGGGCACTCTCACGGAATGGTTGGGTGCGGGAACTGCTACACTATACACAGCGGTACGTTTCACGGTATGTTTTCGCTTGAGCGTATAAATAGCGCAAGTGTAAGGCACAGCAGCGTGACGAGACCATCTGTAATGATGCATACAAGTATACCTAGATATGGTACTGGAACAAAGTGTACCGGTACTGCTTTGAACGCATCGAAATTCTCCGGTGTCAGCTGGGGTCTCTGTTTTGGTAAAAAAAAAAAAAAGTGTGCGTCTTATATCTGTCTCACCCCCCTCGATCTCACTTCAAGCGTAACTCCACTTGTTTCACCCAAACTCACCCCTAACGATTCGCGTCCATACTGACTGTGGCTGTTACCAATAGTCAATAGCTGAAACCGATAGCTGACACACAGGCCCATCCACCTGCGCCAACTCTCAGCTTGTCGGGTCTTGACCCTCATGTAACCCATGTATAACATCCCAAACAAATAAGCGACGAGGGCCATCCCCTGGGAATTATCATGCGTGCAGCAGTACGAGTACCCGCATTCTGCCATTCCGCAGGCAAGCGTGTCGTAGACGCTTGCTATGATACGGGTGCGAGTAGCACCTTTTTTTTTTCTGAACCTCCCCACTTGGAGCTCTATATGTAACCCAAAATTGACTGTTACAAAATATATAGGCTTCCCCCCGATTAATTGTCCCGTGGCCCGCCCAGGTGTGCAACGAACAGTGTGCGGCACAACTGGGATACCGGCACTGTAGTTGTCTAGGTGAGGAGCTCCATCAGTCGCAAACATTCCGGCCCATATAAGGTACAGTACCCCTATCGTGCCCGTCCTTACAGCTTCTTACCCCTGTGGAAGCTGGACACATCCCCTATCCCCTACCAATAGACTAACGGGATACTTCGTGAGGCCGATGCGGCAGTCGTCACACTTTTTTTTTCGTTCGAAGCCCCGAAGGCGGGTAACCATCGTGTCTATAAACGCATCTTCTTCCTATTTCCGAAGCGAGTCTCAACGGCTATAAAAGCGACGAGATACCAAAAACAACGCCCGTTTGCATTTATTTGGTGGGCATTTAACGGTTGAGGCCGCACGAAAACAGGGTCAACGGCAATACTAGCAGCGAGACACCAAAAACGTTCCCCATATTATTGATGGGCGACTAACGGCTGAGGCCGATCAGGCTGAAAAATTCTGCCCTCGTCCTAGAGTCCGCCTGGAAGCAACCGTTAACGCTGCTCGTCATGGTGATCGCCCCCTGTTTCTGCACGCCTCGCATGACCATGCACATATGCCTGGTCAGATGGAAGATGGAATATCGAGTCGGAAATGGGAGGGAAAGAGCGAGTAAGCGGCCGGGTAACGGGCGATGAAACGATGGCGTTACACTATGAATAGTAACCTTTTTTTTTGGGCGATTGCCAAACTCAGGTACACCTGGTCGCTTTGGTGCCAAAAACAGTTACACTCTAAAACCAAGTGAAAAACGCACGCCACGAACGGTGTTTTTCAGGACCTTTCGGCTGTGAGGAATAATCAAACATACTTTTGAATTTGCGACTGAACAGCGGAATGATAGCGAATGTATGTGTGTCCTCCAAACTCTTGATAAATGTTGTATGTTATTTTCAGTACGGGTATTAATATCTGCCGTATGCTTTTATTGATTTCGTGATCACACTCAATCCTACGACGTGTAATTCCGTATTATTGTACCAGGTATAATACGTATGTATATAGTCGTAGCCTGATGGCATACGAACAAAACATCGAGTTAATTTGAGACTGAACTTCTCGCTTTCCGTACTACTACTGTCTGTGTCAGCAAGCAGGAGTACACAATATATTACAACAGGTCCATTGTGCTGTATGCGCGCGTATGATACGTTATGTAGTCGTTGCAGGTCCATTGTGCTGTTGAGCTGTATGTGCGTGTATGATACGTTATGTAGTCGTTGCAGGTCCATTGTGCTGTTGTGCTGTATGTGCGTGTATGATACGTTCTGTAGTCGTTGTGACGGGTCGTATGTACGTACGAGTGTGGTGATGTCTTCGTGTCCGTACAGGAGACAGTGTACGTATGACCTCTGATTGGCTAAACAAACGGCAATTTCAGTTGAAAGCTAGGCAAAGTAGACAAACTCAGGTGTACCTGGCCCCTTTCGAGCCAAAATCAGGTACGATGTGAGGCTGGCCAATAGGAGGGTTCCTGAAGCGTGATTTATACTTGATTTTAGAGTGTAACTGTTTTTGGCTCCAAAGTGACCAGGTGTACCTGATTTTGGCAATCGCCCTTTTTTTTTTAATCAGAGGGAGAAAGCGACGAATAGTCATTGCCTCGAATATGTTTCATGAGCACTGTACGTACAGCATCAGTGTGAAAGTGTTGCCTACTGAGCTACCGGGGTAGACATCAATTATTTTACCCTACCCACAGGGTAATCCTTACAACTTCCTCGAATTTTGACATACATCGCGATTTGACGTGCAGGCTCAAGTCTTGCCGACGACGCCAAATGTGAAGGTGTTACCTACTGAGATTTTTGGGTTAAAGACCGATCGGTTACCCAGCCCAGGGTAACCGCCAGCCGAGGGTAATCCTTATCAGATCAGCGATATTCAAGCAATGCGGGCTGCTCGGCTAGAAGGGGGAAACGTGTGTAATGTCGGACCTCAGCACAAGTTGTTCGAGAATATGCAAAGGCCAAAGACACCTGTGTACGAAGTACCGGTATCTGACACGTAAATGTCGAATGCACAAAATCTGAAAACTGATCGATTGCTCGTACATATGAGGCACGGACCGCTGGATGATTGCTGCAGAACTATATACCGAACGCCGAATACAAGTCGTAGGACATATATATTATTAAAAGCGAGAGGCAGGGATGATGGGGATGATGGACGCAAACACCTCGAAGGTGCCGAATCGCCAAATCTGATCACCGAGCAATCAATAACTGCTCGTGTGAGGTGTGAGGTGTGAGGTGTGGAGTGTCTGGTGTCTGGTGTCGGCCGCTGGACGAATGCTGTGCTCGCACGAAAAACATGACGATAAACCAAAAACGACTCTGACCTACTGACTATCCGAGGGGAAAAACAAACGGACATCAAAAAGAAAGATCTACTCGTAGATCTCACCAACATGCCAACATTATAAATCCCTCTAGAATTTAGTTTCTGTTTCGGCTAAATTTCAGCAACAATATTCCTGGTATACCAGCACAGTACCTGGTATGATGGTACTCCAAGATGGGTATTTGTGTGCTACCTTTCCACAACCCTACAATATACCGGTTGTGTGGAGTGCGGATGGGTGGTATTGCAGATAGCGAGTGGGCTATTTGGTGAGAGATAGTAAGATATTACGGGGGTGCAGAGTAAATACTAGTAAGTAGGACCTACGGTACACAAAAACCTATATACTTACCTGCTTCTACTAACCATATATGGTCCTATTTACTAGTGTTTACTATGGTCCTCCGGAATAGTAACGGTCGTTCACCATTTCACCCAGCGCTCAATCGCAATTGATAACCGCACATCGTGACGAATAGTCATACTGTCATCAGGTACCAACGTTTCACGGAGCTTGAGAAGCTGGGTGTAGACCAGTTTAGAGGAACGCACAGCAGTTGATGCGAGTGTTGATGACACAATAAATCGCCAACTTCGTTAATTCTACCCAACAACATCCAGCACACTCAATGTCCGCACTAGGCACCCCTCCTACTCGTAGAGAGGTACAAGATCTGTGGTAACAGATTGTGAGGCAGACAACCAACCCAACCCCAAAGAATCCAGGTAAGCAAAGCAGATGCCCAACGGACCGAGTACGAAACGGCACATAAAAAACAAATCAAAAACAAACCAGACAAGAACACAAGACCTAAAACAAAACGCGTACGAGTAGTTCTAGAAATTATAGGGTTGGAAACAAATCCGGCTCTATGGACAGCGCCCTTGCCCACCATGGGGCTGAGCTACGCACACAACATGCATATATATGTAACAACAAATAAATAGCAGTATCGCTCAAATATAAAAAATAAAAATAAAATATTACGTAGCTCTAGTACGTACGAGCAACGCGAAGCGGTAGTATGACTAGCGAGCGTACATAGAAGTTGTAAGGAATGTAGCAGCTTGTAAGGCTTAGGCTTCATCCTATGGCCGGCAAAACAAAAACGAAGCTTGCGTCTCTTACGTGGCCTCGATGACCACCCCGACCCCGAGCGGGTTGACCGCCTCTCGTATGGCCTCGGCGATCTGGCGCGTCAGTCGCTCCTGCACCTGCAGACGCCGTGAGAACATGTCCGCGATACGCGCGAGCTTGCTCAGCCCGATTACCTGTCGAGACGCATAACATAGAGAAAGGGAATGGTCAGCGGGTCGGTCGTGGGTGTAGGAACTTGGCTACGGCAGCAGTAACCAGCGGTCCACCAAGTCGCTGATCGAAAACAAACTCTCGTATATTGCAGATAGGTGCATTAAGCAGCCTATCTACGTAGTCATTACCCAGTAGCATGAGTATTACTGTACGCGACATACCTGATAGTAATTTGGGAGTTCATCATTTCAGGCTCGAGTTTTGGATGGATGTAAGAATGTGGCCATTTTTATACTGCACTTAAGTAGGACGCACCCTGCCTGACATAATATTTTGAGCGTGGCCGAAAATAATAAATAAGAGCTTCTGAAGTGGTGTCGCATACTGCAATGAAGGGCACAAGCAGTATATTAATATTAATAGTTGGTACGTAGAGCACAGCTGATAACACAACGCAGTCTACCTTTTTTTCGTTTTCTTTTTGTCCATCCCATTGATTATCTTCGCCCTTCTTTTCTCTCTCCCTCTTTAGTCGTAACTCAGATCCGGGGTCACTAAGTAGGCTCTTCTCCCCCCTCCCCACTACGGTACGTGCCTTGCATTTTTATCGCGAGAAGATTCCAGCACTTTCTTCCCTCGTCAACTCTCGTCGAATTGTGCTTACCCACGCCATAATATGCGCTCTCCACAGTTGATGTAATTCGACAATAAACACTATTATACGGAAACTCGAACCCTTGACTTCCAACTCAACAGGCTTCGTGGCTACCTGCTGAACCACCGGGGATACCTACGACGTACATACGAACCATGCTTGGTATCATATATACCTGGTACCTGGTATATATCGATACCTTTATACCAGACAGCAGTAGGCATCAATCTGCGAAATAACTGCAGCGGCAATAAAGTTAAACTTTCAATAAATGAGTAGTCCACCGTGGATTGCCGGAGCAACATTCGTAGCAACACAAGTGCACGGAGTATACTGTAATATGTTCGAGGTCGGCGGCTGATCAACCTCCACGGGCAAGCGCGAAGTATGAAGAGAAATTGTTGTAGGTTGGTCAGAACAACGACCCGGTAGAGGGGATAGATTAATAGCCGCACGTAGTCGTAGAGCGTGCAGCGAGCTGAAACTGATCGAGGACGATTGCATCCACCTCGCTCAGTCGAATCGTAGAATTTTCCAATAATTTATCTCTTGGCCCAAAGGCGGCCACCTCAAATATTTATTCTGGGCGAAATATCATGAGCCCGCCTGACAGCGGCTCTCTTCAAGCCCCTCGACTCTAGCACGTTCACCACAACGTTACATGCATACACTCCGCTAACATTGGTCAGCCGCAGGTTGACTTGTCGACATAAATATATACCTGGTACAATTTAATAAGTAGTATATCGTATATATAGGTGTAGACTCACTAATTTGTGTAAAGTACAAAACGTAGTAAGTTAGCAAGAAGGAACGCCTCCATACCGGCGTTTCCGGGTGACTCTTCAGCTCTACAACAGTAGGTGTGTTTTCGGAAGAATAAATACCGCCGACATTCTGACACGCTGCGTGTGGACCTTCGGCTGCTTCGTGCCTTGCAGCGAGCAAGTGCATCAGCATATCAGTACTTCATCCACAGCAGCTTGTGATTGTCTTGAGATTGGCCGCCTGCGCTTTCTCAACAGAGGCCTCACCTCGACAGAGGCTAGAGCTTCTGCAGGCTGCAGCGGTCGACACTGACCGGCCGATTTTCGAAAGACACAAAATGAGACAAAATGAGACAAAATGCGACCTGCAACCGAACGTTTGCACCTCATTCATGGAGAGCTACAGCTACTCACAATCGACCATCATAGCTCGCAAACTTGAGGCACGCTCCTCATGGAGTGTGTGGGGGCGTCGGGTGCGAGAGGAAGCAGTCGTAGGCAACCAAAAACAACTCGCAAGGTGTTTTCGTGGACTCGCAGTTGCGAGCCAGCAACACAAAAAAAAAAACTCGCACAGTCGCTAAATTCTTGGTTTCAAGCGCGGGAGGCAATTGATAGCACCAATGCTACATCGCCTATGAAAAAGCGACTTTCACCAAAAACGTTTGCTGGTCTCCTATTAATAGATGATATTTCAAGCAAAACAAATGCGGATACTCGTAGGAAAATTACGTTCATGTGAGAGGTACGAGTAGGTACTGGTAGGTACGTACAGTAGGTAGGTACTGGTGTACTGGTAGGTACCAGGAGAAAAGTTCCTGATAGGTCCTCCGTGGCCTTAAAGAAGCAAAACATCAGACTAAGTGTCGACATTAGACATTTTTGTTTTTGCTTTTTAGCCGTTCGCCTACAAGACAAACACCGCCAAAAATACGTACAATATCGTACATATCTGTGTATAGAACGGAAACGATGCTGTTGCTGTTATTGTTGGGGGTGGTGGTGGTGGTTCCATTGGTGTCGTTATTGTAAGTATTCTTGGTGTCGGCGTCATTGGGGTCTTATTCGGCTTATATCATACCAGTATAGTCTTGAGGATGCGCCGTACTGGAGCGTTTCGGCCCGTTTTTCGGCGGGGGCTGGGGGGGGGGGTGAGTGGCACAATGGGCGAAAAGCATCGCCTCGCGCCGCGTCGCCGCGGCACTAGCGCGGCGAAAAGCGCGGCAAGAGGGAACCAAAACGCGGCGCAACCACCGAGATGACGTAACCCCCTTCCGAAGGGCACCCACATCTTCAGTTTTAGGGGGGCAGACTACACTGCTGCTGCTGTACTTGGAACTACTCGTGCGACTACTCGTACAATCGTCGAACATCGTGTAGAATATGTGTTGCAATTATCTGTACAGCCAAATGGTTAGTAACACATTGGTTGCGGCTTCTCATAACTTCCCCCAACGGCCCAACAGCACCGTCTCCGTTAGTAGTACGTAGTAGTCTCCGTGCGTGGTGAAGACGGGGGAGGGCTCTGCCGCCTCTTCGCATCCCACACCGCTACTCTGACAGTACTACTATTAATAACTGCTATAATATTAATAACTGCAATTGTGTGTGTGTTCTTCACATTAAACCTTCCTTTCTACCCGTCGACATCCAGCACACCCAGTGTCCGTGCCGATTTTTCATCCTAGAGAGGTACCAGTTATGTGGTCACAAAACTACGACACAGAGATACTACACTCAGTGCAGTAAGCAAACGTTATACATATGCACAACAAGACAAAAAGTGCGGAGGGTTGCTTGTTGCTCGGGGCGTCGATGGGGCAGAAATGTCTGCGCTTTCTGTGGCTGGTGATACCTGAGCGTTTGGGAAAGTTCTCGGAATCGCAGCTGTAACGAAGAGTGTATGGGCATTGTCGACCATGTTGTCCAACATGAGCCAAGTGGCCACACCATACGTACATACTGTATTGCTGTACGTGCTGCTGAACTGCCGATATGCTACTATTAATACGACAGTATTCGAAAGTACGAGTACTATTAGTAGTATATATATACCCCCAGGTAGTAAACTAGTTTGTAGTATTATATTATACAGGCAGCAGTAGGTGTGGTCGATGTGACATGGTCACTGGCGTTTTCGCCCCTTTTCTCCAGAGGTATGATATACTGGTAACTACTGTACGCGTACGTACCTACCTGGTACTTCAAACAGCAGTAAATGTTTGCTGTACAGTCAGTAAACATAAACATACCAGTACACCTGATACATCACCGGACACCTACCTACGCACTTCGAATAGGTACGAGTAGTTGTGATAAAACAGTAAAGCTACGTACGAGTATACAAACAGTCAGTATACGAGTACGAGGTGGTTCAGACTGGGTTTCTTATTTGAGAAAGAGTGCTTTCTATAATATCGTACACGTATATACTTACTGCTGTACGTTGCTCACAGGTACAACGACTGTCGAATTTATCAAGGACTATCATGGGAGTCAACGGGACGGGAATTCCCATAGAGAACGGGACGGGACGGGTATTCCCGTCCCGTCCCATCGTGAAATGTCTCCCGTCCACAACCTCCCGTCCCATCCCATCATGTTTTTCATACCCATTTCCGTCCCATATGGCCGAATTAGTATCCTCCCGTCCTCCCGTCCCCACCTTGCGTCCCATCCCATCGTCGGATACTTTCTCCCGTCCCATCACTTCCCATCCCGTTGGCATGATACTTTCTCCCGTCCCGTCACTTCCCATCCCGTTGGCAGGATACTTTATCCCGTCCCACTTGCTTCCCGTCCCACTATCCCCGTACGTACTCCCGTTCCCATGACCATTGTGGACATGCTGCTCCCATTGTCAGTTCCCATCTTCCTCCCATTTGCTCTTCCCACTCAATCTCCCAAATCTCCCATTTGCACTTCCCACTTACGTGTAGTTTCGTAGTTTCAGTGGAAGTTGTATGTATTCATATTTTTTATAGGGCTTTAGCCAAAATCAGGTACACCTGGTCACTTTGGTGCCAAAAACAGGTGCTCCACTAAAACCAAGTACAAATCACACGCTAGGACACATCTCATTGGCCAGCCTCACATCGTACCTGATTTTGGCATGAAATGGTCCAGGTACACCTGGATTTGTCTACTTTGGTTAGCTTTCAACTGATTTTGGCGAATTTTGAGCCAATCAGAGGCCATACGTACACTGTCTCATATACGCCCGACACGAAGACATCAACACACTACGTCCATACGACCCGCCACAACGACTACAGAACATATCATACGCGCGCATACAGCACAATGGATCTGTTGTAATATATTACGTACTGCTGTTTGCTGACACGGTACGGAAAGCGAGCAGATCAGTCTCAAATGAACTCGATGTTTCGTTCGTATGCTTTCAATGTGGCTACGACTACACACATACGTACCTGGTATAAGAATACGGAGTTACACGTCGTAGGAGTGAGTGTGATCACGAAATCAATGAAAGCATACGACAGATATTAATACCCGTACTGAAAATAACATACAACATTTATCAAGAGTTTGGAGGACACACATTCGCTATCCTTCTGCTGTTCAGGCGCAAATTTAAAAGTATGTTTGATCATTTCTCACAGCCAAAAAGTCCTGAAAAACACCGTTCGGGCGCGCGTTTTTACTTGGTTTTAGTATATACCTGATTTTAGCTCAAAAGGATCAGGTATACCTGATTTTGGCAGTTGCCCTTTTTTATATTTGAATCCAAGGTGAATCTTGGATTTAATTATTTATTGTTGTACGCTGTCAGCTCTCCCATTTTTTATTTTTTTTTTCACTTTTGGAGAGAGGCGCACCACACACTCACCACACACACACGTTCCTCATGGCGGAATCGGCCCGTGGTGGCTCGGCTGCTGAGCCTCCGGCACAGCCAAGTCGGTAAATTGCGATCAGTGGTACTCCCGTGAATAAGATGGGTGCAGGCGTTGGGAGAAACAAGCAGACGTCAGGGATTTGGAAGTATTGCGTGGAGTTCGAGCCAGCTGTGGACAAGAAGAACATGAAGTGTGTCGGTGTACACGGCGGTAGACACTGCTAGTTCGTAACGAGGCTTGGGGGGGTGGGGTGTACGTCCCGTTGAGCATCTATGTCCCGTTGAGAACGTCCCACACATCCCCAGTGGGCTTCCCGTTGTCTTTCTCATCGACACTGGCAATTTTCCCATTGCCTTTCCCGTTGTATTTCCCATCGACAATGGCAAGTTTCCCATTGTTTCCCGTCCCACTATAGAACGTGATAGTCCCATCCCATCCCGTTTGAAAGATCGGAGCCATATTCGATTCCCATCCCGTCCCCATCAATTAAAAACTCTCATCTTCCCGTCCCGTTCCCGTCCCGTCTATAATAGAAAGCATGTGGACATTTCCCGTCTTGTTCTTGTCCCGTCTTGAAAGCATGGGACATTTCCCGTCCCGTTCCCGTCCCGTCTAGACGAAAATTGTCCCGTCCCATCCCGTCACAACGGGAGCAGAAAAACTGACGATGGGATCCCGTCCGTTGACAACGGGAGCCAATTTTTTTCCGCCTGCGGCGGGCTAAGGACTCCCGTCCCGTCCCGCACGGTGCCTGCGGCACCATGATAGTCCTTGGAAATTATTATACTTTCCTGTAAATCTCAGCCTGTCTTGCCTATTGTTTGTGTTTCCTGTACCGCTGTGTGTGTACGAGTACACTCGTATCATAAGTACCGCTGTATTCTGCAGGAAACACAGCTATCATACACCAGCCGTCGACCGAAGACGTAGGTAACAGCTCAGTGAGCTATTATTAGCCGCCCGTCCTACGTAGCCCGCCTGAAATAAGCCTGCATACCCGGTACCCGTTAGCTGAGTCGCCCGCACCCGCTCTACGTACGTACGTACTGTACGAGCAATACAGTCAAGTACGTATGATATGATACCAGGTACTCGTCGTACATTACATTCGTACGAGTCATACTGATGTGTGCTGTGCACTCGTATGCTCGTACGCTCGTATGATACATATTTAAGCGTACGTAGCGTGACCGAAATTCAAAATGGCGATTACCACAAAACTCGGATGGGCTCAAAATTGGGTCGAACACGTCATACTAGAAATGCAGGCTGCCATCGCTGAGGGTACCTCTCACGGCTGGCGGCTACAGCAGTAGCAGCACAGCAGCAGCAGTAGCAGCAACAACAGCGAGTGTATATGACAGCGGGGTGACGTGACCAAGCTACCAAAAAGACCCACCTTTGACCTTGGAATGTAAGCGATGTGGACCTTGCCGGAGAACGGTACCATGTGGTGCTCGCACAAGCTGTGAATCTCGATGTCCTTCACAAGGATCATCTCGTGGTGATCCTCCTCAAACACAGCCTCGTTCACGATGTCCTCCACGCTCTGGCTGTACCCTCGTGTGCACGCCAGCAGAGCCTCCGCCATCCTCTTGGGGGTCTTGACCAGCCCCTCCCTGCTCACATCCTCCCCAAGGCACTCCAGCAACGTTGTGCAGGCCTTCTGCATCTTGTCGAGTCGAGTTTCGTCGTCGTCTGGCACAGCACGTCGTGCCTCTTCCGCACTCAAGCTTGGCACGCTCCGTCTGCGCTTCATGCCAAGCCCGACGTAGTTGGCGACTGAGTTGGACCCGTTTTGGGGTGGCGAGGGCAGGACCCCATCGGCTTGCGGAGAGGCCATGTTTTCAGCTACAACAACAGCAGCAGCACCTGGCTTTGCTGGTACGCCGCACACGCGCACTGCTGAACTGGTATTGTTTCTGCAGTACGTAGTTGAACCAGTCAGCACAGGAAGGCACCGCAGGTACGGCTTTACTTGCCCCGCCGCAGAACGGTATAAGCAACGAGTTCAAATTAGTGGCGGCTACCAATGGGTGATGGGAAAGAAGCAGTGGCAAGTTACGGCCGGGACAGCAGACGAGGGACGAGGGGCGTGTAGCTGTAGCTGTAGATGAATGCGGAGATAGCATGTGGGAGGGGGATGCGGCTGGGACGGTCGTACGACAGCTCTGATTGGCCAAACACACCAGGAAACACCCCGCGTTTTTTTATCGATGCCCAGAAAAGGTACAAAAGGTACACCTCGGACAACAATAATCCTAGAAAAAGTATGATCGCGAGCCACAGAGCTCGGATCGAGCCCAAACCTCGTCCGGCTGGGCCTCCCGTGTCGGGGTTCTTAGCGTTTTGCCGAAAAGCGCTCGCGCGAAGAGAAAAGTTGCGAAAAGTGCGAAAATTTCACAAACATATCTATACATACAATACTCGTACGTATGAAAAGAATGAAAAGCGATGGGGGGCCGTCTGGAACTCTGATTTGCGGGCAAAAAAATGAAAACCCGTTTTACGCTTGTTTGTTGCATTTTCATTCCATCTCCTATCTCCTACCAGTATTATTATTGTACCTCCAGCATCCAGGGCCAATGGGGGATGACAACCATCCCCCATTGATTGTCCAGTGCCCAACGTACCGTATAACACGGAAGAAAGCACACCCCGGTGATAACATTTTGGCATTTAAAAATGTTATCACCGGGTGTGCCTTGGGTGTGCTGTTGTGGAGGGGTGTGCTATCTAACGCATCCCCGGTGATAAAAACCATGCACGAGAGCCCTGCAGCTAGGGGGTGTGGTAACGAGAGGGTGTGACCACGGTGTGCCAACGGCATTATTATTGGTTGATAAGGAGAACTTAACAGACCCCGACCATATTCAGGGGGTGTGGTAATTAAAGGGTGTGATAACGGTGTATCAATGATTGCTATAGAGTGAGTGTAAACAGACCCCGGCCAGAACGCAGGGGGTATGTTAGCAAAGGGTGTGCTAACCCATGACAAACTTCGTCTAAAACCAGTTTGTTTTCCTATTCTCACGTATTGCCGGTGATGGTAAGGCAAACGCTTCAAACCCGTGCATAACAGCAAAAATCCCCGCCTTGCTACGATACCGCAAAACGGTTACCGGTACCGGTACCATACAGGTACTCATTGATAAAACCCCGACGGTCGCACCGCAAGTAAGTGCTGCAGGTGCTTCGCCGGTACCGGTACCGGTACCAGTAGCTATAGGGCTTGGCACACGGCGGACGTAGGAGACGTGATATAACGTTAACGCCGTTAGTGCCAGCACTGGTAAGCGCGCTGGTCCCAGAGAGGAACGACATGATCGTCGTCCGAGGCGCGGCAGCAGCAGCTACAGGAGGTGGGGTCGAAGTCGCAGACTCGCTCGGCCCACTGTGAGGGGGTGCAGCAGTTGGTTTCATACTGGTGTCCATACCGGTGCGGGTTGATTGTGAATTGTGAATGATATCCATCTACCAGGAGGTGGTGTGATAATTGTGGAGTTTGGCACTGTTTTCAGGCGTACACACGTGGGGGTGTGTTATCTAACGTACCCCCGGTGATAAAGTGACGGTAAAAAAACGACATAAAAAATATATCACCCGGTGTGCTTATGTGGGGGGGGGTGTTATCTAAGGGGAGTGTGCTTTCTTCCGTGTTATACGGTATGCGCCTCAATCTCGGTGAAGGGATACCATTCTCACTGCCCTCCCCTGCTGTGTGTGTGTCTGTGTGTTCTTCGCTTTATTAATAACCTTCCTTTCTACCCGTCGACATCCAGCACACACACCCAGTGTCCGTGCCGATTCTTCATCCTAAAAAGGTGCCAGTTCTGTGGTCACAAAACTACGACACAGAGATACTGCACTCAGTGCAGTAAGCTGTACGAAGTACTTATTATGTACCTAGAGTAGTAGTCCACAGAGACATAATATTATCGAGCATGCACCTGATGATCCTGCCTGATCTGCTGTATTTTGATGATGATTGATTCTCGCGCACAAAGGAGATTACAACAAGAAAGAAGAAGAGCGATAACTTTGCCTCTTGACCAGCCTTGACTGTTGGAAATTAAATGTTTGGATTAACACTGGCAGCGCTCAGTAGCCAAGGCACCGCTCCGCTATGCGACGAACGGTAGAAACCCACACATTTTGTTATTAATAGTGCAATACATCGACGTATCTTCTGCAGCTGCAGACACTACAGGCACCTATTATATAGGAGTCGGTGTACCTTGCGGTTTCAGTGCCTTGAGCTGCCAGCATTCATTCACTCCTTTGCGGCGGACTTCCTCTATCTACTCTGCCTTTCTTTTTCTCCCCCCCCCCCCAATCCATCAATTGCATATATGTATGTTCCTCTGCCTAGTCGTGAGTCAGGTCCGGGATCACATATATGTATACTGATCTCTAGCAGGCTCTTGCCCCCCCCCCCCCCCCCCCCCCCCCTCCCCACTGCAGCTCGTGCCTTCATTTGTATTGCGAGAAAACTTCGGTCGAGCCCTTTCTTCGACTGCTGCTGCTACGGGGGCTACCTGAATTTTCACTTCAGCTTAGGAGCCACACTCAGGAGAGTAATTATGTACCTCACTAAAAAATATAGTTCAGTTAATTATTAAGCCACACTGCGTCGGTGAATATCGCGAAACCACAAATAATGCATATATATACAGTACCGGCCCGCTCATAAGAAACCATAAATAAATCGGGCTTAGGCTGACTTGCTTATTTGAGAAAGGGGTGTGTCCCACACTACTGTAACTTCAGTATAATAGCTGTCGACTTTCTTATTCCCCCCGTAATGTTTAGGCTGAGTTTCTTGTGGGGCACTTTCTTATGAGAGGGCCGGTAGTGTATACCATATATTATATATACGTTCAAGACTGCAAATAAATGGAGCTGTCACTCGGCGCAGTTAACTGTTGTTGCTCTGAGCGGCTGAAATAAAACTACTTACAAGTACAAGTTACCCCTCCATCGCAGCAGGACTCCTTCCCTCGTCGACTCGCGTCGAATTGGCAATGAATTGCATATGTATAATATGTAAACATGACGCCAAATAATAGATGAAAAAAAAACGGTTTATTTGCAAACCAACTGCTCTATCTACCTGGTGGTTCGTATGATAAATAACTGAAGAATATCACATGGCCGAACGTAAACCTCTGGGGTAAGCGGAATGCAACCCTCGAGATACGCGTAACTCCGTGTGTGTGTATAGTATACGTGTTGCATGTCGCGACGATGCCCCTTCTCCACAGAAGCGAGGCTACTTATTGTGGAGTGTTGAGTGTGGGCCGCACTTACTTACGTACGTACGCGCGGTGGGAATGCGGAGGGGGCGACGACATCACCCCCCCCCCCCCCCCCCCCCCCCCCCGCCCGGGGGGGGGGGGGGGGGGGGCCCCCCCCCCCCCCCCCCCCCCCCGCCTGGAGGGAGGGGGGGGGGTGCTCATTCAAGCCATGGCCATAGTCGTATGATCCTCTAGACCCTTGCAAACCCAAAATGCCCGGACGGAGCACGTTGGATTTTCACGAACCAGGCAGACATTGCTTGCACCAAACGCGAGGCGCCGTGGGGTGTTGGGCGAGCCGCCTCCCCCAACCCCACACTAATTTCAAGTAGTTTGTCCCCAAATAGGTGGGATCAGTTCTCAAGTTCTCAAGGGGTTAATCAACCCCAAATCGACGGAATTCACCCATTCTTGGGTTGCAATAACTTCAATGACTTCGTACATTCTTCAAAGCCTACAATACAACGCCATTTTTTTAATTAATCCATACTATTAGTAATTCAAGTCATTAATTAGTTTTCACCTTCGAAGGACACGATAGAGGGAAAAGCACCCCTAGTGTGTGTAATAATTAATTTATTTATATAGTTGTAAGGTAGGTTGTTCGTGGTATGGGGGGGTATAATTAATTAATTTAGCGAAAGAGGGAGAAGAATATTCAATAACTTCGATTGTTGTTCGATTGCTCGAGGGTACGACGAGGGCGGTCGAATTTTTTTTTTCACACAGAATTTTTTGTTCGTTAGGAGGTGGGGGGGGGGGGGGGTTACTAAAACCAAGTGAAAAAAAATGAAAATAAGGATATACCTGGTATATTTTTTTTCCATTTTCTTATTTCATCATGTGATCACAACGGTTGCAACGGCTTTCTATTCCGACCTCTGGGGGTGTGGTGTGTCGTTTTCTCTTTTTTCTGGACGCCCCTGGGTACGAGCACTTTTTTTACAGTGTTTTCCTCCAAAATACCTTTTTGGTGAGGTATTGAACTCCTACACTATAATTGAATGATGATTACTCTCGGAAAAAAAGGGTGCAGCACCTCTGCCGTAGCACGTGCCACTGCCACAGACAACTGTAGTAGCAATGCAATGGGTATACCGGAACTATGCATGTAATCTGCCTCGTGGGGACGCATGCTACGGTAGAAGTAGCACTTTTTGGCTGAATCGTTTTCCGAACGATCGGGCTCCTTAACCCAAATTCGTCGTTTTTTTCATTTTTGTCATTTTTGTGGCGAAATATGTTTCAGAGCATACTTCGGTCATGAGATTTCTCATCCGGCAGCACTTTTATTTTCCTCCAAAATCCTTTTTTCGGTGAGGTATGGCGCTCCCTAAGTGAGGAGCTCAGAAAAAACATGGTGCACCTCTATCGTAGCATGCGTCTGGGTACCTTACCATATACACACTACCTGGTATGTGATACGACCATTCCTCTTGTGCAGGGTTGAGGTTCTCCACCCCGCACAAAATGATCTATAACTCGACTACCTGCCGTGTTGACCGCCGGAAAAAAGAAAAGAAAAAAAGTACCCTGGATGTCTAGCTCATGAAGTGAGAGGCGTATTTCACAGCGTCGTCGCCAACCGACGCGTTATCTAACCTCTTCCTCGTCACGATCACGTTGCTCCAGCTCACGGGCCGGGCATGGGTTGAATGGGTTGAATGGCTTTCGGACGCAGCTACGGTACGGCGGCGGTGGCTGGACCAAGCCCTATTTCTCTGTGTGAGCGCCCAGCATTACTACAAGTAGTAATACACATCATGCTGCGCCCGCGTGGTACGACTGGCTTTGTACCGGGTACAGTAACGCGGACAACAAAACGTTGATATTACCCCAACCCCAAGCAGTGACTGGTCGATGCTGGCATGTCACTTTAGTCGTCACTTTTCCCTCTACCTCGACCCTCAAAATGTAAGTGTGTAAAACCGAGTGACAACAGCCTCGACACGCACCATTCTATGAAAGACAACATGTTCCAGTACAGATGTTTTTATTGTTTTCGATTATGACATTAAAATCTGAAATTTCCATGCTGTCGTGTTGTCTTGTCCTCCTGGGCGGTCATCATAATTATCACAATCATGACGTCTACACGCCCCGCTATATACGAGTAATGGACTAATGTACATACATTGTCGACCAGGGATTTTTGGCCAATCAGAAATATCCTTTCAATAAAATTGGCCAATCAGAAAACTGCGAGCACCTTTTCTCGTATACCTACTGGTTCGTATGTTTGCCTCTCTACAAAAACAATCAAGTGTACACCTTTCTGCCAATAATCAGATAGATCACCATCAGATCATCCGAACATATCAGGCGAGGAGTAACAGCTTGGCTTGCATTGTTGTGGCAAAACAGATAGTGCAATACAAACATTACAGGCGAACGCGAAGCACGCCGTAGGCACTGGCTGGGGGAGAGGGCATACATACCTGGTAAAAATAAGTACTGTAGATTGACGTTGGAGTTGCGACATACACATCCAGGGTATTCGCGGATCGCGGATACTACTCGTGCGCATTGACGAGGTAAACATCGCGGACTCTTACGTGAACCAGTAACGTCGAGCGTTTTGCTGATGCAACCACTGACCACATACGGAACATCAAAGCAAGAGCCCTCGTGGCCAAGATATACCCACAAAGTAGCAAAACCATCGAGATCGAGAGCGAGATCGACATCGAGAATTCCGTCTCGACCGGTCTGTCAGTCACGCGCATCCACCCCACTTCCTCGATAGGAGTGCCATGATTTTCAGCTAAATGTTACTGAAAAAATACGCACCAGATAATATGTAATATTCTTTTACTTGCCCACGCGATCAGATCCGACAACACCCAGCCAGCGTGTGTATATATCTGGGGCATCTATGTATACACTTCGTACAAAATACACCACGGAATATATATGTACTATATGTACTACAACAACAGAATAGACTGCCAGGGTTCATGAAAATCATGATGCTCGTGAACTACGTACAGCGTCTCTAGCCATAAGGGCCTACCTAAGCGGCGACTTACTCTTACAGCGCACCGACCATTCTCACTCGATTTCCTGCACTACAGTCCGAAAGACGCGATTGGCAAGGGTGGGAAGAAAAAAAGATAAAATTAAGGCGGTGAGCATCGACCAGTCAAACACCAAAAGGGCCCACCGCCCGCACCTCCGCACCTATGGCAGCAAATGTTCGGAGCAGATATTATCTCGCGAATTCAGTAACACACAAAAAGATAAGTCGCGCAACAATGTGCGGGCGTAGAGATGGCTCCTTCGCGTGCATTTCTATGCTACCGACACTCACTCGCACGCGGACGCTGCAGCAACACAGCGAGTAGACCAGAGGTGGTCAGCCGCAGTGTATTAACTACGTAACTTTCCATCAAATGCAAACAACCCGCCTACTACATCGTCGTCTCGCCGGCCCCCTCGCCTGACACCGATCAGACAGAACCAACAACCAAACACCTAGACAAGCACAGAAACCAATCCCGACGCCGACACGCCTCGGCAACGTCACAGGGTGACCCAAACGAGGGGAACAAGTCCAACAGCCAGCAGTGCCCCCAGCATCCAATCGAGTCACACTCGGAGCAGCCTCACGGCAGTAGTCCTAATCATCGTGCTATATACCACCTACCAGCCTACGCCACCACCCCACCCCCCCGCGGCTGCGCCGGCTCTCCTTACCGGTGCAGCGCGTTCCCCAAGAGCGGAGCCGTTCGCCGACGCCTCCGCTCTTCCTAAGAAACCCATTTTTATGCAAGCGTGCAAGTCGCCAAAATGCTACCAAGGCGCTGACTGTCCCCCGAGAGGCGTCCGTGTACGTATGTATGATGCATGCGCGGTGTTCTCTCATGCAAGTCTATCAACGATAGATTCGGCTTCTGCGTTCTTTTCCTCGCCTTCTTCTTCCGCCTCGAAACAGCGCGCTCGGCAGTTCGGGCAGCTTGCGTTCACGGTCAACCAGCTGTCCAAGCACTGGGGGGGCGGGAAGGGGGGCAAGAGGAGACGGGGTTAGAGGGAGGGAGGGAGGGAGGGAGCGGCGGTCAGGGGAGGGGTGGAAGGTGTGGCATGGCAGGTGCAGAGGTGTCAGCGCGAGCGCACCAGGGCCCTCAACCCACTTGGGACTTAATTATAGTATACGGGGTCTTGGGACTCGAGAGGGGAAAGTTGACTGTCAAAAACGACGGTTACAGCAGTAGTAGTAACGGCCACTGCCTGATTGGAGGGTGATATGATACCATGGTTGCTGTCCGAGTTAAAATGGTTGCAACGCAAGCAGTCCTACTACGGCGCGGGCGCAGCATGGTCCTACCACCCGTACTGCACATAGGCGCTAACGCTGCCCCTCTATGATAGATAGACCGGTGCTAACACCAAAGGACACCAAAGTTATCGTTGTTTTGGTCGCTAGCGAGGGGTCCCACAGGGATTAAATTGTACCGGTAAGCCTTCAAACCGCTGCTCGAAGATGTGCCCTCGCGAAGACATAACGTAAAATGCAGAAAAAAAATATCATGGCAGCACACGATTAACTGCAATAAACCTTCTCCCTTGATACCAATACCAGGTATACACAGGGATAAAGTTGTTATCTCCAAACCGCTGCTCGTATATAGATGCGCCCTCGCGAAGACAAAACGTAAAAAGCAGAAACAAATGATCATGGCAGCACAGGATAACTGCAACAAACCGTCTCCCTCGATACAAATACCCGGTGTATATCTGGTATCTCTCCCAATCCATAAATTAATCGTCGCATGCAGCCCCGTCAAAATGGTTCAGACCGTCCTGATGTATCACAGCTGACGCCACGCCATACTTCTAGCGCCCCTACAAGACGCAACAACGCCAAGCCACCACCGCCTACGAGTACAACGGACTATCTGTGTACTGGTGCCGTTTCGTAGAAAACAACGGTTTCATGGGAAGATAACACAACACAACACAACACAATAGCAAGGGTTTACGAGGAACATAATTCAAGGCACGGCACAGCACAGCACAACCCAATCACTCGCCTGCTTGTGGAAGGCATGATCGCAGGGAAGTTTCCTCAGTTCGTCCTCAGCGGCGTAGTCGACTAGGCAGATGGCACATGAATTGTCCTCCATGCTGTCCATATCGGAGTACTTCACTGCTCGAAATAAATGTTGCGTTGGGACAACACGGGTAAGCAGTAAGCAAGACACGGTGGGAGCACATGTTGTATGAGCACCAGGTTAATAGTGCAATAATCTTCACTCCATCTCCATCCTCCATCCGACGTCCAAACCACTATAATAAGTTGTGCAGGATCTGTCAAAGTACATACCTGGTATCCAACACACGAAACATGTTCTAGAGCATGCACCACAATATACGCCTGCCACCCGCCAAACACTACAGATCATACAGATCATGCAGATCATACAGATCATACAGATCAGTATAACATCTGCCCTGAAGGAATAAGTGGGGGTCGGTGATACACTGTCCGGTGTGTGTTCCTTTCAAGGTCTTTGAAGGCCCTTCAAGGCCCTTCATATCATGACATGCACGGGCTGACGCACCTGTGGGGAGTTTCTCGATCTGATCTTGTCGAGCGCCCTTCCGTCGCTGCGGACCCTGCAGCATCCCCAGCACTCGGATTACGCAGGGGAGGCAAAAGCAGATCACCGGCACTAGCATCATCAGCAGGATACACGGCAGGCAGATGTGTATATAGGTGATGATTATGTAAACCAGGCAGAGCTGTCCGTCCGTTCGCGATGGGGCAACGGGGGCAAGGGGACACGGGGATAAGAAGGGAGGAGCAGCGTCGAGAGGGGTCAGTCGGGAGGTTGGTCACAGGAGCGGTGCAATGGCATTGCGCACACCTTTGGCCCCAGTACATAATCCCGTTCGCCCTGCCCGTCATTGTCAATACTCATGTCATTGTATATACTTATGCCACACTCATGACACAGTCACGACACATCGTGGCAACGTTCTGCAAGTACCAGGTACATGTCAATCAGCCCCAGCAGAGAGTTGTAAGGCATTCCAACCAAAATAAAACCGCGCGATGCATCTGTCACAAATATGGTGTTACACATTGTGTTGGTAGACACCGCTACAGCTATAGATGCATTGCCCGCCAAGACCCTTCCCGTCAACGTCCGGAATGTGATACAATAATACAAAGTAACGTTAAACCTTAGCGTGGGCACAGCATCACATAATATGACATAAAAACTGCTCCAACCCATGTCGAGCAAGGTCAGCAGCAATCACCTGATAGATGGGGGAGTCCGATGGGCTTTCGCAGCTGCTCAGCCATCGCGAAACGCGGGAGTCGTGGCACGGCAGTAACGGCATCGCAGTGCGTCGTCGTCATAGCGATCCGACCAAGGCAAATAGAAAAAGGAGGCAACAAAACACGGCAACAAGACAAGGGAAAGAGAGTTTAGGGCTTAGTGAGGCGGCTGATTCAAACGCGGTCCAGACAAAGTCTCAAAACAAAAAACAGTAATGGGAAAACACAAGACAAGAGGGAGGATGTTGATTGAGTTAGCCTAACAGCAAGCCAAGTACCGAGTGTGTGCATGGGTCGGTCTTCAAACAGCACCTCAATGCCATGCAAAGCGACACCACACAATTCGTGCCCACGGTCTTGCGTCCTTCCTTCTTTCCTGCCGCCCTCAACTCCCCTCCTCCCCTCCTCCCTCTCTCCAACGCGCAACCGCATCCCTGGGGTGAAGCAAGCCAAGAAGAAGCCGCAGGAAAGACTCAGCGTCGCCTCCCTTGCGGGTCCGTCGATGCTCTCGTCGTTAGTGCCAATGGCTTTCGAGATGAGTTAGCCTAAAGTTAGCCAAAAGTCTAGCCAAAATCTAATAGCCTAGAGCTAGCTAGCCTCTCGCTCAAGGAAGTACAGACAAAAAGTGTAACCAGATTGAAGGCCATAAATTGGTGCAGTGCGGCATGCAAATGCCAAGAGGCCGTGCGTGCAGGGGGAAAAGTAGATCAAACAAAAGTGTAATCAGATAGAAGACGTTGTTGAATTGGTGCAGAGATGACGTTGAAGTGGTGCAGTGCGACTTGCAAATGCCAAGAGGTCTTGAGTGCACGAAGAAGGAGGTAGACCAGACCGAAGTGTAAACACATAGAACACGTTGAATTGGTGCAGTGCGACTTGCAAATGCCAAGAGCTCGTGCGTGCAGGGAAGAAGTGCGTCTGGGCATGCACCACGCGCGCACATATGTACATACACGGGACAACAAACGCAAAACACAAAAGTTTGGAAAAAAAAACAAAACAGAAGTTGGTGAGGCTTTCACATTTCGGGCGAGAGGTCCAGACACAGTTCATCAGCGTCCCTCAGCCTTGGCAATGGCCGCTCTCAGAGCAATGATGCATATCATATCAGTACAGTCTCGGAGATTTGGTGCCATCTCGTTCCGTGTAAGGCAAGTTATCATCGGCCGCGCATGATGCTGAGTGCGCAAACCACCACTCTTTTTTTGGATGAATTGAAGAATGAATCGAAGAAACAAAGAAGAAAAATAATTCCAGGACCGATCCCGAAAAACTAATGTTCCCGTCGGCAATTAAGAGCTGAGAGTAGGCTGAGAGTAGGCTGAGAGGCCACGGAAGTGTCAAGGCTGGCCTCCGAAGTGGCGGAGACAAATGTAGTAAGGTTTATAGACTATATGATAGGTTATCACTTGCTCGACACAAAGGTTGACCGACTTTCTGTGCGATACGTGCGGTATGAATGCAACGAACCCTACCGCTAGCCCCAATGGCTGAACTGACCAACCGATGTTGAGGTCTACGTGGTCCTTTCTGTCTCGTACTGACCTCAACGTCACGACAGGAGTAGCATGATTCGACTGATTATACCGACTACTACTATTAATAACTATTACTACGAGGGACTATAGTTCATAGGGCCTACGGTACGTCCACACAATAAGCCAATAAGCCTACAATATTTGGTCCTATTCACTATGGTCCCCCGTGGTAGTATAGTATACAGTATACTCCTGAACTGAGGCAATATCTACCAAACCATTGCTTGAAAAATATGTACCAGGGGTACGAGTAGTCATTGGCATCCTGTCTGTGTCTTGCAACACGTTTTTGGTTATTATTACGTAGATACATATACAGGTATCCCATGGCGTTGTGGACTGCTGTATACGGCACTTGTATTGGGTCTGGCATACGTACTTGGTCATCTTTTTTTGTCAAAAGCCGGTTGTGGAGTAAGGTATAAAACTGCTCAAAATCGCTATATATAATGTTGATAATAGTATTAATATGCGTATGTTTGTACGATGTGTATGTATGCCCAGTCAGGAGTCTCAGAAGAACTAGGTGGTACTATACGTATCAGTACGTACCCCGATCGTACCTGGATCGTACTACTACGGTAGCTATATACAGCACCGCAATTTCCTCCAGTAAGTGGCACGTAAGGTCTACTGTCTACTGTCTACAGTCTATTGGAGCGAGACTACTGGAGAGCGGAGCTTACCACATATTAATCTTCCAAAGAATGGTTGGCACACCCTGTGTACGACACGAATGCAACTACAGTCAGTTACTACTGCATTAACTACAGCAGTTACTGCTGTAATACTGTATTAATAGTATACCCCTACCGGTAACCCTAAGGCTGAGCCAATCAGACACAACAGCCAATTATTGGTTTAATTAATAGTTGCCCCAGTGGTCTACTGTAGCAGTCAGCCACCAAGACTGGTAAGTTGGAGGTCGAGGGTTCGAGTCTCCGTATGGAGGTTTTTATTCTCAAAATGGCAACCACTGCTGTCGAGCTGCTGTCGAGAGCGTCTACTATTAATAAAGGTATAGCGTGGGTGAGCACAATTCAATGACAGTCGACGAGGGAAGAAAGTGCTTCAAGTTTATCGCGATAAAAAAGCAAGGCACGAACCATACGTAGTGGGGAGCGAGGGTAACAGCCTACTTAGTGACCCCGGATCTGAGGTACGACTAAAGAGGGAGAGAGTTTAGAAGAGCGAAGATAATAAAGGGATGGAAAAATAAAGTAAATCATATGCGAAGCATATGTTAAGTCCCTTTGCCTTTGTGCACAGCCGTGTGTGTGGTAGCTATTAATAGTGTGTAGCAACCTTTTTCTCGAATAAGTGGTATCATGCGTACGTACGTAAGGTCTGCCGGGGGCACTCACCCTTGATTCTGCAGGAGCCACATGTGACCGATGACGAACCACACGAGCCCCACGATATCCAGGGAGTTGCGCATGTTGCTCGAAAGCTGATCAACCGCCTGGTTACGCTCTCCTTCTCGCTGGCCTTCCAGCTTCCATCTCACCTGCAAAAACGGTCACCAAAACAACCAACAAATAAAATAAAATAAAACGGAATGCCGGTCCACCCAATAGTAAAATACCTGGTAACTATTATTAAAAAATAATACTATTATTGAAAAGGATTTCACACATCAGACACATCATCTATTCATACAGTCAGTAGATTAACCTACAGGAGATTATCCAGATTCTAGGCGTTTATTCGTAAATCATGATATGTTGTGGAGGATGTGCAAAATGCAGACCCACAACCGAGAAAACATGTCCTAAATCAAGCAGAGACCATACGGCTCTCACCCGTCAACATGACCTATATTTAAGGCTGGGCACTGTCTGCCTCAGTCAGTAGCGATTATACTGTCGTCAAAACCAATAGGTATACTGGATTGCAGCAGTACACTGTCTTTCCTTTTTCTCCTCCCTCCTTCCGAAACGCATTTGGTGGGTTTCCGTACTATAATATGGCGTGTTTCTTGGACGAACGTAATAATAAACCTACTGGCGAATATACAGGCCGGTTCACTCAGTAGATTACTGCTGGCAGCACATACTGTGCCAGTGCCCAGCCTTACCTAGAGTAGAACATACGAGATAATACACATACTGATCACGAATCTATCTGCCCTGAAAGCTCTAGATCATTACTACTAAAATGTAGGTGGGAATTGCCTATCCCATCTGTTTGATGTGTGAAGTACATAGAATATGTACTACGCTTGGAAACATTTCTGAAGCATTCAAATATTCCGTGGTCGAGCCAGTGCCGGAGGTTGCACGTTGAAGTTTAGACAAGCCTCGGCATTTATCGCCAACGCCATACCGCAAGAAAAATCAACATGACCACAGCTTGATACACTTGGAACACCCAACACCCTAACACACTTCAACACCCCACACGTTGATATGCTACATATATACTGCATAAACGTTAATATACTACTACTTATTACATACACACACATTAATATACTACTACGTATACACTTGCACTACATACAACGCCCCACATGTTAATATCATATGTTTCAATAACTTACACGCCTTGGCGAGCCCGCTCGGCAGGAAGGATGGTGTATTTAACTCTCCAGCTTCATACCGGCTACTACAATACAGTACAGCATAGTAGGTCTATTCACATATGCGCACATCATACCTGCGAGAGATTGGGTGCTATGTACCGCAGCTCGCCAGCGTGCAGCAAAGAGGGATGGACTACTTCCCAGCTATCACTACTATGCATATATACCTGCATACTTTCTATACAAGAGGCTGGTCGCGCAGAGCCTGCCCCTGCAGCAGCTTTAACGAGCTTTAACGGATCATATGAACATGAAACACCCCAGCTTGTTATTAATAGAGGTCACGCGTACTACTACCGCTCTACTCTACGCGTACATAGATAACACTAATATTTACGGGGGGGGTCATAGTAATAGTAGGCAATAATCAGGACTCACGATGGACCCAAAAACAATACTTAAGATACTTGTTAATAGTACCCGCCCCCTATTTGAGTAGTATGTTTACACACCATGTTTGGTTATGACTACCATCACTACTACGGCTGTAGCTGCTGCAGTATGCTCCCCGGTGATGTGTAGCTTTCAGGGCCAAAGCGTAACTTGAATCGACAGGGCGAGTAAAGCGGGCGCGAACGGAAGACGCGCACCATACAACGCACCATACCGGGGTTATGCTTCGTAGAGAGGTAGAGAGCACGATGCGTTTCGCCGTACCGTACAACTCCGCTGCCAACTACAACAAGCGGCATTGAACGGTGGAGTGACGCATGGTATAGATGCTCGTAGCGTTGTGCTCCTCAATAGATACATGACATATATATGCCACTATGACCCTAGATATAAGGAGCATTTCGATTGATTGTTAATACACAAAATTTCCTTATATTCCGGTTCATAGTGGAATACATTTATATATACTACAGTAGTATATATGTATATGTATATAATATACTGCTCAGCAAAATCAACGACAGCAATGCACATTTTAATGGGTCTAGCACTCGGCTGTTGTCGCTGTTGCTCCCACAATACCTCATCTCCACAACCTATTAATACTAATCGTATTCATATTGCGCGGTCACACAACACACCAGCAGGCTCCAATAACTTCTGTGGAGCAGAATAATGCCCCAGAGAAAAAAACAACGCGGTAGTAAGGAACTCTATATTGGGCTATTGGCGCATCTGAAGTCTGGAGCCCTGCAGCCCGAGACCTCTTTGTCGTCTGCCAGTTGCCAGTACCTGCTACACAGCATTGAAGCAGTACGCACCGTAAATAGTAACATACTGATGACCATAAGGCACAAGTGACTTGTGTCCGCAGAGCTGTACCTACAGTATTAATAGTAGGAGGGTGTCCATGTACCATGTACTATTTGCCGTATATATAACCCCTTTGTGGCTTGATTAACTTGATCATAGTACAGGGGGAAATGCCGAAAATAAATGCCGTCTACAACATCGACCACTAGCCTATTAATAGGCTACCAATAGCCTATTGATAGCCTACCAATAGCCTACTAATAGCCTACCAATAGCCCATTAATAGCATATTAATGATTATTATTAATAGTAGCCTACCAATAGCCTATGAATAGCCTACCAATAGGCTGCTGGGATACGGTGTGTGTCTGAACCGCTATGTAAGGAGCTGTGAAGTGTGATGTGTACAACACGCGTGTATGATAGCACGGTGATGCTATTAATAGCGCTGCTAGCGCTGCCAGTGGCACCAAAGAGATGAGCGTCAGACCGCTCCACCGACCGACCGAACTCGTCATCGTATCGGCCGCCATACTCTTATCACACCTCGGTCATTGTTTTGGTTTGGTCGATACTCGTATAAATACAATACCAGTGTATACATACTTCGAAGTATAAACTCTATCTGGGCCCCAAAAGGAGGTCTATCTACAGCGTTAGCTTCGGTTGAGTCCAGTTGAGTTGGGCTGGGCTGGATTGGGCTGGGTCGAGTCCGGTTCAGTTGGCTTCGGTTGGGCTGGGTTGGGCTGGGCTGGGTCGGGTCGGGTCGGGTTCAGTCGGGTTTGGTTGGGTTGTAATCGATGTGTAGGTGGTCCCAGAGGTGCATTTCGGGCAGAGGAGAAATCGCACGTCAACGATATGTATACCCTACTGTAGTACCATGAATGCATCATTAGACTACTGCTGTTACAAGTAAAATAACACACCCTAAACAGTAACCGCTGTACAAGCTTCGAAATCGACCCCCTTGACCAGTGCAAGTACACATGTTGTCGATACAAATATTGGAGACTTGCTTACATGATATGTCTATATTTAGAGCACACTTGATTCCAAACCCTTGCTGGTATAATAGCTCAAAGAGTCTTACGAAAAATAACCAGTGGCGTCTGCGAAGACCTCCACCAGATATCCCGTCGTTTTTTATTTTCCCTTTCTTTGAACTGTCTTCTTTTGTATTTTGTGTTTCCATATTTCCTCTCCGTTTACCGTCTCTTTTTGTAGTTTTTTTTTTATATTTCTTATTTCCCACTCTTTTTCGTTCAACTTTCGATTTATGTTTGATCACGTTTTTTATTTTCCCTTTCTTTGAACTGTCTTCTTTTGTATTTTGCATTTCCATATTTCCTCTCCGTTTACCGTCTCTTTTTGTAGTTTTTTTTTTATATTTCTTATTTCCCGCTCTTTTTCGTTCGAGTTTCGATTTATGTTTTATCACATTTTCAAGTTTTGTCCAGTTTTTTTTATTTCGTTTTTATCCCGAATGTTTTTCGATTTAGCTCAGCTTTCGGTGTGTCGTGTTCCGCGTCTGCGGTGTATTCGAATATCCTGTAAGTAGGACGGAATTCGTTTAAAAAAAAAGTACTACGAGTATGCTCAAAAGCGCACCCAGCTCCTACCAGAGCAGGGGTAAGCATGTTGTCGTCGAGCATCTGCATACCGCAAGCACATCACAGCACAACCCATCAGCCCTGCAGCAAAGCAACAAATCGAGTACGTGCCGATTAGAGCACGACAACGCAAGGACGCAGACAGAGTGGGCGAGAGCCAGCATGTTGTCGAGAATCGAGAGCTCGAATCTTTTCCAAAATTAGTTTTTTGTGGGCCTTTTTTATGTGCGTATAAGGCAGGTTCGTACCTGGTAACCGTTTATACGTATGGTATGAGGTACATTACCATCACCATTGTTCGTCTGCGCTTATTTTTGGACCTGCTTCATCAGCTCAAATCACAAAAGAGCGAACCCAGCACTGTCTACTGCAGTACGTAGAGGTACGTGGCATATTGTCGTCGAGCATCATCTACTGCAAGCACAGCAGGCCGCAGTGCAATCAAATTAGCAAAGCACGTACGTGCATGGCGATCAGAGCGCGACAACGCATGCAAGCAGGCAGGTTGGCGGGAGCCACACCATGTCGTCGAGCAAACCTGGTGTATATCTACACCTCGCTGTTTTCTCAAAACGATCGAAGAAACCGAAACATGCCGGTCCACGAAAACAGTACAACCCGCAGCAGCTAACTGGCGATGCGCGAAGAGACTGCCTGTATTTCCAGCCTCAGTAAGACCAAGTACAAGACTACAAGGTACTCTTGCTCTCCGTCCTTTCTCTTTCGTACACACGTAGTCCGAGTTTCTTTCCTGGAGCATACAACTCTTGGCACTTTCAAGTCGTCAGTTTTCACCTAACGCACTTCTGTCCGCTTAGGTCACACCGTCCTTTTTCTATTCTTCCTCGTGAGCGAGCGTAGCGGGAGGAAGCCGCCCGCGGATCGAAGCCCTTGTATTTGATACCAAATCCAACAGACCGGGACTGCTGTACGACTGTTGGTAAGAACGATAAGGGTCTAAGTGTCTGAGTGTGTGTCCCCGGCCTGTTGGCCTACCCCGGCTTCTGCATTCCTGTACACGTATTCACTGAATGCCTACTATTAATAATAGACTACTATTGTATCGGGCATTGCCTTCAGCCAGTGCCAACTAGTAATACCAACACCGTTCGTCTACTTGTAGAGCAGAGCCAACGATAAGCGTTGGTCTGACGTTCCACAGCAGTGTACTGCTACCACAAGTATACAGCTACCTGTAGTTTATTTCCACAGGTGTGCTGCTACTCGTACCACAGCGGCGTACTGCTACCACAAGGAGATCGGGCAAACATAGGGAACCGTTAGATACACCAGGTAGGTATGATAACAGCAGAAAGCCGAAACGGTCCTTTAGTCCTCAGCCGTTAGTCCTTACGGGTAGTCGTTAGTCCTTACATTCCTGCCCAGAAAGGCCGGAGACGGGTGCTGCTCACCCACATAGTAAGGGCAGAGGTCCCCGTGGAGAGCCCCCGGAGGGGCCCTGGACGGTTGAATTGTTGCTATTAATATGCTTACGAGCATAAATAATCGCCCGAAGCCATTTAGAATACTCGTACGAGTTTCGTCGGGTCTCTCAACCACACATATGTTCCCTCATAGGCGGTGCGCGGGTTTGGCCTCTCACGGTTTCCTACTGAAAGAGGCTTTTTTGCTTTTTAGGGTGTATATATGGGATGTTTCCGCAGTGCAACGAAAGGAGATGTTACATACCAGGTATGTAGTATGAGACACGCACGCAGTACCATGACACGTGTACGTACTGCTGTTGCATACTGCTGTTGCGTACTGCTGTTGCATACGTACTGCTGTTGAATGTTTCCCCCGCAAGGTTGATCGGTGTGACCGCCGCACTTGTCGATTTCAATGTAGCTATACTATAAACAAGTCACAGGCTACTAGCCTCGAATATAATAAAATTCTACCAAGTGTATCAATAGGGCACACATCGGGAGCACCTATTTGTAACCCGCGGGTTGCAACAAAAAAATTGTAACCCTTAGCTAGAAAGACGAGAGGCACGCCCTACAAAACCCTAACCCTGATCCTGGACACCACCTCTACCCCTACCCCTGCCCCTAACGCCGGATCAGGCCCTCGGAAAGCTCCATAGAGCATAGCTGCAGATTCCAAACTGAGGGGTGGACAAAGGGTGATAGTGGATCTTTAAAATGGGGGTTTTGTCTTGGTAGTAGTAGTGTGATCCTCAGATCGAACCCTAACCCTAACCCTAACCCGAACCCTATGCCAGTGGTCAGTGCTTGCTTGGCCAATCAGAGTGCCCAATTAGCTACCTTAGGAAGATCCACTAACAGTGTTTGTCCACTACTGTCCAAACTTGAGTACCAACCACTCGATCGGTCAACCTCACAGCAGACGAATTATGTTGCGTATGATACGTAGAAAGGTTACTATGTCATGCGCAGCTATCCGAGGGCATGATTCAGGTTGAGAGGCAGGGGTAGGGGGGGTAGAGGTGGTGTGTAGGCTTAGGGTTAGGTTTTTTCAGCTATATAGGGGTTACAAAAATACGCTTTGCGACCCGCGGGATACTAATAGGCGCTCCCCACCGATTCTCACTTCGTGGTCTAGATATGATGCTGGTGGAAAGGTATTTCCCTGATCTGTAAGATCTACGTAGATGCTGGGTGGGAGCCGTAGAATCTGCACGACGTAGCACAAGATTCCTGGGTTGGATATGTACTACAAAGATCCCGCACAACAACCCATAACGACAGGTTAGGATGTAGATGATGTAGACGATGTAGATGATCTGTATGATCTATCTGTAGATCGTGACACGTCGATGGTTGCCTGCTGCAGACGGCCGCCGATTTCAGCGTCGCGCTCCACTTACACACACAGGTTTCGTATCAAAACAATGCATGGCCGTGCCCAGTTTCAGAAGCTGTTGTAGCTATTATACGAGTACGCATCATCCACGACCTGAGCATACCCTGGTGCCGTATACCTGGTATCGTACTGTAATCAAGATTTCAGAGAGAGAGCCGAGTTACTCCGAACTAAGGGGAGCACATACAACCAAAACGGTCACTTTGAAAATATCTGGTGGAGATATTTACATAAACGCATCGCTCGGCCTACATACACACTATTAATAAATATACCCGTTCCAGAAAAAAACGTCTTAAAAATAGCGCAGTCGTCCGAGAGCGTGTGTTATCTTATTAATACCAGGTAGTAATTGTTACCTGGTTATATTATATACCCGTGTATGAAATATATATCGTATACCGGTACGTCGTATATGATATGTATATCATACGATCATACGTCGTTTTCAATTGGGTCTGTTTCTCCGTTTCTGCATTTTCGTTCGCCAAGCACCGACCTCAAAAGCCACACAGCTCTATCATACTAGAATTCACACCTGGAATTCTACTGGAAAAGAAAAATAAAAAGACGCGACAGCTGCGACATTAACAAAAACAACGTCGACACTCGTCTTTGTAGGCTGTGTGACACTATTATTAATAATAGCTACGGTACGAGTATATGATATTATTGATCAAATATACCATCTCCCTCACGCCACGCCATATCGACTATTCGACAGCAGCAGTACATGAATAACTATGATATATTTCTGTGCATGTATATGATTGTGTCCCCCTCATACGGGATGTACATCGTGCATGAGGACATATAAAACCCGTAAATACGCGCGATCGAAGTATTACACTCAGCTAGCAAAGATGAGCTTCGACGAAATCCTCGAGCTCACAGCTGTTTTTTTTTTTTTTTTTTTTCTAATATATACGTTCGCCGAACAGGCCCACGTCGACGCGAGGACGAACAGGATACACAAAACTGTAAACTGTAAACTCCCCTGTTCTTGCCACACCAGGAACGAGCCTAAACCTTCATAAAAAAACGTAACGGGGATTGGAACGGCGCCCGTAGAAAAAAATCCGACGCCCCATATACCCATATATAACGTATAACATATTATACCAGGTAGACATGTTTCGATTTTCGGACCCGGGCTGGAGGGGGGGTGAAAAACAAAACAAAAAAAAAAACGTTTTTCGTAACTTCGTCCATAAATCCCACCCCAGTATGTGTGCTGCTGTTTTGTCGTTCAGCATTAAAATCATCTTTTTAGACCATTTAATAGTACTACTGCCTGTAGCCTTTACCGTGCCTCCTCTTGACCCACAAAACGTACCACATAAACTGCTGAATATATTACGGTTTTTGTGGTCAGCATATTTTCTTCAGATTGTCCAAAACGCGCGGCGAAGCCGCGCACGGGTCGAGCCTTAGCCTGGCAGTATATACTGTTTTGTCGTTCAGTATTAGTACTGCATTCGTATCACCTTTTTAGACAGTAGCCATTACCGTGTCTCGTGACCCACAAATCGTACCAGATAAAGTACCAAATATATTACGGTGTTTGTGGTGGTCCGCACATTTTCTTCAGATTGTCGAAAACACGCGGCGAAGCCGCGCACGGGTCGAGCCTTTAGCATGGACCAGGGTTGGGGTTGGGAGCCTTTACCGTGTCTTTTCGCCCACAAATTGTACCAGATAAACTACCAAATATAATACGGTTTTTGTGGTCTGCACATTTTCTTCAGATTGTCACATTTTCTTCAGGTTGTCCACGTGCGGCGAAGCCGCGCACGGGTCGAGCCTTAGCCTGGACTAGGGTTGGGGTTAGGGTCATAGGGTTGGGTCGACGCCTTCTCGTCATTTGATTGAAAAAAATCATCCAAAAATACAGAAAACCAGCAAGAAATCATACCGGTACCGTACTATATTTGGTACTTTAGCATGACACGATTTGTGGGTTAAAGACCGGTAAAGGCGTGTGTGTTTGTGTGTTTTTGTCGTGCACCCCTGGGGAATATGGGGGGAAATAATTCCACTCTAAAACCTATACTACGTATTAATAAATAATAAATATACACCAGGTACAACACAGCCGTATTACAAAAAAAAGGGAGAAAAAATGTCCGCCCCGCCACATGTACGTGGCGTACGGGGTATGATTAGGGACGGATAGACTCTCGATGATATCGGGACGGATAAACTCTCCGACTGCGCAACAACTTGAGGACTGCTTTGGATATCCTTCTTTTCAATCCGTTCAATTTATAAGTGTGTAGTTTAAGAGTGGATCATATCTAGCACTTATACTAATAATAGTTCCAGATTCATAAGCAAAACAAAGTGTAAGATTGAACGTATACTCGTCGTATAGGAAATCTGGAGTTTGTGGAGAGGGAGTAAATGTTAACATACCAGGTGTATGGAAGGCATGTTTGGCTAGGAGATACATACTGTATCAGGATTAGAGAGCGAGTTTGGCCGAGGTTGGACTCGCACTTAAGGGAGAGACAAGGACACGGCGGGTAATAGCCAAGCAAAGCATACGAGGTGTATGGCAGAGGATAGGAAGCTGGCGGTGGATATATCATCCCACCGGCAACATATATATGTACTGCTGTTGTGAGGACTGAGGCTGAAGCGGGTGGCAGAAAGTTTCCGAAGAAATTCCCTGGTACAAAGACTCTACTGCTGTAATATCAGACATATATACCACCATGGTTTGGGGTTAGAGTTGCGGTCAAGGTTAGGGCTGGGCCTGAAAAAAAGAGAGGATGGAAACCCCGGGGACAGTCCATAGCTTGATAATCTAGAGAGTGCCCGGCCCCTACAGTAGTACCACAAAAGTGCGTGTCGTCTAAACTACCGTATATGACACTCTGGGGTGAAATTCAAAGCGAATTTTCGAATTTTCTCCATAACCAGGGGGGCACAGGCAACGAAAAAGGCGGCTTTCGGAGCATCTCGTCGAGACCTTTCCATAGACGGGTCGCCCGGGGTTAGCGCTCCACCGGTCGTCGAGCAAATCAGCGTTGGAATTCCTCCGAGGGGGTGTGGTATACAGTGTCATATACGGGTACACGGTCGTACACAAAACCTGGTTCCTTGTTATGTTAAAAACATCTCCCTGGCGTACAGGTACAGGTAATGATAGCAGCATCATCGACCAGTGTCATAATAATAGCCGATTTGCACGCTTCCCTTATCAAGCTCCTGCGCTGCTGTGCCGCTTGCCGGTATGTACTACCGGTACTCGTAGTAAGCCTTATCGTACTTGAATCGAAACATACGAAAAGCACCTACCTATGTATAAACAGTAGTAGAGTTACCGGGCACGTTACCTAAACGCCGCACTACTGCTTTCGTTAACTGCAGCGATAAACCAGTAGACCCAACCATAAAAACACAAAACCACACCTATCTCGCAACTGGGAACCCGACCGTCCTACTGTACCTGGTACGTACAGTACCAGGAAATAAAGAGAATACATACGAATGATATCTGCAAGCAGCACCTGTACGTGGCATCATATTGCATATATATATACTTCGTATACGATTAACATAGGTGTATGTATACGCAGCAGTTGCCGAATTTGGCCTCGAATTAAGCGGAGCGAGCACTCGACATCTCTGAGCCATATCTAAAGCCAACCACTCTGTGAGTTGGAGCGAGAGCAGCAAGGTCACCAACGCCGGCACCTGTTCCCCACGGGGACTCAGGTAGTGTCAATGCACACGAGAATCGTGTGTCTTATCAGAAGCCGAGGATGGCCAGGAGACGCCCGGAGACCGGTCACCACGAGCGGCAACCGATCAAGGGAAACAAGTACGTGCAACAAACTGACCTTGACCTATGTTGACCAGACGAAAAGTTTGCATCATGGTAAGCCACCCCGCGTGATAAATATTTCGTTCTTTGTTTTTTTTCTCACCCGGGGTGATTTGCTGTGGTCGGGTGGTATCTAACGAACACCGGTGATAGTCGGCATGCTTTATTCGAGTGTTGATGGATTTATCACCGGCGGTGGTTCCTTGTGGGGGGGGGGGTTGATATTGCTATATTGACGGGGGGTGGAAGCAGTGCGATGTGTAAGATTTGGGACCCACTTGACACAACCACCCAGGCAGCAGAGGGGGGTGATAACTGATAACAAGGGAGTGATACTCTGTGGTTGGTGAGGCACGCCCTGCTGTGGCGCAGCTCGTCAGAGTCTGCTACCTGACTTTGAGGCGCAGGGGCGGCAGGGGCGCTCGTAAGACCGGCGAAACAAGATTCGGTCGTGGCACTCGTCGCTTGGAGCACGTCACCACATCACCATATCACCACATCAGCACACCAGCAGGTCGTGTCGGGGCAGCAAGCTTTGCCGGGGGCACAGGCGCGTTCTGCTCGCGGTGATGGGCCACCCGTGCCGAAGGGCTCTGCTCGTCTTCAATGATGTGCATGGTGCGCGCCCCCCCCCCCGGGTGATACATTTTTCAATACTCTTTGGAAGGCGTATCGACCCCGGGTGACAGTATGTATATTTATATATGTATTGTTTGAAAGGCGTACAGGCCTAGGGGGGTGTTATCTCCCAAACCCCGTGATGAACCAGCCTTTTTTGGCCAAGTACAAAACCGTAAGGTAGATGAACTCCCACTCACTAATATTATCAGGGATCGGCCTTTCTCCGCACCGCCGATCAGGTAACTATCGGTGCCTGTACAGAGTAAAGGGCACTTTTTTAGTAGGGGGGCCTGGGACAAAAAGAAAAAAAAGAGAAAGATTTCCCAAGTCTTTCGGAGGTTTTTTCGATTCGGGCTACGGGGTTGCTCAATTTTTCGAGTTTTGGTTTTCGGCCATGTGCCCTCTGCTGCGAGGCCACCGCGAGCGCTACAGTTTGAACCTCGGCATGAAAGTAGGCTCATTCGAACAATCTTGTGTAGGGCTATCGAAGGTGTTGAAACCAACTCAATGCGTGGGAGCATGAAGGATATATGTATCATCTGGCAGAAATTTTTCCTGAAAAAAACAAGTTTTGCGGTATGGATGACCCACCAAGTAAGTGGTGGTGGGTGGTGGGTGGTATCAGCCACCCCCGACGCAGAATGATACCAGTACGTACGTTCCACTCTCTCTCGTTGCGACGATAACAACAGCAGCAGCACGCTGCAGCAGCAACAACACAGCAACAACAGCCTTCCGTTGTACTCGTACGAGTTCCAAAAAGCAAGTTGCGGCACGGATGACCCACCAAGGGGTGGAGGGTGGTCGGTGGTGGGTGGTATCAGCACCCCCGACGCAGAATGATACGAGTACGTACGTTCCACTCTCGTTGCGACGATAACAACAGCAACAACACGCTGCAGCAGCAACAACACAGCAACAACAGCCTGCCGTTGTACTCGTACGAGTTCCAACAAGCTCTCTCCATCGAGCTTTCTAACCTCTGTGAGGCGCTTCTTCTGCGTGCGCACCGCCGTGCTTCGTTCGGCGGCGGGATTGACATTTTTGCATTTTTTATTGCTCGTGATTGGTCTACGTCACGATTTTTACGATTTGTTTTGTGCTGTGATTGGTCTAAATCACGATTTTCCAGGCCCCACCACTACGAAATTGCCTCTACCAGGGACATATATGTCAGGCCCCCTGGTGAAAACCGCCTGAAACTATGTACGAAACCCCTGAGCTTCATTTTTTGGCGGACACACGCAAGCAGCCTGTAACACACCGACCTGGTGCAATGCAGGTTACACTGCTGTCGCTTTAGAGCAGCGGCGGCAGTTCTCTAAATGGCCGACGCCGCTAGAGCTATTTCTATACAGGGGGTGGTGAGGATCAATCCCCTGCCTTCATAATGCTTTGCATGGTGTTCAGTAGCGCTGATAGCGTGCGATAATGACCTCTGGCCGATTTGGGGCACTATCTGTAAGTGTTTACACTGGGAAGCGGCAACGCACCCCTGACTTTGATAGCATACTGCTGACACCAGTCGTGACTATTAGTATTAATATCAACCTACATTAACGGTATTCTAGTGACACGCTCACGTAGAAATACGATACGTATCATACCTCACTCAGTATAGAAGTATATGTGTATTTCTGCTGTTGGTACTCGTATTATGCATGCGAGGAAATACTACACAGCATTGCTGTGCTGTGCAGCCTAAGCAGTTCTTTCCAGACACCCACACAACTTCTCGCCAACATACTTCGACAAGAAACCGCGAATGCCTCGCCAGCACCCTCTCACAAGAAATCCCCAATGTCTGCCTCGCTAAAAGCTCCGCCTGCCAAATTAACAGCGCTGGGGCTGCCTACCAGCCACAACCTTACAACAAATCAAACTACAGCAGCAGTACAGGCAGTAGTAGTAGCAGTACAAGCCTTTATTTATCTCCGTTCTCCATCTCCAGGCGATACAATTGTCAAAAGCAATGCACCCGACTTGATCTGATTGGCCAAACTTCTTCCGTACGTGCAAAACCCATATATGATCTCGTGCATCTTCAATCGGATGTGCGGCCATGCGGTCCGTGCCGTTAAATTATTGAGTTACAGAGTACTGAACGATAATGGTCCTTTGGTGTAACCATCGAGCTGCTTGCAAACTACGATCGATCGTAGAGGCTCTTTAGTCTTTTGTTGCGGTGACATCACAAACGCAACCACCACCGAACCACCAGTCGCCTAGCTATCAACCATCCCTCCGCAAGAGTTTCGTAACCGCTCTCTGCTCTGAGGGTAAAGAGTAAAGAGTAAAGACAAGTGTTGGATATCATATCGAACGTTTCGATATATCGAAATATCGGATTTTCGATGTATCGTTTAGCGTTTTGCCCTCCATCCCCTGGCACCAACGTGTTTTTTACTTTGTAAGCAGATGTATCATACATATATTGAACAAAAGCTACGTATATACGTATTATATGATACCCTGGTATCAAATATCAAGATCGTATCCATTTGTTTTTTTGTGTATCGGTACTAATAATACTATTAATAGTATTAAATTATAGTATTAATAGTACCTAATACCTGGTAGTATCGTATTATATATCGAACTCGATTCTCGTGCGATATTCAACACTAGCAAAGACAGCCCAGACAGCCCAGACGTCTTACGTACACCTTACACATTGTGTACTACAGCCTACAGCAGTACACCTTACACTGATTGCTGCCGCTTGCCGCTTGCCCCTTACCTGGCACCTGGTATGATACGTCTCATGCTTCGTAAATATCGGAAACAACACCATTAATATCATACGTACATATCCATAAGACTCACCGCTATAACCGGAGTGATGAGCACCATCCGCACCACCGACAGCAGCGCCCACCACCTCCACTTCTCCCTGTGCCTCGAGTCACAGACGTCGGTGTCTCCCCAGTGAAGCGTCAGCACCACAATCCCCGCAGCGATCAAAGGCAGATTCACGATCATCAAAAGCAACAGCCCAAGCCTGCTCAAATTCATCCCCCGCACTCCATCATCCATGATGTTGAAGCGGACATTTCTCCTCGCTGCCGGGGCCTCGGGTTCTATACTGCCGCTCGCCGCCTGGACTAGGCCGCTTGTTCCCGGTCCTGCTAGCCCGATGCGGCCTCCTCGGCCGTGTTGTGGGGGGGGACCGGTGTCGTTCAAGCTTACGCTGGTGCTCATGGAGCCAGCACTGGCAGCACTGCTTCTATGAGGTCTAATAGGTCCAGTGGATGTGATGAGGTTGTTGATGAGAGGGGTGGAGGAATCCACCCGCTGCTGCTCGTCCTAAGTCAATGGCAGCACACCAGAGGCACCCGAAGACAAACAACCAGCACGCCACGCATGACATGACACCAGAGCAGCAGCGAGCAGCAGTACGTAGTTTACAGAGTTAAGCTTCCTGTGCAATGAATTTTTGTTGCGTACGTATATACATACATACATGAAGGATTTCTTGAGGGAATTTACTATAATTTTGCTGGAAAGCGGAGAAGAAATCGGTAAAAAGGACTTGGGTAAAGTATAGGTACTTCTAAGTATACTCGTATTACTATAGGTACTTCTAAGTATACTCGTATTACTAGTACGAAGTCTACGCGAGCAAGAGGCTTACTGAAACGCCAACTAAACTAATTGAATAATCCATCGTATAATTCATTCATATCATACGAGAAAAATGTAAAAATGTTACCACTGCCTGTGGGCAGAAAAGTAACGACCGCTGGGTCTTCGCATTGAATTGTTAGCGTTCCTTATATTTTCGTCCACAGTATGATAGAATGTTAATATGTTAATGTTGCAGTCATTGTCGTCGTCTATTGGTTGTAGTGTAGCAGAAGTGACAGCCGTCAGCTGCGAATAGGAAGCGGGTTGTTTGTTGTGTGGTCTCGTCCTGTGCTCGAGTCGGTACAGGCTCGATTGCAGTTCGTACGAAGCAGAGTAACGTACCTTAGGGATAGCAGCTGCTGTTGGTATCAAGCAAAGCAGGAAGCCGCACTTTTTCACTGCTCGTATTAGCGTACTACTTTTAAGGTCAAACACAAAAAAAATAATTGCGTCTCGAATTATCTCTGCTTATTTGTATGGCCGATGGTCTGCAGAGCAGGTTCGCCCCGAACGCTGCATTCACGCAAAATAACCCCCCCTGGCACATAAGCATCGCCCCCGCGCCCTACCTGAGTTCGCGGGGGAAATGCACCAGCTCTCTACGCTCGGTAGACCGTCCTAGTATCACCAGCAACGAGAGACGAAAACTTCAAACAAAACGATTTCCTCGAGGGCATCGCTCCGACATCAATGTCAACCTACACCTCAAGTAAACACGAAAAAAACATCGTACTTTCAGTATAAATGTATTCAGTATTCAGCCAGTACAACAGTACGAATCGGCCACTAGTGCGTATTCTTCATTTTGGTTGCCAAAGAGGGGGCGCGCCGGCGACGTATCGCGAATCTAAAGCTGACCTGGAGTCTTCGCGCCAACGCCTCATCCGCCGATATTTGCGCCTCCACGTCGTTCACCGACAAGACCGAGGTCATCTCCAACCACGACTGCTATTGCCTTGTGCTGGGTGGCACAGGCACGTGTTGATTTTTTTTCGAAGCGAATCTCCAACAATCCCCTGATTTTTGGGATTTGAAAAAAAAAACGCTTGGAACTCCTTTCTCCGCATTCGGAAAACGGTGCTGCTATTTTTGTTGTTCCTTCGTACTTGCGTCTGCGTCCAATACCACTGCTGCGGTGCTGCTTGCTAGTTCGTGTGGGATGATAACCCAGCTAAGAGGAAGCCTTCGATAAAGCTCAGCTGTGGCAAAAGGTGGGCCTAGAGGTTTATCGGTGCTTCTTCCCCTTGCCTGATTTCGGGCATTGAACCGACACGATTTTTGCAAGCCCCAGTGCCCAAGCCGCTATCCTAAACGCAGTATAGAATCTCGTCTACGACGAGACAAACCCCATCACGAAACTGCGATGAATTGAGCAGCAGCACACGCCCTCGTACTGTAGCACGGTGAGGACCAACAAGCATCGATGACTATATCACGTGTTCTGCAACACATAGGGTAGGCGCTGCCGCAGGAATAGACCCTGAGGCTACGGGTGCGGCAGGCTATGTCGACCATAGCTATATACGAGAAAATCGCATTTGGACGAATGCTGATTACTGTGGCCTACACTACGATGTAATGATTTTCCGTGCCAAAGGCATTCCACCCCAAAGACTTGCGTTGCTGTCCTTGCGTGCTGCGCTATAAACACGTGCTGTCGATGGCGACCAATTTAGCGCTTTAGATTTTCGATCAAAGCGCCCAGCAGTTACCGGCAAAACCTTGGCGGCCACAAAGGTCACAGGGGATTTGAGGTTGGCATTCAGATGGTATCCTATCGCACCCATACAATTTGAAGGCTGACATAGCATCATTGTGGTGTCCGAGCTTCATCGATATCGATCAGGATAATACAAGCAATCCACAGGCAGTCCGTCCATGACGTTTCTCAAGTTCATGAGCTAGAGTTCATAAGCTACAGATACTCGTACGGTACGTACCTGGTACTATTGTACCTCGTACGTACATACCGGTATGTACCAAGTACTAAGAAAAGCTTCGCATATACGATTAACCTTGCGTTGTATTCATGAGGTACGAGCAGTGTACCATTAAGCGGACGTAGTCGTACCGGTATGTACTCGATACGAGCAATCCGTCCATGACGTTTCGCCCCAAATAACTTACCCAAGATTTTCACCTCGTACTGGTACCGACGACAACCTCGCCTGCTATTCATACGTCGTATGAGTACTCGTACACATCATATACGTCGTATACGAGAAGGAGCAGCATGCAAGCCAGGTGTTCCCAGGTACCGTACGAGTTATTTGCCCAGCCGACACACTCACACTCACACTTGCGATGCTCCGCGGCTATGGTACGATATGCATCAGCTCGTTTCAATAGCGTACCGGTATACTGCTGCACCGGCATGGTATACGTCGTGCTGGTACTCGAACCTGGTGCTGCTGCTGTACAAGTGCAGTATTCATGGTGCGATTGAAACATTGAAACCCCTTTTGGTAGGCTATACGTAGGGCTGCTGTGAGTTGTGAGCGGGCTGGGCTTCACGGCTATCACACTGCCCGTACAGGTATTCATGATTAATATTTAATAGTTGGATGACGAAACTAAGCCAACTATACGACTACTTGACCGGTAGTTTTTTCTCAACATAAGCAACGCACGTCAAGCCTCAAACGCGCCAAGACAAACGAAATACAGTATGCGAAATACAAAGGCGCAAAACTCCGCCAGTTTGCCGGATGCAACTATGAATTGCTACGTACAATGCCTAGCCGCCTATTGATAATAACTGTTGATAGTCGGCGACCTAAAGTCAGCAAACTGGCAGCCCTATATTACACCTGGTATACATTTCGGGACCTGTGAGCGAAAGAGAGTGTAAAAGAAACGTGCCGATTATACGAGTAGCATCGGCCACACGAAGCAAGCAGCCTACTATTAATATTAATAGTAATAATAGTACACCAGTATTAATTCAGTGTAGGGGATGTGTCCGAAATGCAACACAAGGAGGTCTATCACACGCTCGCAGCAGGGCTACTTGCACTGCGTACTGCTGTTGCGCGCTCGAAGAAGGCGTAGAAGGTAAAAGGTGACGTAACGGTAAAGGCTAAGGTTGGTAAGAGCGCAGTTGTCGCTTTTTAGGCCATCGTATATGATATACTATAATCAAGTCCAAAGGGTTAACACGGGTTGCGACGGAGGGTGTTTCGGCGGTACGAGTTGAAACACAACGGCTATGAATTCGTGGTGAACCAAAAAACGTCGAAATAAGTCGCACCCGGAGTATGTACGTTATGTGCAATATGTATACGAGACGAGGGACGAGGTTCATATCGTCGTTAACGTTAACGTTGTGATACCGTCCCCTACTGGACTCATCCATATAGTCCTTCATTCGGCATGACGGCCGACACCGCGCCAGATAAGTGGACACAATTATCACTATCATCGTCGCATACAGCAGTGTACCTGGTGTGCTGCAATGCTCATTTGGGACAATATTGATGTATACATACTGTTGTACAAAGGCTGTACCGGTACATACGCCGGTAATAAGAGTGGTCTCAACACTCAACAAAGCAGGCAGCAGGCAGGGAGGGGGCTTCCCTTTGCCGTGTAATGCGTGAAGCTGGTACCAGCATATGATAAGTTGGATGTAATGTACGTCTTGGAACAAGCAGTACGGCGGTCTACGTACCTACCGATATCATTGCTTGTGCGACGTAACTGCTTGCTGCACGTGCATCCTCGCGCTTGATACATGCTATATACGAGTATAAATACCAGGTATTATATTGCACATACCGGCTTTGATATCATATGTACATACGAGTAGCACGTCCCGACGTCTTGAGCGTGTCGACTGTTTCGCTCACAGGGTGCCTCGTCTGCGTCGCTGTACGGTGTTATCGTATACCTGCTATATGCCTGCTATACACTTACTCCTATCATACCTATTGTCGTTTCATACCATATTCTCATACTCCTACCGTGTTTCCCGTGTCACACGTACTACGTCACGATGCTGCCAGGCGCAGGTGGGGTGCAACACGACAGCCCAAGACGTGAAACCAAGAAAGCTTCTCGAGCATACCGGCGTTTCACCCCCTCGGCGAGGAGAACTATTATTAATAGTAGTACTATTAATAGTACTGTTAGTACTATTAGTAGTACTTCAACAGGCAGCAGTGTAAAGATCGCGACGACTTTGCTGCACGAGTTACGAACGATGTCTGCCCAAGACCAAACGGAGAGCATCCTCACGACCGATGGCATCGTGGTCGAGATGACGCTGCTCGTCGCCTTCACGGGCGGCTTGGTGTGGTACTATCAGGCCAGAGACGTCCCTCTGGGGGTTAGCGCTTGCGTGTTTTTGTCGTGGCTCCTTGGGTTCACGGGGACTCTTCTGCTGCCAGCGGACATCGTCCTCGCGCTGCTGAACGGGGAGCATAGGTGAGAGGAAACGCCATAGTGCTTGATTCTATATACTGCAGTAGACTATACATGCCGTAGCTGTACAAGTATACCTATAAGAGGCACTTCACGAGAGCAGTGCCCTTCCGTGAGATGTGTGACGATCACCGGAAGCCGTGTATTTTTTCGGTATCGGTATGTATAAAACATATTGTATCATACCATACCTATTTTTACCATGTTCAAAAATGTAAGGTCCCTTTGGGTGTTACTTTTACGGGCAAGGACCATAGTAAATACTAGTAAATAGGACCCACGGTATGCACAAAGATCTACATATTTACCTATTCTTACTAACAATATTTGGTCCTATTTACTATGACCCTCCGTAATATGAATCTTAAAACGGTCCTTCTATTTCTGGACGGAGTGATCTGCAGTATGCAACGTACCGATACCGATCACTCCATTGCTGACTTTTCGAATGTTCTGTATTATTTACAAACGAAAGTAGAACAACAGCTGTGAGAGAAAGGATTTCGTCGAAACTCCCATGTATATATTTGCAAGCTGTGTGGGATGCTTCGATCGTGCGTACGTACCGTTCTACCAGTTTCGTATGTTGTTCTTCGTTTTCTGTCCGAATGATGCAAGTACCGGTGGTTGGGTAGTCAGGTAAGGTCACGCCGCCTTTCGGGCAAACCCACAAGCATCATCAAGCATCATCGAGCATCATCACGGGTCAGTCAGTATCCCGAAAACCACCTAAGAGCAGTGTGACATCACCACATCATCACCCTGGCGCGACGCCGTGCTAGCCAACGTTTGGGCCTGATGGCGACGACGATGTGCTCACCCCAACCTTAACCCTGCCACCATGCCTTCATTCACCATTCACACTACGTACGTATGCCTGCATTGGCACATTGGCACTATTAATACTTTGACACTACGCCTGCCTTCATTGACACGATGCCTTGGCCTTGTCACGATGCCTTTATTGACACATTGACACTACGAGCTGGTCCGGCCGGGACGATATTGCTGTATTCGCCAGCTTTTTCCCAACTCAATTTTGCGAGTTTGGAGCTGAAACTTTGCATAGAGCTTCATTAGAGTACAACCGAACGACTCAAAGCGGGTCTTTTTTTATTTTTTTTAAAGGTGGGCCTGTATGGCCGTTTCAAGAAAAACCCAGATCACGTTTTCGCAAATATTTGAGGAAAAAAAAACAAAAACAAAAAAGACCCGCTTTGAAGCTGTAGACGAAAGCGATGCGAATCACGTGGGGAAAAAAAAATCGAAAAAAACAAAAACTTGGGCTGGGAAATCCATTTTTCGTGTCAAACATCATAACATCTTGAATTTGTATTGCGGATACTAGAAACGTCGTATCTCCTGATATACAATGAATTAGGGGATGGTGAGGATATCGACCGTCTTGTCATGCCTCAAGGAATGTTCACACCACGAATCAGGCTCATCCGCTGTCCAACGGTTTCGGACTTTTGTACCGAATTTAGTATCGAGACACCCCTGTAAGTGTCGGGATTTGCTGGACATGATGTTTCTCGACGAAAACAACTCGGATTCGAAAAATTCTGACGTCTGCATATGCGCTGTAGGCCTGGGAACACTGCTGTAAAATTTGGAGTCCTAGTATTTCCAAACGCTTGCGGAAACGATAATAGAACGAAAATCAATTTTACGGCTGGACCAGCTCGTACTATGCCGTCATCGATACTAAGGGCGTTTTACTGTAGCCGTTGCGCGACATAATCATTGGCACATTGACACTACAAATACATTGACTCTACTTCTGCCTTTATTGACACGATGCCTTGACCTTGTCAGAACCAATGCCTTCATTGGCACATTGACACTATGCCGTCATCGATACTAAGGGTATTTCACTGTAGACGTTGCGCGACATACCATGCAAGAGGAGAGTCCTTTTTTAGTCGATTGATGCTAAGACCTCAGTCCGCACAAGGGTTTTTCATTTATGTACGGCAGTGCAGTACGTCACACCACTGCCTTACCACGTAAGTAAGAAGCTCGAAGGTTGGGCCAGGCTGAAGTTTTTATTAGTATGTGATATTATTATGTGAGGCAAGGTGAGTCCTACAATGCTTATGTTCAGTATTTTAAGGGGATTTCTCATGTTTTGTGCAAAACTGGAGCCTAACGCCTTACCTCCCGAATTCTCCAATTTAGTGAGTACTGCTGTCGCGTACTATCTGTAGAGCGGCGAACTCATTCGGCAGAGTCTCCCATCTCACCTATAAGTCGTGTGTGCCCGGGAGGTTAGAAATATTAGTGTAGAGCATGCCTTCGAAATCTCTACGAAATCGGGCCACCGATGCAACCGATTCCCGGTGACCTACACGATTCACGCTGCGGCTTCAGGCCTTATGTTCATCGAAATTGTGCTATGTATGCATTCGCCAAACGAATAGACAGCTCGTTTTCGCAAGAATAGATATCATATACTGTACGTGCATATCAGATTTGTTTCCAATTCCGTTTCCGAAAGAAGGCACGTGAATCGTTTTAACTATTGCTGTATATACTGCCGAAAGGTTGCCCTCAAATTCCAAGTAGTCTGTCCCCGTAAAGCATGAAGGTGGTGGGTGCAGGTGTCTATAAATACTACAAGAGGCAAGTGGCAACATACGACAAGACGACATTCCTTGGCGTAAGCATGGCTTATCGTTGGCATTTTATAGGCAGGTACCTGGTATGGTGTTTCTCGGTTGTGTTTTATCAGAAGCAGCTCTTGATGCCGATGCAGGCAGGCTGTCTATGCAGGCAGGCTGTCTCTATTCCGAGGCCCAAAGGCCGAAAAGCCTGAACCCCACCGAAGCAGTTGCGCCTTTTGCTGAACCCTCATGATTAGTTTTCCATCAGATTATTTGGTAACAGCGGTACACTATTAATAATAGCATTACGTCTAAATACGTAGCAAAGTATTGCACTCTACTTGGAATCATCACACCGGGATTAGGTATTAATATAAGGTTAGTACGTCTTACATCATATTGTTCCGGCCTTGCTTTCTCATTCGTATTTCGTTTGTATATAGATAGTCGGGGGTTTTATCGAGACAGGTGGCGTGCTTGACGGTTGCCGCCGGCGTCGATTCATCCGCCGTACCTGAGGTTATTCGTTTGTCGGTCGTCGGCCCTCTCGGGTGGTGGTTCATACTCACGGTCATGGCCATGGCCGGCATGGGGTTTACGCAGCACCTCGAAGAAGCACCAGCGGCACTCGTGTGAATACGGCCGTCCGAGTGATATTCATACTATTAGTATAATACTGCCGGTGTACGTAAATAGTAACAGTACCCGGCCGTAAGTGTTAATAGTAGACTATTACGGAGGAGCATAGTAAACACTAGTAAATAGGACCAAAGATTGTTAGTAAAAATAGGGAAATATATAGACTTTTGCGTGTACGATAGATCCTATTTACGATGGTCCCCCGTAGTAATGATAAGAGGGCTTTTATTTCAGAAAGAGTGTTTCAACCCTCGACATCCTTACCAATCATGGTATAATATCGATGTATACAGCATTAAGAGGGGGCTGTGTGTGCCAGGCCTGTTTGGCCTCTTTTAAAACACGAACTTAACTTAAAACCGTAGTGGGAGTATATACCTTTCAATGTGCCCTCGCTGAGCCTTTTAACGCCTCTTAAACCAGTACTTATCTTAAACCGATACTTATTAAACATGAACCCCCACTGCTGTACCAGGTATCAGATTCCAGGTATTATTATTAATAGCAGTTGTTTATGTATGTTATGCTCCGGCTGGTTGTTAAATAAAATAGCGTACATCCACCACACCTCCACACACCGGTATACAATACGTGTCGTGTCAATTCAGCCCGCCGCTCCCGTTGCAATATGTAGCAGACCAAGCTGCTGCTACCTCGGGTGCATGCGTATGTTGACCCGACCTGATCCCTTTCCGAGAGGATCAGGTGCGGTGGAGATTGCCACCCGGGGGAGTCACCTCCCATGGGTAGTGTTGGTCTTGCGCAACCTCACCTACATTAAGTACACAAAGCTAGGCTATGCTGCCTGCCGGCCGGACTCGGTCCAGTTAGTACAGTAGTACGGTCCACCTCATCCGTTGGGGCGTTGGTCCTCAAAAAAGCATGCGTAGTGATTGGAGGAGATCGAACCCTGTGAGTAAGACAGGTGCTTTATAGCCACTAAGCTACAGCGACGACATTTTGCGTGGTGTTCAAGATGGTTGTTTTTTGTTAAGCGTCAAGTAAGCGTACAGTAAGTAGCATCAACCCAGGACCACCGTTATTGAGAACACCTGTTCCCTCGCCCCCTCGCTGCCGCTGCCGTTGCCGTCTCAGCCTGTGGATGACCCGGGTGTGGTACACGGTGTACTGGACCACCTTCTTCCTCGCGTGGGTCGCCCTCCCCATCCTCTACGCATCGTGGCAGGCTGGGGAGCTGACGTGGATGGAGCGCCTGAAGTCTGCGATCCGGCTCAACGTCCGGCAGTACCTGCTCATGGCGCTGGCTCTGCTGCTCTTCGTCATCTACCTCGTCATTAGGTAACGCTCATACCACCCATACCGCTCATATCGCTCATACAAATCATACCCTCATACCGCTTATGCCACTCACGCCATTCATGCGTTAAACAGCACTATATTAACAACAGAAAAGAGGGACAGAAAATGTTACATTACGAAGTAGAAGTAGAGTATTAGTATAGACTTACCAGGTATCAATTGTCTGTTTATTTTGTTTCTCTTTCTTGTTTGTCTCCTTCACTGTATCTGGTGTGTTGGCAAAATGTGTGCTGTGCCTACCGTCTCCAGTACATTAGCATGGCGTTGCGTTGTCCAATCCCCTTGCTCTATTTACGATGTATTATCCCTGTCGTAGTTTGTGTGGGTGTGCTGGATGTCGACGGATACATATCATAGAGATAACGCATTGTGAAGAACACACACATTATTTATGGTTTTCAGCCAGCCAACTGCCAAGCGTCACGGGCAAAAGCCAACGGACCAGAGGCTAATGGCGACGGACATCTAATAAGAAGCCGGCAGCAGCAGCAGCAGCAACAACAACATGTGTCGCACGCCGCGTGGCATGATGAGGTGTGGTGTCGTGTTGTGCCGTGTGAGGTGCCACAGCTCACCTAGTCCAGTGCAAACTGCACTTGTAAGGCAGACTGTGACCGCAGGTTTGAGGAGGGTGGGAGGGAAGAGGACTGAGGGATAAGGGACGGCGCCTATTTACAACATGTGGACTGCAGCTCTTAACTGCAGTCCACGTCGTGTTACTGTGTGCTGTGTGTTTGTGTTCTAGGCTTGAAATGGTTGAGACGGGGTGCTCAAGAGGCCACACCCTCATTTTAATTGGTCAACACCTCTACCCTCACCCCGCCAGGACCGGATCCCATTTGGCACCCACCCTGCCCCCACTTAGTAGATGCAGTGTAGGCAGGGTTGGGGATTAGGGTTAAGGATGGCGGAATAACGTGTGGACTGAAGTTAATGTCTGCAATTCATGGACTGTAAATAGTTTCTCTCGGGATAAGGAGGCGTTAGCGCGGTAACGGTGTACCGTCATGTCCCTAAATATAAGCAACGTTTGTATAGTAATACTATATTAACATTTAGTATAAACGGTGCTTGTATTTCGGGTCAAAGCGGTAGAAGGTGTGCTGCTGTACCGGCCTAGTGATTATGTTACCGGTGACATATGGCATGCCCTTATGCCTTGTACCTGTTAACTGTGTTAACTGATACCTGGTATGTAATAGTGGGGGTGTTTTTTTTCATTCGTCGTTTTTGTTCAGGAGACTAGAGCCTATGCATTCATATAGCCATACATAAACCACTCTGGATATGAAGACCAAACGGTCCTTACTTTAATGTCCCTTACATCAATTGTTCATCGTTGTATGAGGGCAGGGGGTTGGTTCGCGCGGGGCGGGGGTTAGTAATTCGTTCATTTCTGTTTTCGGCGACGACAAATTGGCCATCGCGGCGTGCTCAATGTTCTCAATGTTTTCCTGCAGTACAGCTACATTCACCCCGAGACACCCGTAGACATGTGTACAGGTGTAAAGGTGTACAGGCAGCATTACCGGATGTGAACGAGGGTGTCAGGATGTCTGATTGTTCCTCCGCGCCTAATGTTCCCTGTTGTTAGTGGATGAGCAATTGCTTCACTTTTACGAGAACTTGTGGTGTACCCCCATGATTACTCGTAGGGCAGTCAGTGGTCAGTGTCCACAGTAGGTCACAATACGTAAAGGCAGGAGTAGCACTATGAGTACAGTAGTCCCTGCTGCTGCTGCTGCTGCTGTGCCGATGCAAGGTAAAAATCTAACGTGGTGCAGGCTCTATGTTTCCCGGGGATACATATGTCCACGCTGCTAACTACCACTATGTATCGAATATAGGGAACGTTTTTATGACAGTATGTTATTCAAACGGTGCTTATATTTCGGAACATAGGTGGTAAAAATAATAAATAATGTATTCATGTGTTCATAGTGAATCTACTGATCTATTTATGTATTCATATTAATAGTGTATAGCTACTGCTACGTAGCAATGTCAAGTACTATTAATAGTGCTGTTGTATTCCGGGAATTCGCCACGGTGTCAGCAATCACACAGACGAAGGATTGCAATTATGCACTTGATGATATCGGTACTAAGGACGGCAGTACCAAGCACAGCAGTTCCTCCTTGTTTCTTTTTTGTTTCTTTGTCTTTATCTCCTGGCTCGTGTACGTTGTGCTTTTCGTATTTGTACGTTGGCATGGCATTCCATTGTCTAATCTCCTTGCATCCTCTGCTGTATTTGCGGTGTGTTGTCACTGCTGTCTCGTAGTTTTTGCCCACAGAGTTTGTACCAGTATCTCTTTAGGATTCAGAATCGGCACGGACACTGAATGTGCTGGATGTGCTGGATGGCTTGATGGGTTGATGGGTAGAAAGAACCAATAAGAACGGTGCACTATGAACAAGAGCACACGACACACAGCAAGCGACACCCAGCAAGCGACACCCAGCAAGCAGTGCCTTGCATTCTTGTGTTCGAAAAGCCGCACTGTCAGACTATGAACACACCACAAAAGACACAACAGCCACAACAGACAACAGTGTGATTTGATCACATCAAGCGGCGAAACAGGGTTGACTGCTGTGTTTCGAGACTGTTGCCCGTACTGGTGGGTGCGCTCGGCTAGCGTATTGTGTGTATTATGTACTGCGCAAGGCGCTTCTTTCTGAGGGTTCGTCGGTTTGTGACCGTTCGTCGGTCGCAGAAATTGCGAAAGCGCGAGTCGCAAATTTCGATGAACATCGACGAGCAGGCGGGATGCTGAACCTTCTCTGTGTTAGCCCTTTAAGAACTGGTCCCACGAATTTGGAGTCAAACTACTTGGAATTAGTGTGGGATATTTTTCAGTTCTGATTATTTTACTAACCCCATGCGGCGATAAAGATGAAGCAAGTGTCCAGAGTAGTCCAGAGGGGGGGGAGAGAAAACGCATGTGACCAGGGCTTGTTCAGAAGTCTGTTAGGGGTAAAAAGCCTACTCTGGACCTATCCCTACAGCAGTCTATACCTACCTATTGAGCTGGAAAGTAAAAGGAGACGACTGAAGAAAGGCCGATACTCTTACGTATGATAGTAGTCCGTTGTATTATTGTTGGCAGGCGCATCGCAACGCGAGAGGTGAGAGATGAGGAACACCAGATGGCGGAGGAATATCAAGACACCGCCATCTATATATTTACAGCAGTCTTTCGATGGAACAGATCTACTAGTAATACTAGTAATACTAATGAGAACCAAACGTTGTAAACTGAGGGGGGTATATGGTATTTGGGTCCATTGTGGGTTCTGAATATACTTAATTCTATTAATATGAATAGTGTTACTATGTATTAATGCATTGTTATGCCCCCCCCCCCCCATATGAGGCTATTAATTGTTGACATGCGTTGGTGAAAATACCTGGTACAGCATTTCCAATACCAGTACGTTCTAAGGTGCCTCCGATATAGCCTTCTTTGTCTGGGTGCGGGCGGGGGGGAGGGGTCGGATGGGGGTTGTCGGTCTATCACAGGTCTTTTAATCGTGTGCGGCGTGTTTGGGTCGGGTTCAAAACGGTGACGTCTGGTGGAGGCGGAGGGTGCTCGAAATTATACCAAGGGCATCGTACCAATGGTGTTGCCATCTATTTGCATCGTGGGGGGCATAGTAATACGTAGTATTGCATAGTAATAGCAGTATATAATGAGAACCCACGATGGAACAAACGATACTTATATTATTACTTATACTTAATATTCCCCACGTTTACACACCATACGAATATTTGGTTACTATTGCTACTAAGCTAGTAATCAGGACCAAATACGCTTAGTAAAAATACTGCAATATATGGGTTTTTGTGTGTCAATGGTCCTGGTTACTATGCCCCGCCGCAATAGCAATATTAACGGTAATATTATAATATTATACAGCAATCAGTATGTGATTTATGTGTAGAGCGAGAGAGTCAAGATTGCACCAACGGCACTCTTTTTCGCTTCTACTAACTCCCTTCTTCCCCTCGCTGCCTCGGCAAGGTTTTTGCTTTGGCATGGCCCATAGCGAGGGGGGGGGTCTTTCTAGCGAGCAAGGCTAGACTCACCCTCAAGCGGACCGATACCTTCTTGCTGCTGCGCACCCGTCGCGAAGCGTGTGCAGCGGTAGAGTTGGATCGGCACTGGTGCGTCAGGCGCAAAAGTCCAGATGCACGGGCCTTTTTGGCCGTCGGTGTAGACAGCAATGTCCATCTCACTTTTGTGCGCGGAGGCAGACGCCATCAGAAAGGTGGACGGACACTACGTACACAGCCCTAGGTATGTTTGCTAGAGGGAGCTGTACTGTCTCAGTAACCTGGCTTCGCCATCAAAGGAGGAGGGAGCGTGTGGCGACGAGCTGTTGTTGGACTGGTCAATCCCTTCAGCGCGAGAATTTTTATTTTTCAGACCAAGCACCCTGAGTGCAACGAGAGAGAAAGCGAGGAGCCGACTGGGAAGGACAGCAACGAGAGCGTGTACGGACGGAGCGGGTCGAGTGTGGTCGTGCTAGGACTGGCCGAGCGGCACCCGAGCGGCGCACCTGAGCAGCAGCACAGCAGCGCGCCGGCGCAGCAGCACAGCAGCGCACAGGAGCAGCGATCCGGAGCACGGACGACATCGACCCGTGACGGACGAACATTTTTTTTTTTCTGTTGACAAATTCTTCGCTTTTTCCCCCGAATGTTGTTGTTGGGTCGGTGTGGATGACATCACTGGTTTTGTAGAGAGACGCGGCAGAGATGGCGCGGACACCCCGGGTGCCTTCATTGTGTGCCTGATCGTGGAAGACCCCTTCAATGTGGAACGATTCCTAATCAGTGTCGATGTTTATAATGCTGTGCCTAACACAGACCGTTCAGGATAGATTCGGGTAATTGTCAATGGACATGATGGCTTTGGTTGGCTGTTCTTTTTCACTGTGTGCCCGCGGACTGTCATTCTGGCAGCACTTCAGACAGCAGCTGCGTGCTCCATCTTGTTCCACGCCTACCGTGTGTTTTTGTACAGACAGCACTTCAGACAGTAGTTACGCTGTAGTCGGCAAATTCATTGGTAAAGAGTGGGGGGGGGGGGGGGGGGGACGATGCTGCTGTAGTCGAATGGAGATTGCGGGCGTGTAGTTCAGTTTTGGACACGCATAACATGCTGTAGGGATTTTAGGTGTACCTCTTCGGACTTGTGTATCCTTTCCCTGCTAAGTGTACGTGTTCTTTAGGATTCTCTGATGGCTCTTGCACTTTTGTGACCACGGGCCGTGATCTTGCTAGATCAGACTATAGGGATTAGCAACTGAAACGAGTTTGATGTGAAGACAACAACAACAACAACAACAACAGCTTTATGACAACCATTTTGATTGTGGAATGTATTCGGAGAATTCTGAATTCGGATCCCACCACCGTTGGCTCGTTCGTGCTTTTTATATACTTACACGATACCATCGCACCATCGTTCAATATCAATATGACAAAATATTAATAATACTCGTAGTACTACTGCAGTCAATTACGTATCATGTCTGGGTTGCTGGCGTGTGTATGGTGTATATAGTTATAGTTATCGTATCCAGTACGATCACATGGCATTGCATTATCCAATCTCCTTACTGCATTATAATATTATAATGTGTGTATATGTGTATATATCTGTGTCGTAATTTCCGACCATAGAAGTGGTACCTCTTTAGGATGAAGAATCGGCACGGACACTAATAGATGTGCTGGATGTCGACGGGTAGAAATAACGGTGTAATGTGAAGAACGCACACAAATCTCCAATACCCAATACTACTTACGCACTACTGTTCCCCAGTTATATGATACAGGTACAACGATAAAATGTCTGTGATAATGGTATTCCCCAAAAATCCAAGACATTCTCGTTCCGAAAACTTTCGAGTAATAACGTAATAACGCACCAGAGGTACACTTTGGTGATGTGCAGGTCGATTTAGGGAAGTTCGGGGAAGCTGTCAACTGAGATTGTCCGCCGGTTTTACCGTACCCCAGTAGATCGGCAGTAGAGCAGCAGTAGAGCAGCAGTACAGTACCGGGCCGGTGATAAGAAAGGAACTCACAAGAAAGTCAGCCTGAAAAATTGAAAAAAATAAGAAAGCTCTCAGGCTAGTCAGCTAGTCAGTGCACAAGCTTCAAGAAAGTGACCCCTTCCTGTGCCTGGCCTAGGGTCCAAGCCGCCATTCATTGTGCGTTACTAGGGAAGTCGTCTTCTCGGGGACCAAAATAAGAAAGCGCAACATAAGAAAGTGTATTTTCGCGCGCGCCCAGCATAAGAAAGTCAGCCTGAACCATATTTCAGGTTTCTCGTGAGAGGGCCGGTACTGTATATAATACATATCTGTTCGGGTACGGCAGTACCGGTAGTACCGGTATCTAGTCGAAAGTGCACCATATGGTCACCACTCACAATACCATTATTGTGTTCAGCCACGCGGTAGATCTTCCTCGGATGTGCCTGCATAAAAAAGGATGCCGTTTCAATGAGGCAGGGTTTTGTCACGAGACTGTAAGGCTTTTCCCCTTCCGACGGTGATGTTGTGTTCGGCTTGGGCTAACGGCGGCCACCACTCACTCTTAGCCCAAACCCTAACCCTAACGCTAGCCGCAGGCCTGCTTGGTTGGTGGGCCGTTGTGCTTGGAAAGACTCAAGCTGGCTCTAGCTGCTGTGCGGACACACCCAAGGGACTTCGCCTGCGCCAGCAGATGTACGAGAGCTCCATTGATTTGGCGTGTACGTGCCTGGTGTACCGGTCACGGAAAAGGCAGAACACTTACAGTATTGCATGATACAGTATTGCTACCTGGTACATTAGACTACACGAGTACGATTAACGAATACCTGGTACACTTCTTTTTTCGGACAGAAAAACTGAGAGTACTTGAAAAAGACTGCACGAATACGAGTACGATGAACGAATACCTGGTTCGTACACTTTTTTTTTTCAAATATAAAACTGAGAGTACGTAAAAAAAGACTGCACGAATACGAGTACGATGAACGAATACCTGGTACAATTATTTTTTTAATAGAAAAACTAAGAATACGTAAAAAATACGTCAGCTGTGAGTTCTCCCGGTCGATCGATCGATACGAGTACTCAACTTTGCAACATTTACACTCGCACTTTTGGTGCACAAGGCGCAGCAGCGCTGATTGGCAAGAATAAGGCACAGCAGCGATGATTGGTTCTCTTGTGTTGCTTTTTGTTGTATCGCTTTGCTGTACTCTACATGTTGCCAACTGCCTGGAAAATTAAGATTGTTGTCCTCTATGATATATGTTGGATCTCCACATTAACGCCGACATGGTCCCTGCATTGACAGACAGACTGCTCTTGTGGACGGATATATCTGGTGTTCGAATGTGCTCATGTTGTAAATCTTTGAAATTATAAGTATCATTATAGCCTGAAAAATTAAGATCCGTTTGGATCCGCCGAAACGGTCCCTACATTGACGGACAGACTCCTACTACGCTCGTATTGTGTACGGGTACACCTGGTGTTCGAATGTGTTCATGTTGTAAATATTTGAAACTAGCGTAGAATTTTTCTAGCAGTCGCTAGAAGCGCTCCCGCAGCGGGTATTTGTAATTGTAGTCAACTTGTGTGCGTTCGTGGTGGATCGAGCCGCTCGTTTTGCTCGCGCTGCCACTGTGGTTAATCGAATTGCCGCCGCCACCACTGTGCGCGTGGACGTCGGTTCGACCATTGAGTTTTCACAGAAACAGGCCTCGGTCGGTCGGTCGGTCAGTCGGTCGGTCGGTCGGTCAATCGGTCGGTTGGTCGGTCGGTTGGTCGATCGGTCGCTTCAGCCCTCTCGAATCTCGAAAGGAATCCGTGTTTTTTCGCGCCATGTATTTAGAAGCTCGCATTTGTATGGTACTCCGTGCCCTATCTGGCGGGAAGCATACGATGCGTGTTAACTTCGTCTCAGGGTTGAAAGGTATATAGGTTACATGTATGGCTTACATCTTCGGCCAGAGTGTCTTATAGGAGAGTAGCTTACCGCTTGCCACTTACGAGTACTGCAATTAGATAAAGTGTTTTGAGACGAATACAGGCTGGTTCAGGCATATCACCCAAAATTTCGTCAGTCACGAATGCCGCATGCAATAGCAACTCCAATGTCACATATTTGGTATCATACTGATCGCCATGAACAGTGGAAGAGGGTGACATCGCCAGTTTTTTGTTCAAGGACCTAGAACTAGCGCTACCGCCGAAATTGTGGCCCGACCAATCACAGGCCTTCAAAGTGGTCACAATAGTCAGGCGTTTCCGTAGGAAAACATTTTTCCCCCCCAATTTTTTTTTCTGAATGAGCCGCTTCCAGGTGGTCCAAGGCATGTTTGTACAAAATTTCACGCAAATAGTCGAAGATCTGACTGCGTATGATCATATTAAGTCATACAAGGGCTCCGCATGGGTGCCGGCATTCGCCGGCACCCATGCTCCGGATAGGAAAATATACCTCAGTGTCGTACGACGTGGCGCTCGTTCATGACGGAGATCTGTGTTGTTGATAAATCTACGTAAAAACATACGTAGTGCTACAGATCAAGGTAATGCCAAGTGTTCGAGAATTAATCAGATGAATAAAGTGCTGTAAATATTAGCGCCTGCTGGGGTAAGGGTCGTTCTTATCGAGCAACTTGTTTCCTTTTTTTTTTTTTTTTCAAAAAAAAACTGGAAAACCAAGAAAAAACAGGATTTATTTGAAAAATTGGAATTTTAACAGAGGACAAACTATTTAGAAGGCTTCGCATTCCAATATTTGGAAATTATTTATGAAAAAATTGGAAGTCCTAAAAATTGCGCAAAAAAATAATTTGGAATTTTTGGAAAAAAGGTGCTCGATAAGAACGACCCTAAGGCGTCAATGGTTGCAGAGGCCATTATTAAAAGTAAGGATTAAAAAAATATATATGCAATACGTGAAAAAATCGCCAGAGCATATGGCGGGGCAAGGTGTCAATAGTCGCGGAGACCTAACATAACGCAAAACAATGATATTGAAAAAACGAAAAAACAGGGTTGTTGCCTGTGAACGCCAAACGCATTATTTGAAAAAGAGACAGAACATATGTTTCGAGGGCCTGGCGGGTCAAAGCGTTAATGGTCGCGGATATGAAAAATAAAGAAGCGAGTTATATACGAAAAAAGAGGATTGATGTGGCTCAGCCTGAGAAACCGAACGGCAGAATAAAAAAATGCAGTAGAAACATGTATCCTGAGCTCCTGCCGGGGCTAGGCCATATTTAATGGTCGCGGAGACCAAAAATAAGACAAAGCGTAATATTTAAAAAACAGGGTTGTTGCTCAGCCTGACATACTACATAATAAGTACCACAGGTAATATTCAATATCAGATCCGAGACAAAAAAAAAAAAAAAAAAAGTGGTTGTGGGATTCGATGTCATGCGATTCAATCTGTAGTCGGTCGTTGAGCACCTCACCTGAAATATAATTTTGCAATTTAAAGGCCTGATTTACTTGTACTATACGTGGTACCTGTGGTACAGCAGTGGTATTTTGTCCGAGAAAAAAAATGCTCGTAGCGACGTATTAAACCGAGTTTTTTGTTCGTCCAAACTGCTACTGCTGCTTGCTGCTGCTGTAGTTCCTGTACCTACATGTACGGTGGATACTAATACTACTGTACAGTAATACTACAGCAGGTATACGACCAGTTACTACTCGTACTCGTATTAATACTACTGCTGTGCTGTTGTTGTACTAGTAGTAATAGTACACAGAGTACAGCAGTATTCAGCCGAAATTATTGTTATCGTATTTATTGTACTTGTGCCCTCACTCGTATTCCCACGAGGTAAGGCGGAGGAGATGGAAGGGGCTAAAGACGACCTGCCCAGGGAGGTAGTCGAGAGTACGCGGTCACTTTCGGGAGTCCGAGCTATCAAAGGAAAGAGCTACGACGTACGATGTATGTATATCGAACCTAAAAAAAAACGATATGTGGGAACCAAACTCCAAACAGATCCACAGAAGAACGTACGTAGAACTTCGCTATATCTCGGATCTCCAAGAAAGAACCACGAAATAATCTTGATGGTACTATTAATACTACTGCTGTGCTGCTGTTGTACGAGTAGTACAGAGAGTACAGTTAGTATTCAGCCGAAATGATTGTTATCGTATGGTACTTGTGTCCCCACTCGTACTCCCACGAGGTGAGGCGGAGGAGATGGAAGGGGCTAAAGACGACCTGCCCTGGGAGGTAGTCGAGAGTAAGCGGTCACTTTCGGGAGTCCGAGCTATCAAAGAAAATAGCTACGACGTACGATGTATGTATATCGGAGCTCCCAGCAAGTACGTAAAAAAACGGAACCAAACACCGAACAGATCCACAGAAGAAGAACGTACGTAGAACCTCGCTATATCTCGGATCTCCAAGAAACAACCACGAAATAAGCTTGCTGCCTCAGAGAAACAGCCTCGGCGTCCCGCACGGAACCTTTCTGCCTCGAAGAAAAAGTCTCGATGTCCCACCGTCTAGTAAGAGCCCACGGATTGAAGGTCTCCGCGCTCGGCGGCGGCGCTTGACTCGAGAGTGCGCGCGGGCGGAAAGTCACGGGCGGAGGCTGAGGGGGGCGACCCTCGAGAAGAGCGGGCGAAAAAGCCAACGCGAGGCCGTCGAAAGGGGTCCCGAGTGTGACTCTGGTCTGAAGCCAAGTGAGAGCCCAAGAGGTCCAAGATCACCACAGCGAGCGTCAAGGAACGTATATATATCTATTTAACGCCCAAAATCGATTCCATACTGAAACTAAGTAATTACGAGGCAACGCCTTTTTTTGCACTTTTACCGCACAAAAGTCCAAATGTCCACGCCGTTTTTTGGAGATAGACCCTGAAATTTAGTACACGTGTTTTATGCGCCCTACCCGCGCCTTTTACGGATGGGTTTTGTTTTTGTTTTTTTTCGCCGGAAATTTCGGATCTCGTAAGACCCAAATTTCCCAAAACAATACAAAACGAGCAATATCTGACGAAATAAAGAATACAATTAAAAAAAAAACATCCGTTAAAGTCTCGGGTAGGGCGCATAAAACACGTGTGCCAAATTTCAGGGTCTATCTCCAAAAAACGGCGTGGACATTCGCCACTGAATGAATTTTGGGTGGTATGCTTGAACCAGCCTGTATAACTAATCCTATCCCTACGAAGTATAACCCTAACGCTATCCCTACGCCAATCGTACCCAATCAGCCATTAGTTTAGCATTGCAAACTAGCAGTGTGGGCCAGCCATAAGACAAGAAATGCCAGGCATATGGCACCTGGTATATGGTAAGCTCTACTGATACACACAAGCGCGAGGCTGGCTCTTGACTGTTCAAACTGCTCTGAAGAGCGAACGTCCTCAACTTTTTCGCTATATGGTAGCATGAACAACATTATGTATAGAGCAGCCATCAGATCGAACCGGTTGACGGTGTCAAGTTGCTCTCCGGGTAGCAACACTCCTAAACAAAGCACTTCAACCCCTAAAGACGCAAGGTACGTGTACTCCCAATCCTTAATGATGAGTTACTGTTGTCAACCTCTCAGTTGTTGTCGATATGTCTTTTGTCGCCACTCTGCCTATTATTGACAACCCCGACTTGTTCGTTTTGCTGTTGCTGTCGATCTCTGCCCTGCTATGGTGGACGTACGCAGCGGGCAGACCAGCGCAGGTAGCGTGAGCGGTTTCATGATGGCACTGGCCAACACGTACGGGCTCCTGTTCATTATCCTGCTCCTGGGGCATGGGCTGATCCAAGTGCCGAGACAACTTTGGGAAACCAGCTTCAACGAGAAGGAGCTCCAGCGACTCTACTTTCTTGCTACACAGGTGCAAAACGGCAACACGCTATCGTATGTATACACATTGAATACGCACGTATAATGCCTATACCTTGCAAGGATATGTTCGGTAGGGTATGTATGTATTTCCAGGCGAGTCGACGGTGGAAGAAAGGACTGAACCATTCTAGCGATAGGAATGCAAAGCAAGTACCGTAGTGGGGAGGGGGGAGAAGAGCCTGCCTTGAGACCCCGGGTCTGAGCTACGTACGACTAGGAGGGAGCGCGAGCAGGCAAGGCGACGATAATAAATGGGATGGAAATGTGTAAAACTGAGCAATATGAATACTCTGGGTGTACGTGGGTATTTACCCGGGTATGGACAACATAACCAGATTTGGTACCCCGGTACCCAATACTATATACTGTTACTGTAGTAGTATATTTTACACCACTAAAGACACCCTTGGAATGTTGTTGCTCGACTCTGTGATACTTTGTATTATGTATGTACCATCGATACTTCTGCCGTATTGACAGTTCATGTTTGATGGGCGTAGTGTTCACCTGTCTCCTCGGTAGTATTATCATTGATAATAGCAGTAGTATTATCAAAAGTATCTAGCAGTAGTAGTAGTAGCAGTAATAGTAGCAGTAGTATTATCAAAAGTATCTAGCAGCAGTAGTAGCAGTAATAGTAGCAGTAGTATTGGCAATAGTAGTAGCAGTAGTGTTGGCAATAGTAGTAGCAGTAGTATTGGCAATAGTAGTAGCAGTAGTGTTGGCAATAGTAGTAGCAGTAGTAGCAGTAGTAGCAGTAGTAGCAGTAGTAGCAGTAGTAGCAGTAGTAGTAGTAGCAGTAATAGTAGCAGTAGTGTTGGCAGTAGTAGCAGTAGTAGCAGTAGTGTTGGCAATAGTAGTAGCAGTAGTAGTGTTGGCAATAGTGATATTGTATCGTGAGGGGCCAACCGTTGGTCGGCTTGACAACCTGTTGATCACGTTTGTAGACCCTTTACCTTTAATCACTTTCACCACGGTGGTCAGTCTTTCTGTGTTTGTATTTTCCCCTCAAAACGCACACGCCACAGCAGTTGCTGATGCAGTTACTGGTGCAGTTGTTCATTGCCACTGTAACTCGTCTATCACGGCGAGTCGCCTGTCACAAGTCATGTCATGAGTCACTGCATGAGTCACGTCACGAGTCATGTCACGATTCATGAGTCGCGTCACTATTGAATAGTCACATCACGAGTCACTTGTCACGAGTCATGTAATGAGTCACGTCACGAGTCACGTCACTTTTACAGGGGGCCATAGTAAATACTAGTAAATAGTAAATAGGACCCACGGTACACACAAAACTGTTTGGTCCTATTATATGATATTATATGATATTATATGATATTATATGATATTATATGATATTATATGATATTATATGATATTATATGATATTATATGATATTTACTAGGGTCCTCCGTAATAGTCACATGATGAGTTACGCCATGATACACGTCACGAGTCAAGTCACGAGTCATGTCACGTTTCACGAGTCGCGTCACTATTAATAGTCACATCATGAGTCACGTCACGAGGCAAGTCATGAGTCACGCCATCAGTCACATCACGAGTCACGTCACGAGTCACGACACGAGTCCCGTCATGAGTCACGTCACGCGCCGTGTCATAAATGACGTCATGAATCATATCACGAGTCCTGTCACGGGTCAGGCCATGAGTCGTGTCACGAACCATGTCATGAGTCGCGTCATGAGTCATGCCAATGGTCTTGTCGTGACTCACACCATGAGTCACGTCATGATCCACGTTGTTAGGCGTGTGATTCACCCTCTCCCGCAAGGCTGAGCATGTTCGATGCGCAAGAGCGAGACTGCGCGCCTAGTCGGCCGTGAACAGCTTCTCAGACGCACCACACAAGTGCCACCCCCCCCCCCCCCCCAGTGTTTTATTCCGCCTTACTGCTGTATCCCCTGGTCTATCCCTGGATGTTTTCCAGACACACCATTGTAGGACACAAGCGTCACTTCCTCCCCCCCTCCCCTATTTCCCGATTTTTTTGTTCGGCCCCACTGCTGTGTACCCTGGTCTTCTTGTGTAGGACACCCCGATTTATATAGTATGTACCCCCAAAGGGGATATAGACAAGCACGACGGGACCGTCTCTTCCCCCCTCCCCACCCATTTTTTGTTTCGTCACTACTGCTCTATGTCCTGGTCTGATGTGCCCCCCTGGTATTTTCACCTCAAGGTGGACATACATGGACGCACGACACAAGCGTCACGCCCCTCCCTCCCCCCCACCCCCCTCAGTTGGTTTGTCCCTCCCTGATGTTCATTATGTGTACCCTGGTTGGTCTGCTGTATATGAGGGCCCTGGTACATGCACCCCATATAAGGAAAATAGACAAATTTGACACGGATAATTTTGGTACACCACTCGCAGATAGTAGCGAGAAACCGATCGCTATCCTGGGAGATAGATGGCGGCCACAGACGGCGAGACAGGAAGGAAAAACTCGAAAATAAAAAAAATCATGTGTCGCATATCATACGGAAAAAGAAAACGCCATGAGCGCCCAAATGTCCAATTGCTGAGAGCACCTTCGTGGCGTGGGTAGGCGGATCCGACGCAAGTCGACGAGGGAAGAAAGTGCTGGAAACTTCTCGCGATGAGAATGCAAGGCAAAAACCATAGTGGGGGAGGAGGGAGAAGAGCCTGCTTTGTGACCCCGGATCTGAGTTACGACCAGGAAGGAGAAAGGAAGGGCGAAGATAACAAATGGGATGGGAAAAAAAGAAGAAAAAAAAATGTTGGAGGTGTCTCTATTAGTAGCAAGAACGGTGCTTGCTCTGCTTCGAAAGGATGCGTGGACAATGGTCAACATATTAAGGCAATCAACCAATGAGTACCCCTCCCCCCCCAAAAAAAAACAAGGTGGACACAGACAAGCACGACTCAATGTTCGAGCTGGAGGCGGTGGAACGCAGCCTGGACTCTTTGGAAAGGGCGATGGAGACGAAAAAGCACTGGCACCTGCAGGGCAGGGAGCACTTGCAGCAGATGCTGAGCGCGACGAGAAGAACCGAGGAGGCATTCCACGAGGAAATCGACGACGGCTCTTTCCGAACGGCAAGGTTCTCGGGAAAGGTACGGAGCGGTGTCAGTCGGAGCTCGATGGGCATGGCAGGCGTTTTTTTGTTCCCTGCGTATTGGGCTGTGCTTTCCGTATGAGTGCTTGTTTCTTAACGATGCGCAGGTGCTGTGGCTGTAAGGAGTTTCTGGCTGCTTGGGTGGAAGCTAGAGGAAGAGCCAGGAGCAGAGTAGGGACTTATTGAATGGCTGCACGTTTGCAAGAGTTTTGTAGATGAAGCTACTCCAGCAATCTACATATTTTGAGTCTGTTCGCCTGAGTCGTTGTGGCGGTACTACATGGCCCGTTGCGTAGTTCGCAGCTCGTGTTAATCTTATCATTGCACACTCTTTTGTTTTTGCGATGCCCCGTCCGGCCAGTCGACAGCCACCCCGTTATCCTCTGGTATTCCGACATTTTCCCTCTGATGCTGCACGCTGTAGCTTTACTTTATACTGTGTTCATACGGGGTATAGATGCTTAGAGGTAGAACACTGGATTGTTGAGTTGCTACGACCACCATTGGATCAGTCCTCCGTTACCTTGAAATACCCCCCTGCACACACATGCTCCGTCTCGAAAGGGGTGCGTCGGCAATGGTCACATAACTGAGGCAAGCAACAAATGAGTACGCCCCCCCCCCCCCACACACACATATATGCTCTGTCTCGAAAGGGATGCGTGGTCAATTGTCAAATGACTAAGGCAAGCAACAATTTAATACCCCCCCCCCGAACACACATGCGCGCACTCCCACTCGTGCAGCACGGCAGCCAGCGGTGGGACGATGGGAAGTCGCCGGCGGAAGCTTTCCAAGAGCTGGGTCTATCGACGATCACCCCGCAAGATGTCTCGAGGATACACTCCGACTTGCGGGCGGCGCAGGTGGAGGTTGTCGCGTCCAGGATTAGGTGGGCGGCGCTCCTGCAAGAAACTGACACGGTGAGGGGCCATGAGAGGCCATGAGAAACGCCTGCCGCTCTGACTGGGAGTGTAAGGCCCGTTTAATATCGATATCAGAGTCCAAACGATCACTATACTAGCGGTCAGAGGGGTGTGCATGAATGTTACAGCAGTAGTATGTGTCGTTAGTTTATTTTACTTTGTTGTACCAGGTAGTGCACAACGGATGTTATATATACTGTACGGTACCAGTTAGTGCCCAACGATGGTGCCTGGGCGCGTGTAGACGCTTTGGTCCCTCTGCTACTCTTCGGAATTTATCGTCGTTTTTGTTATGCATGTTCCGTTGACGTGCTCTGTTATGTCTATAAAGGGGCTCCCCTCTTATCTCTACGGTTGTCTCATTTTTTTTTCGAAGTGGTGTGACCCTTACCCTCTCCTCGGAATCAAATCGTAACCCTTGTCGATGTGCACGCCCGCCCACATCCACCTCAGCTGCTTTGCGTGGTGAACGACGACATCCCGTGGGGGGCTAGCGTGTGCGAGTCCACTCCAGGGCAGAGCGCCCTCCACTTCTCGTGGGCGATGGTGAAGCGTGTCGGCAACCGCGCCGGCTGGGTCTGGCGGGCATACCTGCGGTCACCGTTCTGCAGAGGGTTGGCGTTGGTGTGCGCCGTGCTCAGCGGCTTGATCATCTGGAGCGAGGTGGGTGTGTGGGTGTTTCACAGCTGTTTCGATTCGCGGGAGCCTCCGTTTCCGGACGGCTTGTAGTCTTTAGCATTGGAGTCATTGGTTTTTTTTGTGGTTGGGTTTGGACAGTCAGCAGGCGATGGCGGAGGGTGAAGTAAAACACTGAGCCTTCGCAATCAGGTAGCGTCTGATGGACTGGGCTGTTTTACGTGCTCGCCCTGTACTGTGGACCATGGTGAATAGGACGAACGGTACACACTAAAACCTATACCATACCAATCTGTCCCGAAATATAAGCACCGTTTTTGTTGACTATTTATGTGTAAAATGTGCTTTTATTTCCGGGCAGGGTGGTATATATGAACCTATTTTTACGAACAATAGATGATCCTCTTTACTACGGGCCCCCGAGATGGTTAGGGGACGCCGCGCTTGACCAAACTTGACCCTTTCAGTTGAGTAGAAAGAGGACAGGCAGGGGTTTACGTTTTACTGGTATGCACGTTTGTATTGTGGAAGGGGGGGGGGGGGGCGCGAGATGCTGCGAGTTTGGAAACATGATTTTTGGTTTTTCTTGTCAACATTATTGCTCATTTTCTCATTGCATATTATGTGACGAGGGGACGCGTACTGTTGCAGCTGTACGCACTGGCTGGGTAACCCCCCTCACCAGCGGTTCTTAGTAGGATGCAGCTCACCTTTCATGCGACTCGCCAAACACCTCACGGCGCCCGCGCTTGGTGCTAGCAATGTCTGCCTGGTCGGTGAAAACCCAACATGCTCCGTCCCGGCGTTGTAGGGATACGAGGGCCTATGGTCATACGACTACGGCAATGCATGAATATCGAGTACACCCCCCCCCTCCCCGATGTTTGCCACAGCGTGGTGTTGCTTATTGCTCTTATTGCTCAGCACTATCAGGTATCACACGAATATAGATTTTCGCTGAACAGATGATTGTTGATTGCGCTGTACCTGTTATGTTATACGCGTGGCCCAGGTGGTGGCGGCGAGCACGTGGAACCTGAGCCCCTTCGGCATCTTGCTGCGGTGCATGTACAAGCAGGAGGCTGGCGTCGCGCACGCTGTGTCCATGCAGGTAACCAGACGTGTTAACTCGAATCACGCCGACCCGTGCAGCCAGGCAAAGCACACATTGCTCATGGCCTACTTACGTATTAATGTCACTCTATTTGGCGAGTGTAATCCCCGCTTGAAAGCTGGTACATATATGACATGAACGTTTAACGGGGGATATTATACTCCCGGCCGTAGTGGCACCTGGCATGCCCCTCGTCTACTCCGTCGTTGGGCGGGGCACGGGTAAAGTTTTGATGCAGCAGTATTATGTCAAGATACTATATACAATACGGTATACGATAAGGTAATATTAAGATGTTTGGTGCCGTGGCCGTGGTGCTGCAGAAGTTCGGCCCGTGTTAGGCTGCGTCTGCGACGGCCTCTTGGTCCGTTCAGCCCCGCATGCGCCCAGAGTACTACCCGCCCTCGACAATTTGTTCGGTGTATTCGGTACCTGGTACCAGTCGGTTATGGGTGCGTGGTAATAAAGTACCCTTTCAGAAATGCAGCCTCACCTTGGTGCATTCCTCGGTGGCGTGTTTGGATCGCCCGTGCTCATGCCTCGCTTACAACGCTCACTTTCTGCGTGATCATCTTGTTGGAGGTGAAACATGGCCACCCAGAGGTGAATTGCACAGGCATGAATCAGTCCAGAGAGGGCTGAAAAGGGCCGACACATGCTTGTGCATGCATGGTCTCAACAGTCACAATGTCGCCGCTGCGTGTCCTGATTTACTATTTTGCTACTGCAGCAGTAAAAACCCTCTTGAGAGGCGAAAATTGGTGATAAAAAGTGACGGCTACAGCAGTAGTAGTAACGACCACTGCGTGATTGGAGGATGGTATTATACAGTAGCTACAATGGTTGCTATCCGAGTGACAATGGTTGCAATGGTTGCTATGCAAGGAGTCCTACTACGGCACGGGCGCAACATGACACATCCCGTACTGCTGCTGGATGCCTACGCCGCTCGTAGACGATTGATAGCACTAGATTTGTCATTGTTTTGGTCGCTGTTCCTTATATCCCTTAAAAGGTCCTTATATACCTTAAAATATCCCTTAAAGGGGGTCCATTGTATCCCTTGTAAGGGTTCCTTTGTATCCCTTATAAGGGGTTATCATCATATGTATGAAATACCCTTCTCTTGAGGCGAAGAAATTGTGTTTTGACGTTTGAACGCCTGGCCTCCCTCTCGTCTCATCGCCTGGTCGCTAATCTAAAGCCTCAAATTAAATGTTTTATCATTTTATCGAGTGACCGACCGAAGGGTTTCCATAACTTGCTCCGTCTTTCTCCCTGGTGCGTACGGGCGGGGGGGTGCGTCGATGACCCCCTCTTGTGCGTGTGCAGGCTGTGGTGGTGGTCCCGTTCCTGTACATGAGTCTTTGCTGCTACCGGAGCCTCTTCACCCTTCGCATCTTCGGTGCCTTCAGGTTGCAGGTGACAAGGGCTTGCACTCTTCTACTTGCACTCCCACTTGCACTCTAGTACTTGCACTCCCACTTGCACTCTAGTACGTGCACTCCCACTTGCACTCTCTGTGTGCGCTACTGTGCCATACTGCACCATACTGTAGGGAAGTGACGGGGTTGAGATATTTGGTAGCAGTGACAATGTGTTGGAGCAGTGACTGCGTTTATGGGAGGCGTTTGTTTGGTGGATCCGCGCCCACTGTAATGTATTTTTGGCCTGTTTTTCGACCGCGCCATGTTGTGGCCGCCCAACAAGTGCCAGACACGCGGAAGCAACCTGTTCACACGTCGAATATATCATCTACAGATAGATCATCTAGATCCCAACCAGCCGTTACGAGATGTTGGTGCATGATCTGTGTAGATACAGATCCGGCCCAGGAAATGTGTCCTGCTGTAGATCATGCGGGCTATACGGCTCCCACCCGGAAACGTGACACATAGACCGAAAAAGAGCGTTGACTTCGCACAGAAATGCGATCGTTTTTCAGCGCTGGATTTTTCCAGAAGGAGTAGGTTAAGGGTGTCAACACAGTACCGAACAAGGTGTTTTCGGAAATACCTAGTCGAGAGCCTTGTTCGACAAAACACCTCGTTGTCGAGAAAACGAGCGCTGAAAAAACGATCGCACCGATGTGCGAGCTTAACGCGCTTCACTGTAGACAATACAAGCCAGCAATCTATCTGCCCTGACGTAGGGATCGATGATCCGCCCGAGGTGTGAAGCTGTTTCACCAACCCGCTTTATGTACCGCTCTGATGATGCTTGATGGACATCAAAGGTGAATATTTTCCATCCGGCACCATCTCAACGCCAACCCTTGCTTCAAACGCCAACCCTAGACGCTGCCGTTGCAACCGCTGTAGAGTTTTTTCGTCGGTTGTTGGTGTTGCTTACCGTATACTGTAATCAATATACCTGGTATCTATTACTGATATATAACACCCCTCGGGCGAATTTCGGAGCCGATTTTCTCCAACCCATGCCTTAAGAGGGGCACAAACAGCGAAAATGGTGGCTTTTGGAACTACCTCGACGACGTATTTCCATAGACCCATCGCTCGGTGTTTGCACCTTATGATAGCCATTGTCGAGAACGTCCGCCTTAATGTCACATTCATCCGATTCATAGGATTACTAGAGGGGGTGTCTTATCTAAAGTGTTATCGTACGGTAGTTTGATGGTAGGGGTTTGTTCGACCTTCGCAGCACCCATTCCAATGTTATGACCACGTATGAAGCGCGGCAGGCTCGGGCGTGAATCGAGGCAGTTGTAGTGGTATTATTCTCCTGGTCGTGCCTTAAAGCGATGAACTGACGGTGGTGCTTCAGGTGAAGCTGACGTGACTACTGCTGCTCTTGGGACAATGTCCCTTTCTCTCAGAGGACACGGTAGGCGTCTGCGTAACGTCGAACATAGAAAATACTGTCTATTTGATGCCGAAAAAATATTTTTGAGTGGAATTTCTGTAGGTTTGAGTGATTCCATGTAGGCCGATGCGGGAAAGGAATGCTGGACGTGTAGCCTTCGATGCATCTGCTGCCGGGCCGAAGCTGGATTGAGTGGGGTGGGGGAGAGGAGCTGGCCTCTTCTGAATCGAGTTGCCTACTTTGGATGGATGAGAGGTGAAAGAGGTAAAACACGGTGTCACGAGTATCCCTGCCATCCAAGTACCGGCCATTTCGTCACGAGGTCTGAACTGGCCAACATATAAACTTTCCGCGGTCACCGCTTGACTGACCTGTTGCCTGCGCCGGCGTCCACTCCTCGCGACTTCCCTTGCCCCGTCTCTTATCGTCTTTATCCAGGGGGGACACCACACCCTGCCGGGCCCGCTGCTGTTCAACGCGCAGTACCTCATCCGACTGCAGTTTCCGCTGGGGTACAACTTCATGAGGATCCTGCGCTATTACTCCCCGGAGCAGCCGCTGCAGATGCCGGCCTTCCAGAAGCTGATGAACGACATGAGCACCGTGCCGGTTCTGGGGACGGGCTTCAACGTCTACGCTCCTATGGTCCTTGTGGTGCTGTGCATGTTCACGTTTTTTAAGGTGGGCTTCGGTTCAATCCCGTAATCGCGGCGTGTGTTGGTGGGGGGGGGCGAATATGGATGAGGGCGGCGGTGTTTCTGGGCGACTCATGAGACCGCCGTTACACCCGTTACAGCAGCAAGCCTTCCTATTCGCCCCTTTGGGACTCGATTATAGTACGAATAGCGACCAACAAAGGGATAAATTTGATGTGATCAACCGTCTATATACACGAACAGCGTGAGCACCCAGCAGTAAATATACTAGTAATAGTATTAATAGTAGGATCATGTTGCCCCCGTGCCGGACGACTCCTTGCATCGCAACCATTGAACACCTATTTGTTATCACCCCCCGATCACGCAGAATAGGCCCTTCCTTGGTGTAATGGCCACTGTTTCTCGTGGACTTTCCTTATGTAATGGCCACTGTGACTCTGAATCCCCAAGAGGGTCGCTAGTACTGTAGTGCGCTGCTATTAATGGTACGCTTACGCCCCTCGGGTTGATGACAATCCAACCTGTAATCTTCGCGTCTGCTGCCCCCGTCTGCTCTGTTGTGTCGTGTTACCACAGTAGTACTATTTATAGCGCCTTTGCCCGACCCAAATGCACACGTTGTTCTGGCTTTATCTTGTCTTCCTTCACTTTGTGCACAGGGATATGCAAGGGTGCTCCGGCTGGTTGGATTGGAGCACGAAGACCTCGTGTTTTTGGACGACCCGGACGGCCGGGCGAGGGTCGACGAAGGCCGCGGATTGGTGGAGAGGGGAAAACGCCACGCTCTCGTGCTCGCCCGGAGACGACAGGTACGATGTTCGTTGCTGGTCCTTACTTTTGGTTGCTGTAAGTAGTAGCTGAGGTTGGGCCATTGGCTCCATCCATACGTGTACGGTTATACTTTATATTAGTCGTGCGTGAAAGGCGGTAGGTGTGCCAAGCCATCTTCCACTAGGAGGTGTTTCATCGACCCCACTGCGATTTAGTCATGAATTGCCGTCGGGAAATAGTTGCCGGCTGGTCATGGCTGCTGTCTGTCTGATCATGGGTGACGTCTGGCCGTTGTTGCTCTATGTTGATTTTTAGTCATGGTTGGAAGTATACCGTACAAGGGGGCAAGGCGAGGAGGACAGGACTGACTACGGCATTGATAATTATGAAGCGTTAATTTTTCTCGTCGAGTACTGTATGCGCGAGGCATGCTTAAGCTCGGGTCTCGCCTAGGTGCGATAGAGATGCCCGGTTTCTATCGGACGCTGCGATCGCCTATAACATCTGCCCTGCCCTGCCCTGCAAGCGGTGCGGCCACTATAGACTCACTTATCGGTACCTTTCTCCTGAGATGGCCCCGTTGGCCCATCCCTGGCTTGTCAGGGGTCCCACTTTGATACCGCCTCCTTCTATTACTTGCGGGACCTATATTTCTTTGTTTTCTTCACTTTTGCCCGCGAAAGACTTTTTTCTTTTTTTCGATTTGGCGTTCGTGCGAGTACCCAGAGCACGGCAACGCGGGCGAGCGCGGCGCCATCACGGGTATGGGTGCGCGCTGGGCAGTAGAGGGAAGAAGCGCGGTCGCCGTTGTCGTGGCTAGACGTGGCGTGTCCATCGAGACACGAGGGAAGCATTAATAGGCTCTGTCTGCTGCTGCTGCTGCTGCTGCTGCTGCTGCGATCAACCCAGTATGTCCAAATTCATAAGGGTCGTTTTGGTGTATAAAAGAACATTCAAGCGGTGCATACTTCCCGAACAACTATGATTTACAGAGAGAGGGCTCCGCAGTCTGAACACCATCACGGTCGAGCGGACGAACGAGGGCCACGGTGAGCACCGGGCGTCACGCGAGGCGGGCCACGGGGCTCACTGAAGTAGAGAGGGAGTAGAACTCGACCCGAACCGAATCGATGGCGAGGTGATCGCGAGGGAGCGGCGAACGTACGAGGCTGACAGAACCTTACCAAGACTTTCGAACATTTATTTTTTGAGCGGCGCAATCATCAGACGGGACGGGAAATTGTTTTTCAAATTTTCGTTTTCACACATTTTTTTTCGAAGCTTTTTTTTCGTTTTTCGTTTTTGCCGTTTCGTTCGAGCATGTATGTCTTTCTCAGTTTGTGGATTTTGTTTTTCGTATTCCACAAGTTGATGAGCGTGCTGTGCTGTGATATCTCATCCGTACATACCAGGTACGAAGTACGTACGAAACCCACGTAGAATCACGAAAAAGGTACAAATCACACCACCCAGCAGGCAGCACAGCGCCTTGCTGTGCGCCGTGCTGGTGTGCCTTCTCTTTCGAACATACCAGTATATACATACCACGTACATGCATACAAAAATAAGAAGTACGTACAGCATGCATGCGGCGCCCGAGTTGTGTTCCTGGAGAATATCGAGCTCTTGACATTTGCAAGTTGCTGTTTACACCTATTTTGTTTAGACCTTTTATATTTTACGCTGTTGTGTTCCGTTCCATTCTTCCCTGATTGGTCGAGCTAACTTTGCCGCAGGTATGTATGTACATACAACGAGACAAAATACGATGGTAGTTGCCTGCACAACAGTGGTGTTTATGCGGTGCACTATGCATTGTCTGCGTACGCAGCCGGCCGTTTGGATGTGTCTGGCCGTCGGTTTGTCATGGTTGCATCCTCGATCGCCGCCTCAATTCGTTGCCAATTCGCCTCTCCGTTCGTGCGTACTTCCGGCTCGCCTGCTTTGACCATTCCAGGACGATTCGACGATTTCTCCCTCGGTGGGATCTTCGCGAGACGGGGGAAACGGATACGTGGCCCCGTCCCTTGCGTACAGCAAGATCGAGGACGACGTTCCTTTTGAAGATCCCGAACGTCCCACCTCATAAAGGCTTGGAGACACCTCATGGAGCCTTGGGGACTCTCCCCGTAGAGGCTTGGAGACATCTCATAGGGGCTGGGGGACGCCTCATAGAGGCTTGGAGAGACAGATTTTAACGCTGAGCTTGACATTGAGCCCATGCAGGCTGCCGTGTAGTTGCCGTGTCGCCCGGCGTGTCGCCGATGCGCTCAGGCTTTGGGGGTTGGTAGGGCAACGGACCTTGGCTGTTGCCACGTGATGTTATTTTGGTCCGCAGATGTACTGTCAGCGGGAAGTTTAATTGTTGGTGTACCTTAACTTACGGTTTGGTGTGCACCCTGTTTGCGGGCGGGCATGCTGTCGACCGATCGCTGGCTGGAGCGTTACTTTTTGCGTCGTCCATCGTTGTTTTTGCGTCTTGCCAAATGGTATCACAAGATGAGCGACCGCCTCTACTTCAGCAGTGCACGGTCGGGTAGGGCATACTTTTTTAGCAGGGAAAGGCGTCGCTTCGGACCCCGGGGCCTTATACCACGTATAAAACCACTCTGGGGGCGGAAATAGGAGGAGCGTTTAGTCTTCTTCTTTATACCTCAACGCTCCGTACATTTATTTCTGCCCACGGAGTGAGTTCATTTGTGTATGGCATCGTCGCGTTGTATTGTGCGGATAGGTGTTTTTGTAGTAACAAAGCGACTTTTTTCGGCTGCGAACGGTCCAGGTGTTCAACAACATAATCTTGTATTGTTGTATTGATTGCTGTGATTGGCGTGTATTATACGGTTAGAAGGTCATAATAATGGAGAGAAAATGGGGGTTTCCCAAACTTCCTGCGGCGATGCGCTCACGAGATGACCACATGGCAATCGATGCCTATTTATTGCGGCCAGTGTCAGCAACAACAGCACTTACGTATAATTATCCAGAATATGACTGAGTGATGCCGTTGGCGTTTCTTTTGTCGTCACCCCGAGTCTGCAACGATCTCTTAACTTTTATCGTTGTCAGCTATTATTAAGGTAGGTGTATCCGCCGCAAGCTTGTCAGCTACTACTGTAGTTGACAATGATAATTATAGTGGTGGCTGCGTGTACAGCAGTAGTAGTATTCCGCACGCCATGAAGATGGCGATTGCTGGCTTGCGATGGCTATAGTAGGTAACTCACAGTGCCTTTGTACTCCTCGCTCTGCTGTGTGTGGCAGTAGACTATCGGTTTTGTCTTATGACTGTTTATTAATACTTGTTTCCGGCAAGAACGATCTGGATTCATTCCGTAATTTTTATTTTTTGGTCTTGAACTTCAGGTATGATGACCCCAGAAGATACTATCACGAGCCGGCTGAAACACGGGGGGGGGGGCGTACTCATTTGTTGCTTGCCTTAGTCATTTGACCATTGACCACGCATCCCTTTCGAGACGGAGCACGAAACACGGGGGGGGGGCTTACATCACTCACCCACGAAACCAGCAGCAGTGAGGCATGCTGCTCTCTCTTGCGCGTGTTTACGCGTTTGTTTACTCGTGGCCATAATCGATCCTGTCCGTGATCGCAACATTGCATAGGAGAGATCCATCGTTGGGAAACAAGATACAAAAAACATACCGTAATCAATCAATCGTCGTTTTTTCTCTAGAAAAAATTAGTGGCGAAACAAAAAGTTATTACGAGCTGGTCCCAGGAAGAAACATAAGATTACATCTTCGCAACTTTGCACACTGGTTTTTGAGAGTTTGAAAACGAAATTTGGCAGGGGTGTTCTTCACAACGTTACGAAGGGCTCCAAAACTGGCCTTTTTTATTTTCGTGTTTTTCACCTCTGTACGTAGTTTTTTTTCAATTTTCGCGGATTTTTCAGCAACTTTGACCCTAAATAACTCATGATTAATTTATTTTTTCAAAAAAGGCCAGTTTTGGAGCCCTTCGTAATGTTGTGAAGAACAACCTCGCCAAGTTTTGTTCCGCAACTCTTCAGAACCAGGGTGCAAAAGTGATTTCCGCGAAGTGTATTTTTCCCCCTAAGGTTTCAAATCGCTCAATGCATTATCCTAGTAATTTAGCAGGCGCTTCTTACCACAACCTGATAGGCTCGCAGGAAGCAAAAACGTGACATGGACGTCTTCCCCTTGTTGATGCGATCCTGTCAAGATTTCTAAAGTCGAATTAGTCGGCGTATTGACCGATATATGGCCTGAATACTATTATATTGGTTTTAATATAGGATTACTGCAGGAAAGCTATCTCCTATGGAATAACGCCTCCCTAAGGAATACCAATATGACCATATATCGCAAACTACAACTCGTAAGCCAAAAATCTCTTCACCGATGTGTTCCCCTTGGTGATGCCGTCATGTCGATATTCTTTTCCCTCTTTCGCTAAATTAATTAATTGTACCCCCCCCATACCACGAACAACCTACTTCGTATACCACATATTATCATAATACAATTATTGTATATTATCATACTTAGCCGTGGTACTTGCCTTCGTTTGTGTTGTTGTTGCTGCTGCTGTACATGCTGCGTATACTCAAAACCACGCGCCGGTGTTGTTGTGCGCGCGATACAGTAGGCTTTATACCCCTTGAAACACTACGGATTGATATTGTACAGGGGTTTGCCTTCAGGACCTCACAGTAGAATTCAATTAGAAGGCCTGGTCAGTCCAAAGAGGGAGAAGAATAGTAAGGTAGGTTGTTCCTGGTATGGGGGGGGTTTTATATGTAGTGTTCGAAAAAGTAATGTACCCCGTTTTTTATTTCCCGAAGAAGGTATTTTATGTTTCTCTCTGGAACAAAAAACATACCGTAATCAATCAATCGTCGTTTTTTCTCTAGAAAAAATTAGTGGCGAAACAAAAAGGTATTACTACGTACTGTATGTGTCGATCGGCTGGCATGACCGAAACCAACCCAGACCCATCGTACATTCCCTGGGTTGCGATGGAAAAACAAGTAAATTTCCCCCTGTTTACGTTTTTACACCTACCTCCAGCGACCCCCCCCTGTTATGGTACTGCTGGCATGATGTGGAAACGTTTGGTAAATACCTGGTATCAGGTATAATAATCGTATTGGTAGTACTTGGAAGGCGGTATCTTAGGTGGGAACCAGGGATGGTTCCCGATGGCTTTTAGCCATCCCACCTGCCTTTCAGTCGTTCATCACGCGAAAACGGAATAAACCTGCTCTTCTTCTATCTCTACGCAAACAGCACACGTGAGTACCAACGAGTACCCGTTCCATAGGCTGACCTGGCTAGGGATACCCTGTCCTCTTATACCTAGCATCACTACACCCCCCCCCCGACCAGCCTGGAGGGGGGTTATGACTCTTCGCCACCAGCTTGTGTTAGCTTCGCCGAAACATATGATACAATACGAAGCAAGTATGGGATGTTTCAGGCGCTTCAGTACTACTGTACAGTCCATCACAACAACAGCTGCAGCAGTGGATGCATTCATACATGCGCGGCCAAAACATAGGACAAATAAATAAATACTTCGACGTATGTACTTGAGGTACATGAAAAATACGGTAGACACAGGTAGGTACGTAACAGGTACCTGGTACCTGGTAACCAGCAGTCAGTGTAAAAACACGATGAAAACAAAGAAGTGCGATGTGCGATGTCTCACCAACGCGGCCTGCAGGTGGGTAGGGCTAACCCTAACCGCGACACGAACCACGAAAAAGTCAAATCCTAACCCTAACCCTACGTGTCGCGGTATGTCGCGAAATGCCGAGCCACGTGTCGCGACATCATGCCGCGACACGAACCACGACAAAAAGCCAAATAATGTGGATCCGTGGAGGTGGATCCGTGCCGGGCTCACAGAGGTCGTCCCGGATTCCCCCCCCGGGTGTGTCGCTGTTTCCATATCGCCAGTGTTACATGGCTAACTGGAAACAGTTTTACACCTGGCAGTTTACAGGCTTACATATGAATTGGTGGAATCCTCGTTTCCCTAACGTTCGTTATGTTTGATTATTTATGTGCGATGTGACGGTTACACCTTTAGGATATATCCCGATTGTACTCCAATGAAAAATTCTGGGGAATTGCGGAACTCCTTGTTTTCCGGCTCAGACTCTGAGACATGAGACATGGAGAGTAGTCTGGCTACGAACCAAAGCCATGCCACTCTAACTGTGAGCCAGCAGACACCAACACACGATGTGCTCCAAAGCCACCCATATCTGAAACAGCTTTTGCGCCCCACGCCGGGCAGGCTGCTGTTGATGCTTCGTGGTACGTAAGCGCGGGTTTGCGTCGAAAAGCGATCCAGCAGGTGAACGCGCGCCAGGAAGAGGGTTCTCGTAAAACGACTCAAAAGAAGCATAATACTGCTCTTAAGAGGTGCCAGCAGGAGAGCATGGAGCGAAAGTTGGGTCAGCGAGCCCACCTTCCGGCGTTGGGCAGGGGTCCGAGGAAACGATCCTCCTGCAAGCTACTACCCCGGGGACAGGGACTGAAGCACCAATCAGCGGTTGGCTCAGTTGCAGTCGGAGGTCACGAATAACGACGGAGGGGGAGCCCATGGTAGGTGGAGAGCTGGCAACCATGTCAGGTGAGAGGCATGATGAGTGGCCAGCGGCGGTCTACAGCAGGCCAAAAGTACCGATGCATGCCAATATATCTGCTGCATGCACGGAGACAGCCCCTCCGCCGCGACGGCACCCTTGACCCCCTGACATGGGTAGTTATTTTGCCTATAGGGCGCCGCAGCTTATTTCAACGCATCCGAGATGATTTTCTCGCCGTTTTGAAGTGCGGGCAACTTCGCGTGTTAAGACCTTTGGTCGTCGGGGATCCTTTGCTTTATACTCGTACTCGGAGTGCACTGCTCTACAGTATAGTAGGGGAACACCCGATTCGGGGACCGTCACAGCAAGGGATCACCGGGCACAGGACCGCCATAGACCTATGGCACCTGGTTAACGGGGCCGACCGTTCTTGGGGCGTTTACACGATGATCTACATTATCTACCTTATTTCAGCACAGGTTTGTCCTGACATCATGGTTCTCGCCATGGCGACTCCATGGCGACTTCATGGCGAATCCATGGCGAGTCCATGGCCACTCCATGGCGACTCCATGGCGACTCCATGGTGTGTCCATTGTGTGTCCATGGCTATTCATGGCGACTCCATGGCCACTCCATGGCCACTCCATGGCGACTCCACGGTGTGTCCATTGTGTGTCCATGGCTATTCCATGGCGACTCCATGGCCACTCCATGGTCACTCCACGGTGTGTTCATTGCTATTCCATGGCGACTCCATGGCTACTCCATGGCGGCTCCATGGTTAGTCGATGGCGATTCGGCGTCTCCATGGCGACTCCACGGTGTGTCCATGGCGACTCCATGGCGACTCCATGGTGTGTCCATGGTATTCCCATGGTGTGTCCATGGTGTGTCCATGGTTAGTTTATGGTTACTCCATGGCTACTCCATGCCCACTCCACGGTGTGTGCATTGTGATTCCATGGCGACTGCATGGCTACCCCGTGGCGGATCCATGGCGATTCCATGGCGATTTGGCGTCTGCATGGCGACTCCTTGGCGACTCCATGGTGGCGCCATGGCGACTCCATGGCGACTCCTTGGCGACCCCATGGTGACTCCATGGCGGCTCCATGGCGACTCCTTGGCGACTCCATGGTGGCGCCATGGCGACTCCATGGCATGTCCATGGCAACTCCATGGCATGTCCATGGCTACTCCATGGCGACTCTGCGGTGACGCCATGCCATGTCCATGGCTCCTCCATGGTATGTCCAGGGATAGCCCACGGAGACTCCATGGTGTGGCCATGGCTCCTCCCTGGACATGCCGTGGAGTTACCATGGCGTTGTCATGGCACCTCCATGGAGATTCCACAGCGCCTCCATGGCGACTCCATGGGTACGCCATGGCATGTCCACGGCGCCTCCATGGCGCCTCCATGGCTTGTCCACGGGTACACCATGCCATGGCCATGGCGACTCCATGGACACGCCATGGCATGCCCATGACCACTCCATGGCCTGTCCACGGCTACTCCATGGCGACTCCATGGACACGCCATGGCATGCCCATGGCTCCTCCATGGTATGTCCATGGATAGCCCATGGCGACTCCTTGGTGTGGCCATGGCTCTTCCATGAACATGGCGTGGAGTCGCCAAGGCATTATCATGGCGCCTCCATGGTGACTCCATGGATAGGCCATAGCTACTCCATGGATACGCCATGGCATGTCCACGGCCACTCCATGGCGCCGCCATGGCGACTCCATGGCCTGCCCACGGCTACTCCATGGCATGTCCATGGCGTCTCCATGGTATGTCCACGGATAGCGCATGGCGGCTCCATGGTGTGGCCATGGCTCCTCCATGAACATGGCGTGGAGTCGCCAAGGCATTGTCATGGCGCCTCCATGGTGACTCCATGGATAGGCCATGGCATGTCCACGGCCACTCCATGGCGCCTCCATGGCGACTCCATGGCCTGCCCACAGCTATTCCATGGCATGCCCATTACGCGTCCATGGGCACGCCATAGCGTGTCCACAGCTACTCCATGGCATGCCCATGGCGTCTCCATGGTATGTCCACGGATAGCCCATGGCATGTCCGTGGCGACTCCATGGACATGCCGTGGAGTATCTATGGCGTCACCATGGCGTCTCCATGGTAATATATATATATATATATATCTCCATGGCGGCACCATGGCGTCTCCGTGGCGTCTCCATGGCGCCGCCATGGATAGGCCATGGCATGTCCACGGCGACGCCACCGCGTCGCCACGGAGACACCATAGCATGTCCGTGGTGCCTCCGTGGTGCCTCCAAGGTGTCTCCATGGCGGCACCATTGCGTCTCCATGGCGTCTGCATGGCATGCCCGTGGTGTCTCAATGGTGTGTCCATGGTGCCGCCATGGTGTCTCCATGGCGTGTCCATGGCGTCTCCGTGGCGACTCCATGGATACGCCATGGCATGTCCATGGCGACGCCACGGCGACTCAATGGAGACACCATGGCATGTCCGTGGTGCCTCCATGGTCTGTCCATGGTGCCGCCATGGTGTCTTCATGGCGGCACCATGGCGTCTCCGTGGCGACTCCGCGGCGATTCCATGGATAGGCCATGACATGCCCATGGCGTCTCCAAGGCAGTTCCATGGAAAGGCCATGGCATGTCCGTGGTGCCTCCATGGTCTGTCCATGGTGCCGCCATGGTGTCTCCATGGCGTGTCCATGGCGTCTTCGTGGCGACTCCGTGGTGTGTCCATGGTGCCGCCATGGTGTCCCCATGGTGTCCCCATGGCATCTCCTCGGCGATTCCATGGATACGACATGGCATGTTCATGGCGTCTACACGGCTTACCCGTGGCGGTTCCGTGGCGCACCCATGGCGACTCCATGATGGGGTCACCACATCGACTCCACGGAGAGGCCATGGTGTGCCCACCGTGCCGCCTTGGCATGTCCGTGGCGACGCCACACACCATGGCATGTCCGTGGTGCCTCCATGGTGTGTCCATCGTGCCGCCATGGTGTCTCCATGGCGTGTCCATGGCGTTTCCGCGGCGATTCCATGGATAGACCATGGTATGTTCATGGCATGTCCATGGCGACTCCATGGTGGGTCCATGGCTACTCCATGTCATGTCCATGGCGACTCCATGGCATGTGCAGAGCCCGTGACGTTGTAAAGTGGCTTTCAGACCGCCATGTCGGCGTAACAGAGGCGTCGTGGGGCAACCATGGCTGTATATAGGACTTTTGGGATTTAGGAATGAACACTCCAGTCACAGACTGGAGAATTAATTGGGAGGAATATCTTAGATGAGACAACAAGGGTTCAGGTCAAGGATCGACGGAGCCCCTTTGGTTTAGTCCCCTTCGTGGCCGGATCGTAGAACAAAGCTGATTTTCTTACACCTCTAAGCGTGATCGAGGTTGTGGGGCGTGACAAGCATTACGCAGTTAGGTGAGGTAATCTGCACTCTCATGGTGTGAGCACTGCTGCTGCTGCTGTTGCTCCTGGCCAGATCCTCGGTTCACCCGTTCCCTCCTTCGTTGCCGTCCCCAGCCCTTTCCCCCATCCTCGCCACCCGTCACCCCACATTCGCCGCTGTCGGACAGAACGTGCGCATTCGCCCCTTGCTCTGTCTTACCTTCCTTCTTCCGTTCCATCTCATGCAATGACTCCAACACCATCCTCTCAAGGTCTGGGCGAGTCGGTACACCTGACGACAGCACGGTCGACGATGATATCGCTCCAACGTATCCTCCGTAGCTTTTCTGCCGCAGTTGCTCGACAATCCTGCTGAGTAGAGTTTCTTGCCCTCTATCGAATGGGGCGATGGCGGGGCTCTCTCGCATCTCCGAGGGGCTCGCTCTTCATCCAGCTCTTTCGTCGTTGCTTGCAGCGAGCGGGTGTTTGCGTCTAACCTTACTCGCATATTTTCTCGGTCTTTGCGAGATAGAGGGCACTCTAACCGCCGCCCCTAGCCCATATAGCGTATCGACGTACACGCTAGCGTGATCGAGGTTGTGGGGGCGTGACAAGGTATTCTGCAGTTAGGCGAGGTAGACATCATTCACGATGAAGGTTGGAAAGACTCTTCTTGTGTCGAATTATATCGAGGAGTGAACGAGCCCACCTCGGAAGTCGGGCGTGGGCCACACTGACAGTTACATCCAGGACCAAAATTTCCCCCGGAACAAGCAAGCCTTCTATGTACCATGTACGTATTTCCACGTATTCCACCGCACAAGACAGTGCGATACTCACAGCTGCAATATGAGCATACTCAGTAAAGCAACCAACACATAGCGAGAACCTGCTCACAATAGGCAAACCTGGCATTGGATACTACGTGTCCCAACCTGAGAATATTTCCACTCACACTTCGTTCGTAGTAGTTAGCCCGACATCCCAACACAAATATAATACCTATGACTACGGATGCACATTGTATTACTTTGTGGTACTCGTAGCATGTCATGGCAGAGACCATGGCAACCCGCCGGTAACCATGGCACTGCCGTGAGGCTTGCCATGGAAAGCCATGACAAGCCGCGGCTTGGTGCGGCAAAGCCCTCGGGTTGCCATCAGCCATGGTGCTGCCACGGTACGTGCCATGGTTGTGCCCATAACACGTGCCGTGGGGCTTGTCATGGCTGCCCACGACAATACCATGACACGTTCCATGGCAACCCCCCACAGTGAGCCACGGCAATATCCGCGGCAAGCCCCATGGCAATATCCACGGCAATATGCATGGCACTATGCACGGCAAGCCACGGGAAGCTTCACAGCACACCATGGAGACGGCGAGCCCCACGGCAGTATCCACAGCAAGTCCCACGTCAACCTCCACCTCAATCCCCGCGACCATATTCACGGCAAGCCCCACGGCAAGCCCCACGGCATGTGCCATAACACACACTCAAGCCATAGTCAAGGTAAGCCAACACAATTTAACCGTTTCGTGGTAGTGCCGCGGCAGTGGCCTAGCATGGCGCAGCATGGCATGCCACTAAAAAGCATGCTTCACCCGCGCGGTGGTAATAAAAGCGGGTCAAGATGCTGAAAGGGAGATTGAAAGACACCCTATCGAGGCAGAGCAAAAAGCTGATAATCGAGAACCTTCATCGAAAGGCTGGACTAATCATAGTCCAAGGGGTTCGCCGAAGTGGCAAGTTTAAATTAAGGCGCCGCGCGAGTTGCCGCGCGGCTTAGTCCCCCGAAATATCCAAGACTCTATACGGCAAACTACCCGGGCTGCTATGAAATCGAGCTCGTGCCTTACTGACATCTAATTTCGTAATACTGCATTAAGCCCTCTGACCACGACCATGCATCGGTGGCAAAGCTATACCAGTAGGAGATCCGTCTGATCTCCGGACACACAAAAATGTGTCATTCTCATATGGTGGTCCCAAGCCCAATCTACGTAGGAAGTGTGTAGCTCTACCTCGGATCGAACTCCAACATCTTGTGTTCGATCACCTCCCTCATACACGCCACGCTACCGTCCAACATCGCCAAAAGGTCTACTCTACCCTTACCCTTACCCTGCTCTCCTCCCGGCGCCGGAAATCCAGTCGCCTCGAAAAAGTCTACCGCGGCTGTCCTGACCTCGGTATTTACGTTAAACTTGCATACCCCATGCGAAACAGAAGCCTGCACCTGTACACTAGGCAATCCAGACGCGCCGTGTATGGCCAGCAGAGTGTCGCTGTTCTTGTACTTCCCGTCTACCTGTGTCGGCAACATTCGGAGAAGCGGTGAGCATGACGCACCAGATGCTGCCGCCTGCACGTGGCCGAGCCGAACGATGTCCAGACGCGGATTTTTCTTGGCGTAGCGGCCGTGGACATTTCCCACAGTGACGGCCAGAACGTCTGCTCTAGTCCTGGACAGGAAGTCGGGCACCTGTAAGAATGCGCCACATCGATGGCAAGATGTACGGCGACAGATAAGCACGTCGCAGATCGTGGTCGGGGGGGACGCCATGCGGTGTAGAACGAACGGTGCAGACGGAGGGGCAAAGCGAGGAGAGGCAGATAAAATATCGTGCTAGATTAACGCTGGCTCCGGTACCTGCCTGCTACTGGGGGCATAGCGGCAGGAAGGATAAGACCGTATCGCTGCTGTCCCACTGACAGTCCTGGGCATAGGCCAGTCCGATCCAAATAAAGTAGAATATGTCAGAGTTTTTGCGAGGTGAGCGTGATCCAGTTAAATCAAAATAGCAAATGAACTACCATAAACGTCCGCCTCAACGCATCCTCTCCTTGTTAAATTTCACGAAGACGGAATTTAAAAACCCGGAAGAGCGAATTCATAACACCCGATCAAATTACGCATGACCTGTACGTAGACTGCAGGAGAACATCGACTTGTGTAGAGGTGCCACTTCGTTCACAGATCGAAACGGAAACCGGGTGTTGCGGAACAACCAAAACACCACCAAAAAGTACAAGAGAAAAAAAAGAAAGCACACACTAGGTCAAAATCTCGCCCTCGCATAGAGAAGGCTACGGAACCAAAAACGTTCAGCAAGTTGCTGCGCCACATGAGAAAATAAAAACAATACGGTACCATGAACACGACGAACTTCGATGGGAACTCAACTCACGAATGACAGCAGGCTCAAGCCCACCAATGGATTCGATGCTAGAAATATTTGATGCGACACTAAGGAGCCAAGGTTGGAGCTGGTCCCACCGCTACCACACCTGCTGCGGATTGGTCATCTTCGCTTCAATCTCCGGCACGCTCAGTCCGTCTTCCTCTCCTGCTAACTTGCCCAGCTCGGCTTCCACCGCTACACCAAGTTCGTGGGCCTTTGCGGCTAAGACCGCCGTCCACGCCACGTTTGCCTCGTAGTCCATGGCGCTGCCGTCGATCCTATTTTTGGTCAGATGGAAACCGAGTCAGGGCAAGGGTTAAGTTTAGAACTCGCGGATGGGACGCGAGCGGTGTTGACAAAGCCTCAGTCTGGTGCCACAAAAACGTATCGGCACTACGAGCGTATTCTAAAAAAGCAGGCGTGTGACACGGAAAACGAAAGGCAATACTGCAGCGATCACTGTACATATTGCAAAATATTACACCAGTGCCAAAAGGTGAAGGTCGCACAAGTCCACAGCTCATGTTAGGAGAAAAACAAATGTGCACAACACCATATAGGCGCCATAAACGAAGCAGGCGTGACACCAAGCTGGTTCGACGAATCGTGCACCTAAAACATTGAAACACTGTCACACCGTGACGCGCGAAAACAACAGGTCACACGAGGCTGCGGCGCAACAGCCACCGATCTCCTTTGATAAAATGATAAAGTAAGGGCCAACTCGCCTCCGGTCGTGCAGACATACACAAAAGGGCTGAGCCTCGCTTCAAACACACCAGCGCGAAACGCACTTTTCAACGGAGAATTGTCCGCGTAGTCTAAATCGGTACCCTGCGTAGTGCCATTTCTCTCCTGCAGCATGGTCGTGTTATCCAGCTTTCCTAGTTCTAGTTGAACGGCTCCATCGACACATAACAGCCGATTTTCCTAATTGAGAATTGCCTTTCCGATGAGAATGAAAATCGAAATTATTGGGTTTTGTATTGTAAGAGAGTACTTCCCTTACGGTCATTTTTTTCACTGTAAACTATTGTCAGTTGTGACACCCGTCTATGACAAAAATAAAAAACCAAATCGGCATCGGCAGTCTCAAGATATCGAGGATCCCAGAAAATCTGTATTTATGGGCGAGTGACCTCGCTCATAACTGCAAATTCCCTTAAATCCTTGATTTTTCGAGCCTGCCAAGGCTGCTTTCATTTTTTTTTCGTGGATCGATACCTACCATCGAGGAACATATTTTCTAGGTCAAATTTTGGTCGTGAGCGAAATACAACTCTTAAACAATAACAAAGTACTGAAATCGAATTTCGTTCTCATCGGAAAGGCAATTCTCAATTAGGAAAATCGGCTGTTACATGGAATGAGCATCCACTTTGATCAATACCGTGCACGCTGGGCCAACTTTATGCATCTATATAGCATCTACCAGGTATAGTCTACCCTGTCGCGAACATACGCGTCGTTAAGGCCTCTCGTACTTTAGAGTAAATGAGCAAAAATAATTAAATTCCGCGAGTCTCCCGTCCGCGATTGAGCCTGCCTAAGGGGGGCTAATTGGCGATCGTTCGAGGCTACGCTCAACACCGCAAAGCCCAACATAATATGCTAAGCCTGTCATGGCCAACATTCAAGCTGACAACTTCAACATCGCACATGACGCTGTCGACTCCTGCCTCCAGCGCGGCGGCCACGTGGTCCTCCGCTGTACCATGGTCCAGCTGCACCGACAACAGAGGCCCACCGTTCTCCGCGCAAATACGAGCCGCATTCACAGCGGCTGAGAGGAGAGGAACGCCTCGCTGGAAACCCATCGCCGCAGGATGAGCCTTTCGGGAGCGTGACAAGGTTGCAGCAGGGGTAGGGGCGGGAGGGGCGACTATTTATGCCGGTTATTAAGGCCCAACAACAAAAAAAATGAGGGTTGCCACGTCAGTTGCTGTCGCTGTGGGTCTCTGCGTTTTAGTGGCTAACACGAATTCCGGTCGACGCTTTGGTTCCGCGACGGAACGGGTCCCGACACCAGCAGCGAGATAGCCACCATGGAACTGCTACCATAGTATACCTAGGGTGTTGATTGCGTACAGACTGCATGCACAACCCGATGCCGTGTACTAGTGCAGTGCACACGCACACCCTTGCAGCGCTACACTTAGGATGTTCCAAAGTCGAACCACAACAATATGTAGTCGTTGTTTCTACCGCCTCAGCACAATGTCTCCACCGTCTCTCCCCTCGTCAGCACCACACGCGCCAACAACGATGCACACATACCACTCTGTCCCGAAATATAAGCATCGTTTTGGTTTAATAGTAATTCACAAAATGTGCTTATATTTCGGGACAGAGTGGTATACACAAAAAGTGATGAAAAAATCGAACCCATCAAAAAGTGCATATGTGTCCCTCAGAAGCACCGCTGCGAGCAAAAACACGTTGTGTCCCTCCGGCATGAATATGTATACCTGCAAGATGGCTGAGCGCCCCGTTGCCTCGGCGGCTCCCACGACGGCGCGAATGCCTTCCAAGCTGTACACCGTGAATGCTCCGACCGCCGCACCACGACCCCTAGCCTCGCTCAAAATGTCCAAAGTCTTGTTACCCAGTCCGGAGCCTGACGCATATGGGTACATGACCTCGCGCTTAGTTGTAGCAGAGACCGCGGGAGCCGGCGGCTTGTCTTGAGATAAGCGAGGGCGGTCAGATTTTCGTCGCGCGCCCAACTGCGACACGCCAAAACATGGAGAACGGTGGCAGATGCACATGAACAGCGATCAGGAGGCGCTTTTCAGTGTCGGTCACGGTGCAGTGGCGTTTTTACTATTTATACTAGGAATCCTCGTAATGTCGCGGTCCTCTGGTCCTTTGATGGAGGCCGCTAGGAAACGCGGCAACGAAAGGCTTCAAGGCTTCCGAAAGCTACTCTTTTAAAACGTTCAATCGACGATCGCTGGGCACCACGATAGCTTTCGAGCTGTCCACCAAGGCTGCGGCACAGATCACGAATTGGCCGCGTTAAGGCTCTGCTGCACGCGACACAAGACGAACCCGTATGCCCTCATAGAAGCCTCGTCTTCGAGTTCTCGCTAAAAGACGTGGAGGGCTCCGGCTGCAACACCAAGGGACGAGCAGCTCCGTAATCACATAATATTGAAACTGTACGTACACAGTAATACCTGGTACCTGGTAGTCGGCAAGAACCAACGAGGTTTGTACCCCCAGTCGTGCCATGAAAAGTATACCCATCACTTCTCGCTTGTCGCCGCCCATTTCCAACAACATCGGAACCAGCGGCAACGTATATTTTCGCTCGCCACACATACCCACGCTAAACAGCAACCAGTGCAATCGCAACTAAAACATGGCGGCCACTCAACCGCAACGAGATTGCATAAGCTAACCTTCACCAAAGCTTCCACCAGAGCCTCTTTCCCGCCAACGTTGCCGGGAAAAACAACAAGAGGTAACCCGGGCCATCGGCTGTCGCTCGCCATTGACCACACAGGCACTCCCGGGAGAATCTGTCCCATTACCTGTTGGCGGACGAGCGAGAGCGTGGTTGGAGGGGTGGGGGTGTGGTGAAGCTTCCTCGTAAATTGGAAGGTATCGCTGTTGTGCGCGATGACGGAAAAGGTCTGAACGAGGCTCGCCTTATAGCTATTCGGGACCGAACGAAGCAAAACGCAGCACCTGAACGGTGAAAGCACTGATTTGAACGTTCTTCCCCAAGATGGTCCAAAGAAAGCCGTGTCAATCGGGAAAACCCTGATATGCACCGTGCGCAGCAGGCGACAACCGCAGAACAAAACACGGCCATCACAACGTCCCACAGTTATGTGGGTGTTCTTCGCGTTAAACCGATATTGCTACCCGTCGACATCCGGCACACCTACGTAGTGTCCGTACCGATTCTTCATCCTAGAGAGATACAAGCGCTGTAGTCACAAAACTACGACAAAGAGATACAACATTGTAATGCAGTAAGAACAGTAGACAATGGAAATACCATGCCATCGTACGGGATACGACAGGCCCAACATACACACGACAGCACTACAGACACCACAGAGGCATTGAAAGAAATAAAAACGAAAGATAAATACAGAAGAACTGTAAACGAAACCGACTGTCGAACTTCTCCGAAGGAGATATGACAGACAAGACAAAACAAATGAATGTTGTAACTCTGTGGCAGCCCTATTTGCCGTTCTCACTTCTGCTCTCGTCATCCCCAGCCCCTGCGTGGCGACGTCGCTCGATGTAATCCCGCCTTTGGACAGGAGGAAGCGCGGTCGCTCCGTCATTCCCGCCACGCAGGCCACCAACGCCGCCCCCACCCGCTCGCCAAACACGAGCCCTCCGGCGCCGTCTCCCTGAAGAGGAACGCCTCGGCTGGTGTAGAGGATCACATCGCGCCCTCGGGAGAGTTGAAGGCTCACCTGCCGGAGGCGAAAATAATAATTATGTATTATATCGGGTCATCATCGGGGGGGGGGGGGGGGGCAGCCACCCACTCCAACAAAAGGCCGCCAGATTGAGAACTCGAGCGCATCACGGAAAGGAGTCCTCTATTCCGCTGCCAAGCCCCTCGTGGCAATTTTCCCGAGCACTACTTTGCACTGTGTTTGGAAACTTCAGAGTTTTTTCTCGAGGGCGTTCAATCGATAGCCTAGAGACTATATTCTTACCTCTGCATGGACTCTTTCGACTTCACGATCGAACTTCGCTGCTCCTTCGCTTCCGCCGCCGACGACTTCCGTCGCAAGGAGTTCTACAGCGTGGGCGTCCATAGCGTTCAAGGCGTGCTCTAGCTGCTCTGTCGTTTTTGCCACATACGAGCTGCCGCAAGGGTTATGTTTCGGGTTAGAGTTGCAGTGCTTGCAGCGCCTGCTGTACTTGCAGAAGGGAAGCCATGGTGCCTAGCTAGCGATACATGGTTGAAAGGAGCTCAAGCACAGGGCAAACCGCAGTCTAAAAATAGTGGCGGTATGTATATGTGTTTCAGATGCTGAGCACGTACTTGGAAGCAAGGCGGACAAATCCCCCCGACTACTGGCTGTATATAGTGCGCACTTCACATGGCATGACAACACTGGGGTTTGAGACGAGGTAAGAGGTACCACACAAGACTCGGAGCTGTCCGCTGTTGTGTAACGTAGACAAACCATAATCCCAACGTACTAGTGACAAGTAGATAGATAGATAGCGTATTGCAAGAGCCTCAACCAGATTATGCCCCGCGACACGCACCGCATGTCCAAACGCTGTTGCGCTTACCAAGCCAGTACCAAGCGCGAGGTACTGGCATGTACTACACGCAACCGAGACAAACGCCCGTCAACGCAGCACATCAACCCCCCACATCGCGTCAAAACGTGGTAAAACGGCCCGGGTTCAGCCAGCTAACATCCTAAAGGAAGGCCGTCTGGTGGCAGCCCTACCGAAGCATGGTTCAGGGCCTGGCTAGGCCGGCTCTTCCGCAAACCTCATACCATCTGTGTCACCCGCAATCGTCACACATCACGCCTCACCCCACGACCATCAGCCCCCCCTCGCTTCCCCCCGCTCCCGCCTTCGCCCTCAAGGCCTCGAAGTCCTCTTGCTGGAGAAGGGGTCGGTGCTCGACGGCACCTCTCACGGCGACCAGGTCCGCCGCAGTTCTTAGCAGAAACCGCCGCCCCTGCAGCTCTTCTTCCAGCATCCCTTTCACGAAAACCTTATTTGTGCGCACCGAATGTGAGCAGGGTGGCGGGTTGCAGTCTACAGTAAGAGGCGTCTTAACAACATGCGATCGTGGATGGCAGCGGGGGGTGTTGCCACAACCCTCGCATGTTGCCCAGGGAGTGAGGAGAGAGTGGGTGTGGCTCGGCACCGCCTGGGTCTAGTTATAGTCTGCAAACAAACTTAGTCACGACATGATAAACGCCTGCATATATTGAAGCAAGCAACAGCCCTTCTTGCTGGGCAGTCACAGACGACGCCAACACTCGGAGTCGGCAGGGTCTACCCCCTCCCGCTACTAATTGTCTGGCTCCCCTAAGGGAAGAAATATGTTGGTTGTGGTTTGGATATCGAGTCGGATATCGTCATAGACTTATGCGGAGTTATTACGGATGATGGCTTTTATGATGTGGCGGAAACGGGACTGTTTGAGTGGCGGGAATTATATTCCTCCGGTTCCTGGTAGGATGTGGCGCGTCCTATCACTGTGCTTAATAATCGATATCTCTGTGTTCTTCCTGAGCTGTGTGCTCTCCTCTTGACCATCCTCGACTGATACCTGCTCGAGCCCAGACACTCCCAACACGCTTCTACCTTAGGGTACCCGGTCATCGACTCCATCAATAAACTGTACACCAATCTCGCATCCTTGATCTCTTGAGGGGAGTGCCTTATGGTCAGCTTCTCCTCGGACACGTTGATGTCCCCAACGTGTCCGAGGAGGAGCTGACGAGAAGGCACTCCCCTCCAGAGATCAAGAATGCAAGATTGGTGTACGGTTTACTGATGGAGTCGATGACCGGGTACCCTACGGCAGAGTTCGACATGCAGAGAGCGAAATCCCCCAGCGGCGCGTGGCGAGCGTTGGAGGACTTTTACATGCGGAAAACTCGCGAAGCAAAACGTAGGCTTAAGATAGAGTTTTGAGACGATACGTACGATGGAAGACGAGGACCCTATTAACTTTCTTGGTAGATTTGACAAGGCGGCAGACAAGCTGGTACTGCTAGGAGATGCCACGAGTGGGGAAGAGGTCAATTTAAAGATATACTTTAGGGTTCGACACATCTCACCATGCTGCATTGATCTCCGGGGCACTCCCCTCGCCACGGACTAGTGTCCAGGGTCACACTATCATCACCATTCACAGTGTCTCCAGCGCGCACGCTCGAGAAGAACAAATTGTGAAATCGGCGGGATTTGAACCCCCGACCCACCCTTAGGAATTAAAGAGCACTACCCACTGAATCACTGAGTCACGTGACTGGGAGCACACTATGATAACCATTCACAATGTCTCCAGCGCGCACGCTCAAAAATAACAAATTACAAGGTTCCCCTCCGGGACGTGCCTAAGGGAGTGGCGCAAGAACGAACATGAAAACCAAACAGCATACATAAAAGTCTATAGATGACTTGGTTTTCGTGAGCGGGCCGAAAATGACTTGATTATAGTGTTAGTTCAAAATTGACTCGGTTTTTGTGTGGGTGGTATAATTGACTTGTTTTTTGTGTGCGGGCGGGAAATAATCGAATTGACTTGATTTCGGTGTAGGGATCGAAATTGAGTTGGCTTTTACTATTTCGTTTGCCCTCCGACAAAATGCAGCCTGATCTACAACATTGATCACTCATAAACATCCTCGAATATAAGAAAATAAGGGCTAACTTAGTAAAACAAAAAGGAAACCTTATGGATTGAAACTCCATGGCTAAAAGCCTTGCAGAATACAAACATACGTATATGTATAAATATGGAGTCACTCCTTCCTGCATCTTCTCCTTCGTGCCTAATCTCTACCAGGTATGTAAATGTGCAATTGCTGTTTTATTTTTTAGTGCTTGGTGTCTCGATCAAAATCGAGTTACTGTAGTTTTTGTGAGCGGGCTGAAAATGATTTGGTGTTAGTGTCGGGGTCCAAATATATCAGGTTTTAGTGTAGGCATCTTAATCTACTTGGATTTGGTGTGGGTAGTCGAAATTGACTTGGTTTTTGTGTCGGGTCATCGAAATAGACTTCAGTTTTAGAGTTGAGATCGAACATTACTTGATTTCAGTGTTGGGATCGAAATGATCTTATGGTTTTTGTATGAAGGTGGTTGAGTGTCGGGATCGAAGTTGACTTGGTATTTGTATAGGGGTCGAAATGTGCTTTGTTTTTGGTGATACACGTACGAAATAAGAGAAAACAAAAAAGACACACAACTACCGGTACACAAATAATCAGTTGTGCCTCTGCGAATGCTCGCGACCAACGAGTACTCGCCAAATCTCTGATAAAATATCTGGGTACTCGCGAGTATATTCGATATTTCTGGTTAGGCTTTAAGTCGGGTGTATATGTATATACTGAACGCGTCTACTATTAATAATATGATAACACGTTAAAATGCCATATCATACGTACGACTATACGGTATGTATGGGTTTTACTATTATTATTATCTTTGCCATCCGACAATGTGCAGCATGATCTTCAGCGTTGATCACTCATAAAACTCCCAAAAGCAGAAGACCACGGAAACCAAGGAAACCTATGCGTAGCGTACAGTTTAACACCCTTCTATGTCTATTAATAAATGAACGCCATACAATTACAGAGGGCCCTAAACACTCACTCTCGTGCCCGTGACGTGTGATAACAGAGATTTCCAGAGTAATAAGACGTAGTTAGTTGTACTCGCGAGTACCGGGGCATTTTTACTAGAAGGGATAAAGCTCTGGAAAAATTGCGGTAAAAAAACTACAGAGTACGCCTACGTACTCGTACTCGTAAAAAAAAAAAGGAAACAGAGGACGTGTCCGGGGTTTGAACTCACATTTAAAATTCATGTCGGGACGTTGGACTCAACATATTACGTGATTACTTGCCAGAAATAAATATTGTTCGTTTTTTGTGTCAGACCGCCCGAAGACTGCTGTGTGTGGTATCATCGCATGCGTCGGCATGCAGCATGTGCAGAGCACACGCATGACACTTGGAACCCATCAACAGCAGCAGCGAGCAGCAGAGAGGTGATGCTGGTGTGGTTTGGTGACGGATTGCTGGCTCCTATGAAAGCAACTACTCGTAGCAAAAACACAGAGCACAGCACAGACAGATCTGTTTCCAAGGCGCCCAGCCGTGTAGTACCACTCTGTCCGGAAATGTAAGGACATTTAATATACATTTTGAATGAACAAACGATGATTACATTTCCGGAAGCGGAGAGTTTCGTACATGAGCATCGATCTGCAGGTACCACGATTAGGAAGATCACAGGGTCCGACAAAAGCAACTAGTCACGGTGCAGCATTGATCTGCCGCATGCGCATGCATGGTGTAATGCCTGCTGCTGCTGCTGGGCGGCAGGTTTGTAACATCGAGATTGTACTGCAGCTGCCTCTCTGCGGTGCTGCTGCTGTCCTTGTGTGCTCCCCGTGCTCCGGGCAAGAAAGTCACAAAAAGACGCACGACCGAAACAAAACAGGGCCTCACTCAGAGAAACCCGGGAAATCGTCTTATCCACTCCCGCGCGAAAAAAAACTTTGAGCACCCGCCACGCAAGCTACAGTGCTCGGATCGTGTTCAAACCTCGACCAATGTGTCCGGCCGGGCGTCCCGTGTCGGTGTACTTAGTGTTTTGCCGAAAAGTACTCGCACGAAGAGAAAAGTTGCGAAAATTGCGAAAATTTCACAAACATAACTATACATATGAAATCGGCGGGATTTGAACCCCCGACCCTCCCTTGGGAATTATATACTTTGGGGTTCGACACATCTCGCCATTCTGCATTGATGTCCGGAGCACTCCCCTCGCCACGGACTAGTGTCCAGGAGCACACTACCATGACCATTCACAATGTCTCCAGCGCGTACGCACTAACTACCCCGTGATAGTATATTTTTTTCTCGTATAATAGGGGTACCTCCCCGCAATCCCACCTGCAGGTCTCGCTCTTCCACAGCGTTCACGACGACGCAGCCTCCTTTCGCTTCCGCAAGCCGTTTCCTAACCGCGGCAGGCCCTCCTTCTCTCAGGTCTTCTAGCGAAACAGAGGTAACGCGCTCCGTTGCCGCGGGTTTCTGTAGCCCCCCTACAGCTCCCGCCGACTTCTCCCCGATCCAGTCGACGAGGTTAGATGACCGGTAGCCAAAGGCGGCGTCTCGGGCGAACTCCGTGTCTCCAGCGGGAATGAGGAGAGGGTCGGTGTCGCCGTCTGCCGCGTTCTGCTCGACGAAGTGTACGTCGCCAGCCGTTATCCGACCACCCGCTTTGAAGAAAGGGGCCACGATCCAAGCGTCGTGCCGAACTGGCGTTGATGGCCAGGCGTTCGCGAGCATGGGACAGGCGCGAAGGAGGGGACGAGGATCCGTCGGCGTGATGTGTGACACAGCACCGGGCACAGACTAGACGGCGGAATTAGCAGGCCGGACTCACCCTTCGCGTCGGCCTTGAATGGTACGAGTATATACATTCTCGGCTACGTTTGGCATCACCCAAGTATGCGAAATGCAGGGTTTTCTGCTTCGGATCACCCCGCAGACGGCTTGAACGTCTATGATAGGGTTCTTATATTAGTCCGGAAGGAGCATTTGTCTTCAGCAACGCCCCGAAATCAGCACTGGCACCAGCAAAGACATATCGTACGGAAAATTGTGCTGCCGCTGTAAATATGTATAGTTATGTTTGTGAATTTTTCGCACTTTTCGCAACTTTTCTCTTCGCGCGAGCGCTTTTCGGCAAAACGCTACGTACCCCGACACGGGACGCCCGGCCGGACACATTGGTCGAGGTTTGGGCTCGATCCGAGCTCTGTGGCTCGCGTGGCGGGCGCTCGAAGTTTTTTTCCCGCGGGAGTGGATAAGCCGATTTCCCGGGTTTTCTGCATGAGGCCGTGTTTTGTACGTACGTGCCAGTAAATAATAACGTTCTTTTTGTTTTAGATTTTGTCTGTTTTTTGCTCTCTCACATGCACACGGGCCAGAAACATGTACTCGTACCAGATAGACAACAGACAACATGCACAGGGCACGGCGTTACAGCGTTGCCGCCCACACCAGTAGTAGGGGAACATCGTGCGTGAGTGGCACATCCATCTGCGCTGTATTGCTGTGGCTAGCTGTGTCCATCGGAGGAACCTGCGGTCTAGAATCCTCACCATTTATCTACGTACCTGTTTCTATTCTGCTGCTATGTGTGACAGACCCACGCTTACTATGACCGGAAATGTAATGACCGCTTTGAAAAAATAGGAGTACCTCAACTACTGCTGTCCTTATATTTTCCGGGGTTTTTCGTCGTTCCCCGAAGCTCACTCCAGAAATCCACGAGACATCAAACACCATGCAACGAATACGAACAACGCCACAGCCCCGGCTAGAAGCACAAGCAGCAGACGTGCCTGTGGCGGGTCCACCGTATACTGCTGTGGTTATTAGGTATATAGTGGTTGCTTTATGCAGGCTTGCATGCGTCATCAGGCTTCTGCTGCTGCTGCTTGCTGCTGTGCCTGCATTATGTATGTGCGGTGTGCGACCTGTCGTGCCTCTGGCGCGCAACGACAAATAATACTGCTGTACCAGTACAAGGAAATTGTATCTTTAAAAACATAGTCAAACGGTCAATGTGTCCGATTTCAAATTTGAAGGATTGAGTTCGATCCTTGGCGATGCTTACGTATACCCTTTTTTTCTACTTTTTTTCCCTATTTTTTTTGTATTGTACGTAACAAAACCAAGTGGGTTTCTTAGACAGGTGTTGTCGAGAGTTCCAGCCCTTTCTTCGGTGCATCCTTTTCTACTTCTTCTGCAAATATTATCCCACCACCCCTGTACATACATGTGTCACGTGTGCGTGCGTATACGGTGTGTGCCGTGTGTCATGCGTGCATGTATGTGAAGTGTATCACGCTTGGAGTATTTTCAAACAGTTTTTTGCCGGGAGTCCTCGGTTTTGTGCGGGATGGGCTTTCCTTCGCTTGAGCTCCACAACAATTAAATATTGGCGAATACGTTTGGCGGGATATCTAACAGAGTCAATCGTAGTAACGGTTCCACCATATTTCCGAGTATGTTTTTTATCGCCAAAAATACAGGTGCAGCTCTAAAAAGGTCTACATTTATGAACAGTAGTAGTACCAGATATTTCATAGCGTCGTATTTATGTACTACGAATTGAATACAATATGATATGCGTATGATGCAATATCGCATGCTGTTGTACAGCAGTAGTAGGTTTTCGATTCGTCCTTGCGCCACTCCCCTAGGCACGTCCCGGAGGGGAACCTTGTAGTAAATATGAATAAACGTAGAATAGCATCACGAACAAGCCGGAGGCCGTCACAACTAGAAAATTCGTCGCCAACCAACCAAAAATCTCCACATTCTACAAAAAAACACGCAGAGGAATCGAGTGGAAGAATTGTAGCTACTGTAAGGCGCTCCAGTCAACCTCACGGGGTCATTTCATCGATACCTGTAAACCTGTTTTGCCTTCTCCCACAAAAATCAGTATGTCGTGTATATATCCCGCACCAAGTATGCAAGCAAGAGAGGCGCGACTCGAAACAGCATCTACTGTCATGAAATGTGACATAATGTCATCGAATTTCTAATTCGGTTGGTTTGTTCCTCACCGCCCATGCCAGCTTCCAGCGCAGCCAGATCGCCCGGAAAATGGCCGCGGAGCGTCGAATCTCCTCGAGACACCACCGAAACGTCTACCCCCTTGAGCAACACGGGTGGGTGGTGTGTGGCAAGGGCGGGAGGAACCGGCGAGGCTCAACCAATGACCAATGTGCATGAGGACTTGCATCTGAGAGAACCTCAAGAAGCCAGAATTTCCCTGCAGGAGGCCTATTCTACGACGAGTCCCTCGTTGGGAGGAAAATATGATTGACCAACATTACCTATCGTCGCCTGCGCCGTTTAGGGCGGGATGGCAGTGTAAAGATGAAGCGCTTGCGACAAGCGGCCCACGAGGATTGACCATCGGCAGGAGGAGTGCTTGGCACACCTTGTCGTAGCTGTTGGCGGAAAGGTATTCATAATTCATAGTAAGGTTGTAGCGAATGTTGTAGCGAATTACATAGCGCTACGTACGTAAGGTGTTTAGGCTATCAAACACACAGACTAGGCGGTCGGTGCATAGAAAAAGGAAGGAAATACGACAAAAACAAAAAATAGGGCCTCAAGATCCACGATCGAGCGATGCGAGTGTGGACAAGGCCGTGCGGCAACAGGACAACAGGACTGACCGTGATGCGGCTGGCCTCCTTAATGTTGGTAGCGATTTTCTCGTACATGCCCGACGCCTCTTTTGGTGCCAGTGCCCTAGAGTTGGTATTTAGGTACATGACGCGGTAGGGCCCTGGAGACTCGAACTGTGCGGGTCCAAAAAGGTGAGCCAAGGGCGATAAGCGCAGGAGGTTAAGCAAGACAAGGTGTGAACACAAATGTCAGTCTGCAGTCGGGGTCACACAGCAGCAGTACGTAGTCCTCTGCCATGCTGGTCCTACGCTAGAGCATAGAACGCGCTCTACAGTAGATCGTTGTCCGGTGGCAACGTTGAAAGGACCGACACACGTGATTCGGTGGGAGCTTGGTCGTTCTGCTGCGCATTGAGATAGCACTGCTCTTCTCGTACCGACGACGGGTGAGTAATGGCCTTGCCGTCTAAGCTGAATGTTGGAGATCAGGCTCTGCCTCTGATAGCCTTTAACCGAGGTGAGCAATTAACTTGCTGCCTGCTATGCTGCAATACGTCGTATCCCGCAAAGCCATACTACCGCATCCACGTGAAATATACCTTGAGCCATGCGTAGACTTTAGGGTTGACCCGCAGCAGCCACGCACAACACTCGACAAAACTCTGCTGACTCTGACACCAATGACACTCGTGCATGTGTCTTCTTCAAGCATTGCTGCTTATCCGCACACGATCAAAGCTTATTGGATCAAACCGTTACAGCCTGGAAGGTTTGTTGATGGATATCATACAAAGTAGTATCACACGAGTACGTAGGATTAGTTTGTAGACACGTGAAAACACGAGGCGAATCCTATATGCGCACCTCTTTAACAAGCTTTTCGACAGACCACTCCGCCAGGACCGGTACGCTGTGCACGGTCTGCGTCCCTGTCGGGTCGTCATCCAGCACCACCAGCATTCGCCCGACGGCCTCCGAGTCTCGCCGGATTTCGTCGCGGAGGTCATGCGGATATACCGCCGGTAGCGAGGCTATGAGCTCTCTCCGCGTGCCCGGGAGACGGGGGCTCGGCGACGATGGCTGCTTGCTGGCGAAGCCACGACCCGTCACGATCGAGATCAGCTGGCAAGCATAAGAAGCACGCGCACGTGAACGCATCGCCGCAGTTTTAATTGGGTTTGAAAGGGAAAACAGCGCAAGTTCAGGGTGAAAAGTGGTCGGACCGCGAAATGCTGCCGAATCGCACGATTCATCCCGATAATATTGCCGTACGTGTCGGCATTTACGTACACACCTGGTACAACAGTACCTATTGAGACTTATAGCCGGTACGACGTGAGTTTTTGAAAGGGCCGTACTTAGTCAACCATGTGCGTGTAGATGCCGTACACAGAAGACAGAAGTTCTGGTGACGGGTTTTCTAGCTGATTCTGGTTTTTTACGAGTGCAGAAACGTCGGGGCATGATCACTCCTTGTCATATGAAATACTGTAGATAAAGGGTTCAATGAGGTGACGTGACTCGAGCAACTAGTGCTATACAGGCTGGGCTGGCCAAAAGGCGTTTTTAAGCTCGTCCGGCATTTTCGTAACCATTTGGAAATAATAGGACTCCGAATTTGGCAGCCGTGATACTGAGCCTGTAACACATTTGCCGACACTACGAATTTTTGGAATCCGAGTTGATTTCGTGGAGAAAGTTGAGAAAACCCAATTTGGGGAGATTTACCAATACTATGTTATATACAAAAGCCCGATAAACGATGCCGTTGATAGTCGGTGTGAGCATTCCTTAAGGCATGGCCAAACGATCGATATGCTTACCATCGCCTGATTCGACCTCCATCAAGAGATATGGAGTGAGTATGTTCCCATATACAAAATTGAGATATTACGATGAGATCCTCAAAATGTGCGATTCTCAGTGGGTTTTTGAAAAAATTGAGCTGAAAACTTGATACGTCCTACTTGAGGGCACAAACGAAGGCATTGCCAACTGCACCATTTTGCTCTATTTGTTTTTCCCGTCAGTTGTGGCCAACATCAATTTTCGTTTTTTTTTCTGAAATATGCCTCCGTACTTCACAAAAACAACATATTCAAATTGGTGTTGTTGACAATCCCTTCGTTTTTCCCTATGATAAAGGCTAATTCTTACGCAGTCCGATGCGTGGATCTAAAAGACCGGTTTCCGATTGGAGACAAAATCGGGCTTTCTCATACTGTTGAAAAAGAGCCTTTTCGATCCATTTTTTTTCGATCGAGCAATCAGTTTTTCGACGGGATGCGTGGATTGGATTGCTCGATCGAAAAAAAATTGGAAGCTCTCTCAACCTCTTTAAACACACGGTCACGCCACACAGCAGCAGCCGAAACACCTCTCCGATGCTGGGTTCACTGCTCTACTGCTGCTGCTACTGCTGCTGCTGCTGCTGCTGCTGAAGCTCACAGAGCAGCACCTCCTACGTAGAACCCGCGAACAGGACACGAAGCAATTTTCAACGCTAGTATCAAAGGTCCCCAGAAACACCAAAACCTGCAACAAACGACAATCTCGACGATAGGGAAGGCATCCCGACATACCCCGTCGAATGTATAGTCGATCGGAATCCGAATGTTTCGATCCTACAAACACGACGGCATAAGAATTAGCCTACGAAGTAGTTACCAGCTACAAATTCGATTAAAAAAAACGAAAAGGTGCTTCGTACACCAACTAAAAAATCATTGTTGGCCAGCCCAGCCCCGTACTGCTGTATCACTACCAATAGAGCAGCAATGCAATGCCAGGGGCCAGGGGGTACCCCCCTCTTCGGTGAATCAAATCAACCGCGGTCAACGACGGGCTCGTAATTCGTAAAATACATCCACGCGAAAAACGCGTATATGGCATACTTGACTGCAACTTGGTACGAAAACAAGTCAGCGCTGTACGCAGTGGATCGATCATCAATCAGCACGCGTGAAGCTCTCGCCTGCTAACGTGCTGCAAAGCACTAGGTGCCAGGCAGCAAAGGAGCGTCAACACGACAACGCACCTTGGGGGAAACGAACTGCTGTCCGTCGCCTACTCTCTCAGCAGTAAGTGTAGTACGAAGCTTTAGCTGTTCACTGCACATCCATTCTTACCATACTGCTTTGAACACAAGAAGAACGTAGCATATTAGACCGCTTGCCGCATCTCGTGCAAGCAGAGTATTCCCATACCTTGCAGGTTGGTCGTGCAATATGCCATGCGCATCCTCGTGGTCGGAGATGGGCAAGCATCCTGCCGTAGGTCTTGAGAGGTGGAGGGTTTGTCACAGCAAGCCGTAGGTGAAGCCGTAAGCTAGCTCATCGGGGAGTTCCAACTGCGATAAGGCGCCACAGCAGAGGGCAGACTGAACATGTTTTTGCTCACAAACAGGGCACTTGGCAGCATGCGGCATGCACACTACTGCTGTATCAAGGGCAGCAGGGGAGAGACGGCATAATGTTGTACCTGACCATGGCTGACCGAAGCAATATATATGTTGGGCCGTCGATCGTTCTTGAGGCTTGACTCCGCATTCGAAGCATCTTCTTGCATATCGCACGTAAGACACGAACGTATGTAAGATTTCCCGTTGAGTCCACAGGAAGGAGCACAGAGAGGCCCCACAAGACCGCTCAGTACGGTTATGGTGGTGACAAGTGACAGTTGCTACGCCAGCGCCGTCGATATATGAGCCGGTGCCGTTGACGTTGCGCCTTCAGTACAGGACCGCGGGACAGGTGCTTTCCAATGCAACATATCAGTACAATCTTCCGAGAAGTTCGTTCTGATGGAGGTATCATACATCAGTTGGACGTGGACCCATCATGTCGGGGACTATCATGAAAGCATGCCTGCCATGAGGGCGGATGGGTCCTATGCAGATTCTGGAGAATGGACCTCCACCTTGCCACCCAAAACCGGCAGCGAACTGAAGTGCCGATCGCGCCATAGACGTCACCCCCTGTCGAGACCTCGGACATTCTGGGAGGTCGCCAAAGCGAGCGGACTCTGCCGTGCTGCCGTGAGCTTCCGTGTGTTATATCTGAGCCTACGGCATTTATACTCGTAGGGTGGTGCAATCTCCAGAAAAATCGCAAGTTTGGCTCGAGGCTCGAGGGGGCAATTTACATACCGGCTATCGGTGGTTGCGTTCCTCAGAGTTACGGCGCAGTCGCGTCGATAGTGATCCAAAATGATATGCTGTTGTGCAAGTCGACTTTGTTCTGGTCGATCTATCTGGAATGCAAGGGAAAAGATTATCGCAAGATACACCCGTCCGTTGTCCGCGTGCCAAACTCGGAGTTTTGCCTGCAGCTTATTGAACCTCCTGGGTCAAACACAGGGACAACGTGCTCCGCCAACACTGCGTAAGCAGCGCATACTCGCACACAGCCGGGATACAGCATCTCACCAGATCATTACAAGACTTGAACTGTTGATAATAGTGAAAACAGACGAACAGCGCTGCCATTTTTCTGAACCAGTCTGACATCACGAGATCGGGGGTCACTGATGATCCATTGGTAACGCTGCCAGCCGACAATCCTCGCGCAATCATTGGCAGAACGGTGCCAGTTTCCGGAACAGAGATGGTCCAGTGTGATTGGAGGCGGGACAAATAACACAGCATCCTTCCCGTCCGTGAAGCAGGGCGCGGTCAAACGAACGCAAAACCTGTGACTACCAAAACCAAAACAAGCTGTTTCGCCAATCGAACCCCATGCGCGGGCGCAATAACGGTCAAATACTACTCGTCAAACTGGCTTAAACTTTCTTTTTTGATCACCTCCCCTTTCAACAATGCACAACGCGCACAAAAATGTGCGGACTCCCGTAATCATAGTCAGGGGCGTGCACCCTAGACCTCGCTCGCCACCTCAGGCGTCGCCGCCGGCTTGGCTTCGAGGAACTCGTGGAGCTCGCGCGCTGCGGTGTCTGCCTCTAGCATCTTGGCGATGAGCTCGTCGACAGGGACATCCCCCAAGTCCCCAGCACCCCTTGAGCGAACCGCCAGGGTTCCGGCTGCGACCTCTTTTTCGCCAACGACCGACATGACCGGGATGCGCTCCTATGATATTTTTGAGAGATTGGCGCGACAAGGGGGTGGAAAGGGGAAACGTTGGCGCAGTGGTACCAAGTGGTGATAAATTAGTAAGGACACCGGGAAAACGAGAACAATTGGACGCGACTGGTCGAGCTGCTTCGAGCGGGAAACTGGTTTTGTTCGTGCTTGCGGTAAACGGTCCGTTTTAAAGAAGAAAACAAGCGTGAGGCTGAACGAGAAAATCCACTACACCAAGCTGCAAAAAGTCCGTTCGAGGGGGTATCATACAAATTACGGAACCACTCAGGTGTTTTTCGGCGACAGCAATGCGTCAAACCCTAACAATTGAGTACCCCTGACCCGAAAAAACACTAATGCTCCACGAGAGAGTGCCATACACCTCAAAGGCTTCTGGGGGTACCCCTTGTGTACAACCATCTGCAGAGCTCATGCATGTTAACTGTGGTGTGTGGTGGGTCGTGTGATGGAGACATCAATGGATCAGACCGAAACGAACCATTGGCCGCCTTCGCGAAACAAAAATGAGATATCAGCAAACCCACAGATTTGGGGGTACCGGAGACGGGCATGTACGCCGCAAGAAGTACAAGAACTCCCAATCTCGCAGTGTCAGTGTGCGGTGTGCCGCCTGGTGTTGGTGTATGTACGTGCGATGCACCCACCTTTTCTGCCGTACGGATCTGCTTCGCTAACCGCTCGGAGCCTCGGTCCACCTTCACACGGAGGCCGGCCTTTTGGCACTTCGACTGGACCTGTTCGAATCATCACGAGAAGGACAGCACCATGACAGAAAAATAGCAACACACAAGAAACATCGCTGAGATACAGCACAATGGGTGGAAGAATGCCATCGCTAACACGTGAACAAAAAAAGGGCAAAGGGGAGCTTGTTCGTTCGCACGGGTGCTCTTCGTTCATCACTCAGCGGATGCCGAAGGTAGTCGGTGACTTTTCTGTGACGACGAAAATTTCACAGAAAAACGCCTAACCAAGAGGTGAAAACCAACACGCTGCCTTCTTGCATAACGCTTCGGGTGCCATAGCGCACCCTTCGCGTGTCATAGTTCAAGACGGCTTCGAAGATCTACAGGTTTGGTTTGAGCTGTAGAACTGCGTGGGCTCTACCTCAGCTACTCTTAAGAGGTCCAAAGGCACCAACGTGAATAGCTGCAGTACAGACCAGAGGAGACCATCACTAACAACGGCACCCACTGCAACTGCAGCGCGTAGTGTATCCGTATCGGCACCGACCTCGAGGCAGTAATCCCTGGCCGCGTCAGTGACGGGCAGCAAGCGCATCTGCTCCGGTGCAAGCCACAGAGGGAACGTTCCTGCCGTGTTCTCCACCAGGATTCCAAAGAAACGTTCGATCGACCCGAAGATCGCGCGGTGAAGCATCACCGGCTGCTTCTTTTCGCCCGCGCTGCCCACGGTCAAACACAAGGAGGTAGCAAAACACAGGGGGGCGAGAGAGAGGGGACAATGGAAATGAAAAAAGTGGAGCAGTTTCTGCCTCTACTATATACAACCATCCACAACCATGAGGATGTCAGCATGACGTATTTCGCTTCAAAGCTGTTCAGGCTCAAGTGAGCCGTATTCGTTCAAGAATGCAGGATACACGACGACTGCGCCAGGCGTTCTTACCTGTCGATATACTCCAGGTTGAACCTGTCGGGTAAGTTGAAGTCCGCCTGCACGGTGGAGCACTGCCACGTCCGCCCAATAGCATCGCGGATTTTAAGGTCGATCTTCGGTCCGTAGAAAGCCCCCCCGCCTTCGTCCACCTATAAAACCCGACACACGCCAGACACACAGCAGGCACACAGCAGGCAGCGTCAGGAGTGATCAAGTAAGATTCGACCCCGGCCAAGCAATGCTTCCCCTCTTCGTAAGAGAGCACAGACAGGTTACATTCAATATAGAGAGAAAGAGAAAGAGGGAGGAGGGGAGGGGGAGAGAAAGGGGACATATACATAAGAAAGTTCGTATACGGAGAGAAAGAGAAGGAGGCTGAACATGTTCATAGGTAGCGCACCACAAGCGGAGGGGGAGAGAAGGCTGCGGACGAAAAACGGAGGAGTCGTGAGAGACAACAATCCGAGTCCATTACCCGATCAGGCTTCCGGCCATTGTGCCAAAAGCGCATAAGACATCGACATCGGCACGGATCAACCATTGCCTTCTGGCACGGATTCAACAACTATCTTCTGCAATGGTGAGGTTTCTCCTGACAAAGGGGGGGGGAGGGGCGACAAGACACCAACGCTTCGCTACCTACGGCGCTTCGGCCCGCACCGTATAGGCCCACCCCTTGCGCTTGAGCGCTCCCTTGAGCCCTTCCGTCGCCAGATCCCAGATGGCATCCGTACCCACCGACTTCTCCGGCCGAGTCGACAGCATGATCTCGTACCTATGCGCACGACGCCAGAAAAAACAACCAGGTTAATATCATCGTTGCTGCAACCTCGCCGTACCACTACAAGTAACGAACAGAAGCGACACCGCCACCCTCGAGGGAAAAAAGGCGCCACACTTCGTGGGACACCGACCGAACCAGGCGGAGCACGGACAACTACAGCAGGTCGTGGGCGACAAGGAAGTGAACGAAAGGCACAACGTACCACACCGGTATACACCGTTGCCGGCAGTCGCGTGCTGAGAGCGCAAAACGACAAGCGACCCCCCCCCCCCCCCCCCCCCCTCCCGCCTACTTTTTTCCCTGCCGTGACTGCTAAATGTCATGGAACGTTCTGTGTTCGTTGCTGCGTCAGCTCCCGACACCGCGAAGCAAGCACGATAAGCCGTTATCCGATGACGTGCGGCAAGGGCCATTCCGCGCAGGATACGCCGAGCACGTCTCAACGATGCACGGTAATACACAACCGCATGGCCCACTGTCAATAGGAGATGCATAGCCGTACCTGCGACTGGAGTACAAAACTACTGTAGCAAATATATACCAGATATACTTCAACGTACCAGTATAGACGTATAATATGTACCTATTTCCTTTCGCTGATTGATATGCATTTCGCTTTTGGGCTGTATAGGCTTTAACATTTCAGCGGCTGGTGGGCCTTTCGTGTTTCTTCAGCTGGAAAAAAACGCCATCGGATTTTACCTTGCGCCACCCCTCACCCTACGCCCGAATGCCTCCGAATCGGAACCTTGTATATTTTACATACACCTATTACGGGGGACCATAGTAAACACTAGTAAATAAGACCAAATATCGCTGGTAAGAATAGGTAAATATATACCAGGTAGGTTTTTGTGTGTACCGTAGGTCCTATTTACTATGGCCCCCCGTAATAGTCGATACATAGCGTTTACAGTTACACAGTTACAGTTACACAGTTACAGTTACACAGTTACAGTTACAGTCAGCAACAAGGGACAATGACCACCGCGACGACGGCGACGACGACGACGACGACGACGACGACGACGACGACGACGACTCGCCTGTCAAAGCCAAAGCGGTTAAGGATGGCCTCCGTCAGGTCCAAGACGGACACGATCTCATCTTCCAGCTGCTCCGGAAGGCAAAAAATGTGCGCGTCGTCCTGGGTGAACCCTCTCACGCGCATCAGCCCGTGCAACGTCCCGCTTCGCTCGTAGCGGTACACCGTGCCCAGCTCTGCCCACCGGATGGGCAGGTCCCTGCCGCATCGTTCGCCAAGGGGGCCAAAAACGCAGTACGTTCCACAACAATAGACTACGTTAGAAAGCTGCTGCTGGGCCAAAATTATGACTGCAAAACGAATATACTGGCATCGATATATACAGGAGAATAAGACGCTGCAGGTATAAACCAGCGCAGACAGCAGGCGATGGGTTACGGCTAACCCCCGGCTTCACACCACCCAAAGTCGTTGATCACCAAAGCAGCAGCGCGTCGGGAACGGGTACCCGTAGTTTGCTAGCAACCAATACATGAAACCTTCCTATTACTATGCAATGCGGCAGAAGAGATTAGAAGGGTGAATACTTCTTCGGTATGACGTGTGGTATGTAACCTATTTTAGAGCTGTGTGCAGCAACACAGCGTCTACAAAACCACACGTAACCGATCTTAGAGAAGCAAAACAGCGTCTACAATACCAGGTAGCTTTCTAGGTTTTTGACCTACCGACGACGACGCCGCCAGGAGGCATGATCGCCCGTCTGCCCGGTCGGTCGGTCGGTTCGTCGGTCGGTCCGCTATTGATAGTCCGAAACACCCCGCACCTGTAAGAGCGAAGGTCGTCCTTGTACACGAGGCAGTGGAAGGGGCAGTTCATGGGCTTGATCTGGTACTCGTCTCCCTCCACATCCATCTGGTCGAACATACCCTCCTTGTAAAAGTCGAAGTGCCCCGATGTCTTCCACAGCTTCAGGTTCGCTACGTGCGGCGTGTACAGCAGCTCGTACCTGAAAAAAAAAAAAGCAGCCGCAGCACCGATCGGACGTAGGCCGAACCATGGTCGGTATTAAAAATGGATGGAAAAGACCACACACCCACCGGACCATGGGCGGTACGATATGGAAGACGTCAAAAATATAGCTGCCGGGTGTTTCCACCAAATCAGGCTGGAGTCAACGAACGACCCGATACATGCAATGACGGATCACGCGCAAGACACCACCTAATTTGCACCCGTCCGTACACAAGACAAAAGAAAATATTGGCTGCTCCCATTTCGCCGTCACGGCAGCAAACGTGAGAGGTTAGCGGGCACGCTCACGCTGCGCTTGCTATCCCCCGAACCCTTCCACCGCCCCCAACTGCGGCGTGCTCGCACCAGCAAACACGCCGACGTGCTACCAGCGCGGGCACCTTTCGCGATATTATCGCAGACACGTCCGAACAATACCAATCTGCACTTGCTCTGCTGCACCGGTATTATTTTTAGAAACAACGCATAACTGGTACCATAATAGTGATCTCCACTTGCACCACTGCTGTACTGTGTATCGTTTTCAGAAACAGCCAGTGCTCACCCTTTGGCTAGGTGCTGCGACTTCCAGAAGTCTTCGATCAGTCTCCGGATGGTCGACCCCTTCGGGTGCCAAAACACCTTCAGTATCAATAGTGACACGGACGGTGAGGAGGCGGTACGAACGACGTGGGGCCGGGGGTGTTCACATGGGCGTTGCTGCTCAGATTATGGCGAACACAGGGCACACTCAAGGACTACACAACTGCTCCCAACCGCTGCAGGGTTAGGGTCAGGCACGCAAAACTTTGGTGACAAAGTACGTGAATTTCGAGCGCAAAAAAAAATTGAAGTGGAAACATTTTGCGTATCGGGCCTTTATGTGGCGATATCATTCCCGGTCCACCGTGCCTACCGCCATGACACTCGTCTCAAGGAGGCGTATATGGCCCCGGGGTAACACGACACAGCATCCCGGCTCCAATACGAAACTTCCGTCAGTCCCAAGCAGGGCTCGCGTTTCCGCCATCGTTTTTGTTTTATCACACACCGGAGAAAGAAGACGGAGCGACTAGAAGAAAATCAATCTCCTGCCGTGCGTGCAGGCACGCATGCACCGCTCGACATATTATATTACTCGTCGGAAAATCGAGGCCCCTGAAGAACAATTCCGAGAAATGGTACGACGTACCCGCGACGGATGCCTACGTATGGTGCCGAGAGATACGTGGCGCCGACCGACCCAGTTGACAATGCCGTACCAGGTACTGTCCACACCCCAAGCGCCCATGCGTGGTTAGCTACGAGCGAGCGGATGCTGTGCTATCCAGACCCCAACCTGGCCGCGAGTGAGCGGATCGGCATGAGAATAACCCAAACACACTGGAGACTCGGTTTTCCCTCACCAGACCTCCTCCGGCGTCCTCTTGAAGCGAAAAGAGGTCAAGTTTCTTCCCCAGCACCCGGTGGTCGCGCCGCTTCGCCTCCACCATTCTCCGCTTGTGCTCCTGCAGCCATTGCCACACCGCGGTTGCAAAACATGACCGGAAAAAATAATGATCAATTAAATATATATGTATAATATATTATTTTAGTTGTGATATTGATTTACAAGTCGTGAGAATGGTCGCATCACAGTTGCGACAGCGCGAGGGAATGGACCCAAAAAGGTACCCTTTTTCAGGCACCAACAAAAAAAACGTTTTAGTATGGGTTAGCCCTCGCACGCCCAGGGCAAGTCGGAGGGAGCGCGGGCGGTGACTCGACTCGAGGTTTCGACGGGGGGGGAGCGGGAGATGTGGGAGATAGAGATATAAATGGGTAAAGTACGACGACAGGGAGGGGGGTGTACTTCATTTTAGTGTATGGCCGTAGTCGTATGACCATAGACGACAGGGGAGGGGGGGCGCTTCGCCTCTTCAAGGAAGACCAGTCTGTCTCTGGGAAAAGCTGGAGAGGGAACCCGAGCCGCCCACGCAAAGCACCTGAAGGGGCTGAGCTTCTTCATGGGACAATAATTGGCTCAGCGGGCCGAGGCTTGCCTCAACTTAGAGCAAGGGCGTGCCTTGACGGCGTGTTTGGCACACGCCACGAGGGAACGCTACGTACAAGCGGAGTGCTTCGAGTTGACAATAGCCCGGGCGGAAGCGCTGCACAGCCCGAAGCGGGACGTCGTGGCGGCGGCTCACACTGCTAAATAAATAAACACACAACAACCCCGTACTATCTTTAGCGGGAAGGGTCGTAAATGATATCGTTTGCTGTGGCAACGCAACGCCGTGTATACACACACGAGCGCGTAATAAAAAACGCGATTTTCTCTTGACGCACGCACCTTCAACTGCGCAGGGTGTTGCCACGCGGTTCCGTAGATGCGCTGCAGTGCCGGCTTCTTCTCGTCTCCGCGCCAGTACGCTCCAGCGAGGGTCTGCAACTCGATCGCCTTGGGCGGCAGGTCGCCTAGGGATACAAAACGCGCAGGCAAGGTCATCCGGAGGCACAGTTCTAGTATGAGCGAGGCCACCACTGACGAAGGTCGAGGAAAAGCCGGAACGTCTCGGTACAGAGGGCTAACGATGAAAAACAAAACGCGGACACTCGGCGCCGAGACTCTCGCCTACCCCGCAGTTCTAACGAAGGCTGTACATCTGCGACCACGCAGCTCTACCCAAAGCTGTACATCTGCGAAGCTGCCGCGGGCGTCGAATGTACACGAGGTGAACGGATGTACACGGGGCGCGAAGATGGCTCCACCACACCCCAGACCCCTGTGACTGAGTGCATCGGTAGCTGTCGCCATCTCTTGCGGGACGAAGGGGTATGCGGCATCTCACCGGTGGTCTCGACGTGTGGACCGGCACACAGGTCCCACCACTGGTCGCCCACGTGGTAGATGGTGATCGGCTCGGTCTTGATCGCATCCAAAATTTCCATCTTGAACGGCTCCCCCAGCGCCTCGATGCGCGTTCGGGCCTCCTCCCTTTTTTTTTCGGAGCGGAGCGGTATCGCGCGAGGTGGGACGCCATCGAAAACATACGGCGGTGCATGCAATCAGTAGGAGGGCTGTAAAGACCAAAGGGCCCAAATCCAGCACAAATGTTGAACTATGACTTTCAACCCTACCCACTACCGTAAAAACCCTAACCCCAACCGCTTGGGAAAATTCTGGGAGGATTCTGGGGAAAATATCGGAATGAAGATAAAATGAGGAATTAGCGTGCACTATCAACCCTTTGTCCAAGTTGGACCCTAGTTGTAGTACTGCCGCCTTCAATGCAGGCAGATTAAAGTTCAACAAAGCTACGGGGGCACAAGCGATGGCGACTCGCAATATATACACGTGTGCTGCCGTGCGTCTGGTGCTAGGTGGGAGGCCAGTAACGGTCCTCCATGCTCTATTTGCCGACATCACCGGTGCACAGAAAGGCCGATACATGCCATGCTCAATTTGGTGACATCATCGGTGCACAGAAAGGCCGATGCACGGCTTTCGATCGGTGAACACTTTTCTGATTCGTCAACGGTTGTGTGCAATCGCCCAATAATAGCGTTTGCGCAACAATAACGACCCTGTGGTGAAACGAAACTGCGGCAAGTGCGTCGCGGGTGACGTTTTTTACCTGGTCACTTCCTCCCTGATGAGGGGCAGCTTCTGCCTGATGATCTTATCCATCTCCTTCTTGATCAGTTTCAAGTCTGCGTCGGTCATCTTCTTCTCGCCGGTGAAAAAATCGTAGTAGAATCTGCGTGCGCAAGTCCGTACGATCACGACGTAAGCCGCCGTCCCATATGCCAATATTCAATGCCAGGTGCTCAATATGGTCAGCTACCCCCATCTTGTCAAGCACTACACTGCAACTATATTAGTAGCATCGCACATTATGCCACGCACAACCCCAACCCCACAAGATGTGATTACGTAATAGAACTATGTATGATGTTAGTTTTAGGCAGTTACGGCAGACGTGCCGAAAGGTGGGCCTTTAACAAGCCGAATTGCTACACCAGGTATTGTAAATAGCCGGCGGGATAGCAATCGCATATGCACGGTTGGCAATAGCATACACCTCCAGAACCGCTCTGAACTGGGAAGTTGGTTTTGAGTTCACGCACAAGCACCCTGTCCATAAGTAACACAGCGTTGAAACATCGAAACTACGAAAATACGATAATACCAACCCGAAACGCGGCGTCTGCGTATCGATAATCCGTATATAGCGGAGTGCACAATCAAAAACAAAAAATGACCATACCATTCATGTAGTACTGTATTTTGTTTCTGTATTCGTATCGCTAGCGATTGCCGGGCACTGTTTCAACACATGCGCCGGCAACGGGAAACGCCCACCGCGCGACAGAACGTGCCACGCTCGAACGCGCGATGCAGCATCCGCCCGGAGCACCCCCCCTCCCCCTCCCCCCTGCGCTTGGCGCAAGCAGTACATGCCTGGTCGGTGAAAACCCGACGTGCTCCGTCCCGGCTTGCGAGGGTCTATGGTATTACGAACAGGACATACATGACATGAGTACACCCCGCCCCCCCCCTCTCTCTCCGCCCCCCCCTCGTTATCTTCTCTTCTCTCCCTCACCCGTTATCTATCCACGGGCCGATGGTGACCTGCGTCTCCGGGAAGAGGTTCTGCACCGCCATGGCCATCACGTGCGCCGACGTGTGCCTTATCTTCAGCAGCTCCTGCGACCCCTCGTTCGTCGGCAGCTCCTCCGCTACCACCTCCACAGCTGCCGCAGCCGCAGGCGCCGCGGTGCTCATTCTCATGCGCTTGCCGGAAGCGGCGACCTCATGGAGGGGCCGCTGAGCCCCGGACGGGCTGTTGGTGTTCGAGCTCGACGTGAACCGCCAGCGGGAGTTGGTGGGTCGGCGGTAGGAGGAAGAGGACAAAGCGCGCATCGAGGAGTGTGCTCTGCTTGCCACGAGTGAAGTTAAGGGCGCGTGGGACAGCGGGGAGGGTGGCGCAGCGAAAGGCACAACAGTGGGAGCAAAAACAAGGTTGGTGCGAGTGCGTCCTACTAAAAAAACAAGCTGCCGCTCGGTACGGTGGTCTGAGGGGGCGGGGGGGGCGCATACCGTATACTCGTACTCTTAAGCGGTTTGACCATGGGCTCGATTCTAGGGAGAAGGTGGTACCATTACGTATCTACTAATGATACTGTATGTAGAACTACATCATCAGCGCATGTGGGGAGTGAGAGTTGAACGATAAAGACAGTGAGGTGCAACAACAGCAGTGCAACATGATACGAATACGAGTACAGGGGTATTCGTATCATACGAACGGGGCGGCATTACCCGAGACAACAATGGTCGCCGTGTGTACGATACGTGGCCTTTACCAGTATCGAGTACCTGGTATAGCTTAGCCGTCATGTCATTTGTAGGCCAACCCTGCGATAGATGCTGCTCTCGGCATGGTACATAACGATGCCTGGCGGTGTACGTTATGAGCAATGGGTACGTAAAGTACGCAGGTCGTCCCCTACGTACAACAGGGTTGCAGTTGTAGACCCTCCACCCTCCCCTGCTGGTCTGTCTTTAGTTTTATCTATATACCAGGTACTACTGTCTTCCTCCGGAGGGCAAACGCGCGGTGGGATAACCGAGTGATGCATGAGCATGAGTGCGTTGAACTCAGAGGAGGCGGTGGCATCACGCAGGGGGTATCCGCGACTCCTAGGGGTGAGCTTTAATTAAACGAGACCGTGACTTTCGGGCTGTGCTAGTGGTCTGGTATCGTGCGTGGGCCTTGCAACTTGCCTGCCGTGGTTGCTATCATACGTTGTTACCAACCAACATGTGGGCATCACGGCGGAAACGCAATGAGTGAACATACGCAAGCAGTGTACGGTCAACGCCCGACTCCTTGTCAGTTGTCATGTTGACGTCCACTCTATGAGCGCAGAGCGCAGAGTCAAGGTCCGAGTCACACGATCGCACAACAAAAGCGAGTACGTAGCACGCAACTATACAGCGAATAGCCAACCTTGCTTATTTTCAACGGTGAGGCACGACCATGCGAGCTTCATGTCGTGCTGTATGGGGGCAAGGCAAAGCTCGCGTCGCTCTGCATCCGCATCATACCTGAAAGCCGCCACCCTGGTCGTCATGGCAAGGCCCACTGCTAGGGCGGAAACGAGCCCTCGTTGCTGCGGGAACCGCGCCATCATGCAGTTAATAGCAGACACCACTTTGCCGCGCCTTCACCGGCGTAGATGGTCACCCCTCCTATCGCTTTTGCGAGTTAACTGCGCTGCGTGGCAGGTGGCGGCCGAGCGCTGCGCAGCAGGACAGGTGATATTCTCCCCTTGTACAAAACGCAAAATATCACTGGAACTCCCCTTTTGAGAATATGGAGTACATGAGCGAACCTCTCGCAACGCACTGCTGCTGTACCGGTGATTCAAAATCTGACGCACCTTGGGGGAGGTGCACAAGTGACATCAACCAGTGCCCTTTGAATGTCGAAATCGCTCGCTTGGATAGGCACACGAGCGGCAACTTCCCTCCTCCTGGCATCCCGCTGTTCAAGAAGCTCCTTCAGTAATAGCGGCCTAGGAAGCCTCCGACGACCTGCTTCCCCTCTGGTGCTCAAGTGCTCCATGTCGGACGTGCCAAAGACCGCCATGGATTTCCGCGTGGCCACATACAATATCCTCTGCAGCCACCTGGCCGAGCCCTCTCGGTTTCCGATGTGTGATCCTAAGAACTTGGACGCGCCAACAAGGTTGACCAAGATCAAGCAAAAGCTCGACACAGAGGTCAGTGCTGGTCGGGTTGCGGCTCTCATCTTTTCTCGGCTGTGCCGGTCCCGAACCGCTGCTGCCACTGCTGTCTGCTGCCACACCGCAACGATATGTCGCCTTCGTAGATTATGCACGCAAAGTGCCTGCCTTGCTACCAGTGGGCACGTTGTCAGCTATTGGGGTTGTTGTAGGTACAGTAGTATATAGATGCATCATATGCCTCGTACGACGTACAACGAGAATGTACTGGTACCGTACCTGGTACGTATTACCAAGTTCGTACAATAGTACCTCGGGTATCGTAGAACTGGTGTTGGGCTCTATTCTACCATTGATCGTGTTTCGATCTGAATCTTGCGGCGGACCCATTGCTCTCAGTCACAACTCACGACGCGAGGGCGTACTGCTGCTTCTGCTGCTGCTATTGTGTGTTCGGCTGTGGCAGATATCGAGAGGGGCTGTGATTTGCATGCAGGAGGTGGGGATCCAGTGGGCAGGTGACCTGCACGTGTATTTCATGGCCAGAGGATACGCTTTCGTCACCGCGCACTACGGCAAGCACTTCAACAACTACATGGGTGAGAAAGCTCGTTCATCTACGAGTATCCATCACCATCACAACGACTCAATTCAGCATAAAATCGTCGCCAGCTCGCGTTAGGCGCGTTAGAGCCTTAGCGGTACCGCGCTGCTCTTGCACCGATGTACTACGTATGTACGCACTGACGCTTCCTCCCGGTTTCACGTGGACGGCAGCACTCGAAAACGAACCGACGTCTTCTTATGTGCTCAAGACGATATTTCAGGTATACCAATCTGGACGGAAAATTAAGGATCGTGCGTGTATTAATATGGATACCTAGCGTTCCTTACACTTCCGTCCAGAGTGATACCCTGGTACGGGGTATGGGTAGGTTTTGCCGTTAGGCAATTGGGGGCGAGATAACCAGGGGGGGCACCTGAACGAGAAAGCACAACGAGGCTAGCGACTGCACGCTCGGCGGGGCCAGATATGTGCGCTTGCGGCTTGGCACTTGGCGCTTGACATCCATTGTGAGCGCTCTCCATTCACGCCACCGCCCTGTTGGTGTCGACATGATGCATAGCTTGGGTGCATTTCCAGCATGTCGAAAATAACACAACTGACTCCTTCCTTTCTCCCTTCCTTGGTTACTCTCCTGTGCGTCTGCCTAATTGGATTCCTCAGGTGTGGCGCTGGCGTGGCCTCTCGACAAGTACGAGGCGCTCACCGTGGACACCTCGCGCGTGGCTGAGACAAGGAAGTGGGGGAGGGAGCCCAGAGAAGGTTCGGAATATGGTGCAGCCAAACCACCGACCAGCCCGACCACCACCAGTACGGAGGCGACGGCAAATCAGCCAACCGTGAGTGGGGTGAAACGGCCCAGGGAGACGAACTGGAGCGCGGACAAGAACAAAGGGGAGCAGGAACCGGAGAACCCGTGGCAGGTACGGTGGTGTAGTGGGTTTTATGTTGATGTTGGTTTTTGTGGTGTGCCTACTGCGCTTTGTGGACCATGTTGATCTGCTCATGTCGGTGTCAGTGGTATGTATGCCTGCGGCGGGCGTTGTGGGGCAAGTTTGATCTGTTGTCGGTGTTCGTGGTGGACTTGCTCCGCGTTGTGGGGCCCGTTGGCTACTTGTGTAGCGCGCACGGAACTCTCAAGGATGTCGTTGCGAGTCGTACAGCAGAAAGTGCAGCAGAGAGCGCGAGGGTGGAGGGGTGCGCGAGACCGGTGACGCGGTCTCAGACCTATAGAGTAAATCTTGAAACGACAGGACCAACGCGTTTTTTAGGCAATATACTGCTGAACCAAGCTAGTAAACGTAGCTTTTCGCAAGGTGTGGGCGCCATAATCTGTTACTACTTGCCCCTTGCCGCAGATCGCGGAGAGGCGCTTCAACCAGGCGCTCTTCGCCCGACTCCGGCCGAAGGGAGGCTCCTCCGCTCCGAACGGGGGGACGTTCTGCGTCGGGACGTATCACATGCCGTGCTTGTTCAACATCCGTCCCGTAATGGTCATCCACACCTCTCTGGTCATCAAGCACTTGGCGCGCTTGGCGGGTTCAGACCCCCTAGTATTCGCGGGGGACTTCAACTTCAACCCGGACTCGGAGTGCTACAAGCTTGCTGTCGAGGGTAAGAAACAAAAGGCAAACTAGTGAAGTCGCTGTCGATTTTGTCAAGTTTGGAGACCCTCCCGCGGTGCTGACAAGGCTTCGCAGTTCTGTTTGTTCAGGGCAAAGCGTGGTTACTTGGCCGTTTTTGTTAACTCTAGCTTTCGGGTGGGTAAGGTAAGGTCGTCAGTATGTCTTGCAAGCTTTTGTACGACATCATACTCTAGCTGAAGGGCTCCCGGCCGCTGTACATACATGTACATTGCCGGTACATATGGCGCAGTTGGTGCCATCCACTGCTGCGTATAAGAGTAACAGTTGTTCTTGCTCAGCGTTGGATCGTGTTTGCCTAGATGACCTTCGTCTTTGCAAGGTCTGGCGAGACTTGCCACCTCTTGAACCGCTCGCAACCCTTTTCGTTCTCGTTATCTCGCAATTGCGACGGTGTGAACCTTAGCGCATAAGCCGCGACAAACAAAATGCTTCACATGTCAACTCTACCTAGCCCGACTTTGCATGGCGCTTGCGCCGTATTATTGTCGTCTCGCGACGCACTGGCTGCAGGGGACCTACCTTCGACCAGTCTCGACTTCCCCGTGCGGCCTGAGTGGGAGAAGGACTGGGTGCCAAATACGGGAGTCAAGCTGGCCAGTGCCTACAAGCAGGTGGAGGGCAAGGAGCCGGACTTCACCAACAACGCCAAGGTACGGACGACGAAACGGTGTTGCTGCTCGGCCACCGACTGCACCAATATCAGCACATCAACGGATATATATATACATATATTTTTTTCAAACCAAAATGACGGTGTACGAGTCTGGTAACAAGCCCAGTTCCCAGCTGCTACCCTGATATTTGTATGTGCTTCTGGCATTGAGTAATGTAATACTTCGTATTGTTGTACGTGCCTGGTAAGTCAGCGACTGGTTGTTTTCCCGACGTCAAGTTAGCGGCATGCATGATTCGAGACAGCGGATTGTGATGGACGGCAGCTCACCATGATACCGCACGCCGTCGGCACGGACACTCGTGTTTATTTATGCCCTGTGTTTTGTCAGGTGGAAGATTACGACCCCTTCATCGACACCTTGGACTATGTCTTCCACACCCCGGGCATCAGAGCGGTCGAGGTAACAACCCAAGTCACGTTGCCCTCAACATACATCAATGGTGACGTATTAATATTCGTTCCTTTCGCCATGCCTCAAGGGATGTCCACGCAGAGGTTTAGCGTCATCCGCAGTGCGTTTTTTTCTGACTCTCGTGTAGACCTTGGATTTCGATAGTCTCAGGTCGTGGCGAGAGTATATATCGGCATGGGCTTTTTCGACGAAAACAACTCGGATTCCAAAACGTTCAACGTCTGCAAGTGCGCTGCAGGCTCCGCAACACAATTGCCAAATTTTGAGCCCTTGCCCTTCGAAACTGTTGCGAAAACGCCATTGGAGTGCATATCACCTTTGAAGCTTGGCCACCTCGTAAGGATTTGTGGTGGCTTCTGGCTGGCGACAACGGCAGGTACCCAATAGACTTATGTATCCACGGTTCCGTTCTGTTACCGGTATACAGGCCCCGAAACAGCTCAGCTCAGGGTAGTATGCGCACGATGTGGTTTCTTCGTGTTGCATTTTTGCTGACATCGTGCTGACAAAGGCCTTGTGTCGTCTGGTTTGACCATTGAGATCAGACCTGACCGTCGAGATCCCAGCTGGCCATCGAGACTCGGATCTTACGGTTGAAATCTAACCTGACCGTTGAGATAAAACATTTAGAACGTCGTATGTACCGAGCGCAAGAAATAACCGCACAGCTTATCTTGGTAGGCACGCCACCAATTCAAGCCCATTTCCTGCTCAGTGTTTTAAAGGAGCTTTGACGCTGTCCTCAGGTTATCCCCGCCGGTACGCCCCCCCCATCCCTCCGCCCGTGGTGTCGCAGGTATTGCGCTTGAAACACCGGGACGAAGTAAAAGGTCCCTTCCCCATCGCCGAGGAGCCGTCAGACCATGTCGTCCTTGCAGCAGACTACCAGTTTAACCCTTTGGTGGTTGACTGACGGGCGGACTAACGCTACGTATGTCTCACTGACGCGTGAAACATGCACCAGTATTACAGCAGTAAAATCCTATTTGTACGTACTTCGCTCGTTCGGGTGCGCGATGCATTGGCATTGGCCTGCACCGTTCTTAGAGAAGCAAACGTGGGAGCTATATCGTAGTGGGGGTCGTTGTGTGACGCTTGTTGTGCCATGCGTCGTTAGAAGATACCTTGGTAGTAGGGAATGTACTCTGATAACGGAGCACATGTTTTTTTGTTGAACAAATCAAAAATAGTTTGAGGTACGCAGCAGTTGCGTGCGGTGTGGGCGCTCGTGGCGGTGGTGGCAGCAGCAGCTTCGCCTTCGTGAAACACGCATGCGCGGCAGCTGACGGACCACCGCTTGAGTTGCTTAGAGTTTCAAACCTCCAAAGGCGTGTTGTGGACGCCATTGCTGTTGTCGCTTGTAGGACATTATATTCAAGCACAATATATTGGTTGCGCGAGCTTGCAGTTCAGACTTGCTTGCCTGAACGGTTCAGCAGGATTAAGCTGTAAGTAAATAATAATCGGCCATCGTCAAAGTTGGCCTCTGACTCAGTTCTGCTGGGCGCGTCCTGTAAGCTCAAGTGCTGATGAGAGATGCTTAGGGTTGTCGGATGCACCTGTGTTCGGCTGCAGTGCCGACGGTGAGCCCTGGCGCATACCGCCGTTGCTGGTAATAGGGAATGCAATGCAGCTATTGGTGTACCACCGATGTTTGTAGCAGACAGAGCGTGGACATTACTGCACTAATACTGCCTACTCCGCCTTTTCTTGTGAACAGAGGAGTTATGCGCCGCATGTCAATAGGATGAGTATATACTGTAGTCACTACAGTAGTAGATGGTGGTCACTGAGGTAGATAGTTGTAGAATGTAGAAAAACGAAAAACACTACGAGGGTATGACACATGGTATGATACTTTTATCGTTCCGGCAAGCGTACTGTACGTAGTGTACCACTACTGTCTGGAATAGATTGTCCATGGAAGCATACGCCGCCATCGTGATCGAGGCCATGCGCGATTATTGCTTCACCCCACCCGACGACACACTACTACTATACCTGGTAGACTACTATAGATACCTCTGCAGTTTACCAAAAAAACAAAAACAAAAACTCCAATACAGGCTGGCCTATAAGCAGCCTCAACAAAACGCCTCGACTCGTATAATAGCACCAGAAACAAACAATCTACACAAGACACCGGAACACAAAGCAGGATGCAAAAACACCCCCCTGTTCCTCCTCCCCCCCCCCCCCCCCCCCCACCCACCCACACCCATCGAACGGCTCGATCAAGACAGACTACGTAGCTATCTATTCCTGAGGCAGCGTGACGGCAACTTTAACCCCCCTTCAGGGACCCTACAGCTCGCCGGCGCCATCTCCGCTAGCCTGGCTACATCTCTTAGCTTTCGCAACCGCTTCCGCACCAGCGTGCTGGCCAGCGAGCCGCCCGATCACGACACACTCCAGGAGAGAATTCCCGGCCAAGCGGTTGACGCCGTGAACACCACCCGTGACCTCGCCAGCGGCGAAAAGTCCGGGGATCGGGGATGCGTCACCCCCATCCCCTGCCAGCTCGCCCAGGGCACGGCCTTCGCTGTCGATACGCACGCCGCCCATGGTGTAGTGGATTGCCGGTGTGATGATGGCGATATCTGTTTTGGCGGTGTGGCGAGCAGGGGGCGGGGTCAGGCTTATGATGGCCTACTTCTCGTGTACTCGGCCGCATCCGTCACAAAATATGATACGAGCACAACGCTGCTAAGCGCGAAAACACCAGGGTGGCTTCGCTCGAAGAGCTTCAAAGCGACCACTGCCATTCACATAAAAATCAAGAGCAAGCCGCGGGCACGGAAGGGCCAAAGCGGAACAATAGCAACGACCAGATAAGAGACCCTGGCAGCAGCTATACACGTCCGCCACAATTAATCGTGCTCAGCACGCAACAAATGTGTACGTGCACAAAGCAACAGGCCGAAACAAAATGGGGGCGCAAAAAGCTACGTAAGTCTTCCACACATGGGATAGATAATATACTATACTACTGTAAGTATACAATCTAGATCACATAAATCATGTATTTGCCGTTACCAGATATTGTGCACGAGCCGTAGCATACAGATCGCACCCGCAAAACATTTGGGGTTAGATCCCACTCGGAAACCATGACTATACCATGCACATAATTTGCAGTAGATCAGGGATCTACATACCCTCAAACATCTAGCATCATGACCAAGGGGTATTGCTTCGCTCAAATGTCTGCAGATAATCCACCGTCGAACTCACAGAGCGGTTCCGTGGCCAAAAATTCCTTGGACGGGAAGACGGTCTTGCCGAAATCATCCGCGCGCTTGCCGTTAGCGGCTTCGGTGTACGCCTCCAAGGTGGCCGTGAGAACGGACGCGTCATCGTGCCTCATCATCTGCGCGGCCTCTGCAGCATTTTCTGCACGCCTAACGAGCCCCTTGCCTGCGACATGCACGAAGAGCAGGCGCGGCGATTTCGAAAGGGAGGGGAAATTAAATTAAAAATGGCATTCTGCACCTCCTAACCCTCGTGATGTACGTATCGTAGCGTGCCGTAATATGCTTTTTCGGGAGTTTTTTATATATTGTCCCTCCCCTCGCCCGATGATTCCCGGTAGCTAGCGAAGCGAATCAAGAGTAAAAGCTGCCTCATACCACTCTGTCTCAAAATACAAGGGAAGGTTTGTATACTTATACTTCATCAAAACATTTATTGTATTTCGGTTCAGATTGGTAAACATTTTCGCTGCACAAGGGATAAAAATACTTCCGAACTTCCACTCGTTCACCCAACCACTTACCCACCCAAAAAAAAACGTGTCCCCACCCCTCCCCTCCCCTCCCACCGAACACTTACTCATGTAGAAACCCAAGACGCCCGGGCCGAAAGCGTCGGCGGCCTCCTGGTCCAGGAGTAGGTAGGCCACCGTCGGTGCGATCCCTTCCGTGTCCTCCACCTTCTTGCCACCTTTGATCGGTGCCCCGGCCTTGAAGATGGCGTCTGTCAGGACCGAGCGCGTCGTGAGCTCGTTCGCGAAACGCCTCCCCTCGGCGTCGACCAAGATCCCGCCTGACCCCCGCATGGCCTCGGGGGCAAGGAACTTGGACAGGTTCGTTTGGTCTTCCGGGTCTACAAGAGACGTGGGGTGAATCTGATCCAATAATAAGGGGAGAGCGCGAGGGAGGAAGGGGGGGATAATATGAGTCAAGTAATAGGGCAGGGGGGGGTGGGGGGTTGTGAATCGGGGCAAAGCATTAAACGAGGAGAGGGGGGGGGGTGAATCTGAGTAAATAAATAGGGGGAGGGGGGGGGCTACTCAATAGGGGTGATCCAAATCATTACCGGGAGGGAGGGGGGGCGATTGTGTGCCAAGTGGAGGGGGGATTAATTTGAGCCAACCATTGGGGGAGGGGGGGTTAGGGGGGCGGGGGTGAATGTGACCCAAGCATTAAGGGAGGGGAGGAGAGGGGAGGGGTCTCGACGTGTCTACCGCCTACGTGTGAATAGCTATCGCTCACCATCAATATATCTGCCGCGTCGTATGAGGCAGCATTTGCCTACGGATGAGTTCGTCGAGCCGATGCCATGCCACTACAGTAATTACAGCACAGCGCGACGATACAGTTACAGTTTAGCAGGTACCGAGACCACGACAGCGAACGAGCGAAAAGCGGTATGTCGCGATGAAGGTTTGTGGGTGAACACCTGCACTTGGTCCATGTCGACCAGGGTAGCACCAGCCGCCTGGCCCAGCCTGACGCCGTCTCCGGTAGCCTGAGGGCCGCTGGTCGTGGCCAGGTGAAGCCGCTCCGGCGCAAACTCGGACAAGAGCGATCCCTCGGAGCGGTCGTACGCATACCCTGAAAAAAAATCCGTGTGTTTGTGTTTGTTTGCATGTTTGTTGATAGAGTGAAAAAGACAAGAGGCTGAAGGAAGCACGTGCACAGTACTGAAAGCCGTGGGTGTCACCGCAAGACGGGACGCGCTATGCCGTTCCAACCGACGAGCTTACCATTAAAAGTACACATACCAGGGGTGCACCACAAAAAAGACCAAAGAAAAAACGACACTACACGCGAAAAAGGTCACAATGTCGTAAGACTAATGAAAAACAAATCAATGGGGTGAGATTTATGAACAAAATCATATCTGTGTTTTTTGCTTGGTTTAGTATCCCCCCCCTGAGTACACGGTGCGCCGTCTCGAAAGGGATGCGTGGTCAATGGTCAAATGACTAAGGCAAGCAACAAATGAGTACGCCTCCCCCCCCCCCTGAGTACACCCCCCCTATCTGGGTCTCGAAAACGGTAGTGAAGTGTCGTTTTTTTTGTTTACGTGCATCCCTGCACCCCTGCACATACCGGCGTTAACCCTTTGGGGGCTTCAGACAGAAAAACAAAATCGCGAAAAAAAGGTGACAATTCATCGTATAACATCGGTCACGTCAATCAGCCCGAGCTTCCCGTGCAGGCGGTGTGTCCGCACAGCAATATCAGTGTAACGAACTGCACACACTACCGTAGTATGTATATATGCCACACGTGCGCAGGTTGGTGATCCTTGTCTTGAGCTGCTGCACGATCTTCCTATTGATAGTCGCTTGATAACATCGCTGTTATCTTTTTTTCGGTCGCTATACTGTAATCAAGATACACGGGGCCCTGAAGGAGAAAAAACCTTGCAAGTGCCAGCTAGAAACAGCAGCTGCAGTGCAAAGCTACTGGGCCAGCAGCCGCGCCACTACAAAAAATATGACCCATTACGGGGGACCATAGTAAACACTAGTAAATAGTGAGCGTGTTCAAGTGACCCCTGGAGGGGTACTCTGGGTCGGGGAAAGAAGTAGAAGCTCCACGTGATGTATATATATTACCGTCGTAGACACAAGAAAGGGGGAGAAACATGGAGTAGGCGATGGGAATCGCCCAAACCGTCAATTGCTCCACAGAGAAACACGCATATTTCCTCTGTGGAACTCCCAAATACCGTTACATAAATATCCCTACACCGAGTACGTGAGCACTCTGAACAAATAGGACCAAATGTTGAAACTAATAATAGGTAAATTCCTATTTAGTATGGTACAGGTTTTTGTGTGTACCGTCGGTCCTATTCGCTATGGTCCACCGTAATACATGTTGGACATCATGATATCACATGTCCTGGAGTCAGATAACATCACCAACCCAACAAGGGATCGATGAACGAATTGGCAAAATCAAAGCCTGTACCAAGTCTTTTAAGCCTTCCGGCCCGACGCAATAGACTTGGAACTAGTGTACGTGTAGTGTAGGGTCGTTTTCTGAGTAGTACCAGGGATAACTAAGGACCACGCACCTCCAGTTGTGAGCACCACAGCCGCCGCGGGCAAATCGATGTCTTCACCCTCCCCTCCTTGCCGGTACCGGACTCCCGTCACTTTACCGGCGTCGTCGGTGGTCAAAGACGTCACGTGAGCGTTGGTCATCACCGATATCTTAAGGGAGGACGCAAGGTACGAGAAAACAGCATACCAGCATATGTTTAGATGACTTGACGTCAGGATGAGGAGGCAGTGGGAAATGCTTGGTTTCGTTATTTTCCTCTTGAGCGCCATAAGGGGGGAAATGCTTGGTTATTTTCCTTTTGAGAGCGCCGTCAAAGAGCGGCTGCTGTATTACGCTATTGCGTGTTGTTAATATGTTTAATAGTGGTATATTCACAGTTTCCTCTTTTAATACTAACGTAGAAAAAGTAAAAAATAAAACATGCTAATTATCTTATTATAGCTGGAAATAAGCCGGCTAGAGCAGGGTCTACTAATAGTCCGTCCAGGGATCGCCCCTTTTTTAAGGGCAATATGTGAACTGTCAACAGGGATGGCGCGCTACCAGATAACGTATTTCCGCGTTTCTAGAGCACATGGAACCATATCAATTTCCGTTACATCCATCCGAGAATACGTTCATTTGGATCGTTCCAGCAATGTCGGTTACATGTTGTAGAGGATTGCATACACCTTGGCAGGCGTTATCATGAATAGTTTGGCTTTGGAGTGGGGGAGCATCGAGGCTCCTCTCTCTCCCTGGATGTATTAGAACAGAAAAAAACGACCCATTTCCAAAACAACGAACCCGCGGATTCGCACACCGTAAGGGCATGAACGCTACTGTACGCGACAGACAGCAAGCAGTGCAGGCCCTCCGGCATCTCGTACTTTCAGCCCAAATATTTTGAAAAGGCCGCTTCCCGTTCGATGACAACTAAAAACACCGCGTGCGCGCATCACAGCCACGTTCGCCGCCCTCCCTCTTTCTTTGAAATTGGAAACTCTTGGCGAGGCGTTTCTCACATCTTCGGGGTGGTCCTCGACATACTTGTACACCTTCTGCACGGTGGTCCAGCCCACAGGCACAGGGCGGCCATCCGCCCCCGGAGGGATGCGGTGCGTTCGAGGAGCCTGGCAACCGACAGAGACCATCGACAGAGACCATCGACAAAGACCATCGGGCGGCAACAAACAATGTGCAGAGAGCATGAGCGTACGCTCCTTGTTGCTGTTGTTGCATTGGCTCCCTGCCATAACCGAGCCCCTGGGCATGAGGGGACACAAGGAGTCTACATGGCAGGTAGGACAACAACACAAAAAAACTCAGTTGGGATCCCATAGGTATGAGCGGTCTTGTATTACACCCGCGCGCGGCGAGTATAGCCTTAGAGAATGCGGCCTATCATACTGCACGCCGATTGTGCAACACCGCGCGAGCAATGTCGAGAGAACATAGACGGCGACGGATGGTGCTCTGATCCCTGCGCTTCCCAAGCCAGCACCATGCAGAGGGGGGGGGGTGGAATGCATCGCGATGCTGTGCATTTAGTCCGACCCTGTCATATATGCAGCGCGTAATACTGACCTCACATACAGTAGCTGCTACTGAACAGAACAATAAAATCGTTGGGTGGCTATACTACTGTACTCGTGCAGCCGACCACCACGGGAAAATGGTATCACGTGTTCACTCACATCGTGTCCACCGCACTGAGAGAGGAGGGACAGGTCCAGCCCGAAGGTCTCCAACCACTCCACTGCCTGAAAACACGGGTGCAGGCGGACAATGGCAACGGCATTGAAATGTTGAGCCTCGCCATCATTTGTTTTCGTTCTCGAGCACGTGAGCCATGAAAAGCAGCCGGTGTTCTCAAGATAAGAGTACAAACGGCGAATCCGCGCTAACTATGTCCATCCCTTACCGATAGAGCTGACGTTTAGCCATCAGCAGGTAGACTAGGTGGCACAACTCAAGGGCATGTATGTGATGCTGCGTAGCAGACCTGTCTTGCCGCTAAAAAGTGGTAGCTATTATACAACACAGCGTGCAACCGGGATATTGACTGAAGTCTCCTGCTACTGGCATGGTTAAGTAAGTGTACATAGAGGGCAGCCGACTTGGGCCCACCTGCCTCCGAGGCAAAGCATCGAAAGTTCACAACTCTTAGCCACATAGGCGTATGAACCCCGACACTTTCCTCAGAGCGCCCCCCCCCTCCCCGCTTCATCTTTCCTCGTACACTGACAAGCCAGGATTGACCTCTGTGCTCTTACTGACCTCTGTACTTCTTTGTGCCAAGACATCCACCAGCTCAGGATCGCTCCGGCCCCCGCCAGACTTGATTATATCGGCCGTGAACGCTGCGATGGAATCAGGGGCGCCTGTTCCCTTCTGCGCTGCCGTCAAAGCTCCGTTGATGCCTGCGCCCAGATTTTGACATGCGCCAAGGTCACATCGCGATTATCATAGTTACAGTAGTTGCAAAGCTGTCAGGGGGATTCTTCGATAAAAGGAGATGCAACGAGGCGGGCTGCGGGCCTGAAAGATGTTGCCACTGGTCTTCACTACTTCGAGTATCAGTCCGGTCGAAAATATAAGGGATATTTATGCATAGGTACGCTCTACGGAATATTTGAAAAAAAAAACGCTTACGATCAGATTTGGTGCTGTACAAGTAGTGCTGTTCTGCTGGCAATAGGCTTGATGGTTGGCGGCTGACAGGCTGACAACCATTATTAGTTGTCAGTGCCTAGCCGTGAGAAGAATCCACCAATTCATTGCTTCGGCTAGCAGCAGGCTGGATGAGAAAGCGAGCCTCAAAATGAAGCCTTGAGGGAATGTCAATATCCCTTTTCGGTGGCCAAACACAAAAACACGAATAATAAACGATCATATCATCCCACGTATCGTATCATACATCCAGTAATAATAATAGCTCCTTTTTGCATGTCAGACGGCAACCGTTATCTGAATATACGTGGAAAACAGAACACGTCCTCAATAATAGCATACTGCAGTACCGAAAGTTCCATCCCCATCGCGTGCCTTGAACTACTACTGTATATACTACCAGGTATTAATAATGGTTCGGTTGCAACGACTGCTCAATTATGGTCACTTTTTAGAGACAGTACGGCGCAGCAAGCAGTATATCCTATTGCTGGAGTACGGCAAGGCCAGGACTCGATGAGATGTGCGACCACTATAAGCAATGTCCCTGACACTACCAGCAACCTCAACACCAGTGGCTGGAGCCGCGATCGCTGTATTTTCAGCAGTAATACGATACACGTACCTGATGTAGCCTTGGCAGAGTTGCCACCAATCCGGTTGCCCTTTTCCATCAAGGCCACCGTGGCGCCTGCCCTCGATGCCTCGATAGAAGCAGCCAGTCCTGCCAGCCCTCCTCCGACCACCACAACAGGAAGCTATTTGACGGTATCAGGTACCAGGTATGGTAGATCGCGGTGAGAGGCAACACGGGGGGTGGCAACAGAAACGAGGCACGTCAGGAAAGGCGCTCATGGTCATTAGTCATGGGTATTGGTCATGGTTAGTAGCCATGGTGCTGAAAGGGGGCCCGGGACGCTACGAAGAGGTGCACCAGCCATGCCTTTGCCTCCAGTTCTGAAAAGAAAGACAAGGATCGAGAAAAACAGTCAGCGCGCAACTGAATTATAGTGATGGAATCGGTACAGAAAGAACGTGCTGTGTTGCACCAGGTCTATGTTTGCCTTCCACGCCCGTGAATGTGTAGGGGTGCAGCATTACACATCTATTACACGATGCCTTTTACGCACGCTGTATATACAACAGTAGCACGCGTAGATTTGTTGGCCGTGGTGCTTCCACGAAATAGGACGCCACTCTACACGAATACGTGGGGTATTGCTGTATCATACCATCCCTGGCAAGTGTGTAAAGGGGTGATGTTTACACTTGAAGGAACACGCTCTGAAACACGGCACCATCCATCACGCGGAACATTGAAACACAGGGTCCGCAATCGGCCGTCGCGTGCATTCCGAGGCAAACCCCCTTGTATTGCTACGTAGACCGTCCGACCTGGGCTTCGTGATCCGGTGCCACCATGGTATGATACCTCCCAGAGCGTTCGAAGGTGTCTCAAATGCCGTTGTTGTTCGTACTGACTGCTGCGTGCGAGAACCAGATCGAGCTGACTATTATAGCCAGCACGAGATTGTTCTGGATTAAAACTTGTCTACGTAGTACTCGATATATCAATGTCAATACAGAGTATCGTACGCGTATAGGCTAGTATAGGCCCATTTCCACCAACCAAAATAAGCGTCGACAGCCGCCTACTGTGGGTGCGAGTGCCGATGCCGGACCATGCATTGCTACGCAGCTCTTACTCGTAGCAGCTCCTGATAGAGCAGGTGCGGGATGTACAGCAGGCAACGGTCAAAGTCGGGCTTTGGGTTCTTATTATACTGACTCGTACTATACGTACTGCGGAGCTGAGGCTGTTTAGTTTCAGACACATAATACTCTCCGCAAAGCCCTCACCAGCTGGACACAGCGCAAGAACTGCCAGCTCGGCCGCCACCAAAATCCCTCACCGGCGGCCGCCACCAAAATCCCTCACCGGAGTAACCGGTGGCGCGTACAGTAGCTATTCATAACCCTCACATTGTCCGCATCAGCCGCGGTGCAGTCGTCTTTCACCCCCACAGAGTGCATCGCGGTCGCGGTGGCCGACCTGATGTTCGCCATCAAGGCAAATGCCGAACGTGCTTGGAGCAAAAAGCGCATCTTCTTGTGTAGCTTCTGTGCGAAAGCAACAGCTGAATGTCCCCCCAAAATCTTCAACAACCCTTAATTCAGTGGTGATTGCGTATCCTGCCTCCTGCAGGCACACGTGTCCTCTGAGCAGTGAGCACGTGGAGTGTTCTGGGTTGCAGGTTGCAGGTTGCAGAGCAAAAATTGACCAAAAAAAATGGATAGGTATCACCCGTTCTGGTAAGGCCACCCATGACTTTATAAACCCATGATTTTGAATTCAAACTCTTTCGATCACGCACGCTGGTCACCCGTTCTCCGTCAACACTGGGGTCGCGAGGGGCGAACGAAACAAGTCCAGGGGGCTTCCTACCGATGTCTACGTTCGAGGAGCGAAACAGTCTTAATCTGGCAGCTTGCTTCGGCGACAAGCGTCGTCATCGGCGACTCATTGGCCACAAGGCTCGAACCTTCCATTTTGAGGTCAGTCCACAGGAGTCCACACTTACGTAAATGCTTCCCGGTATACTGGTACCAAGTGTACGGATAGGCCTCCCGAGGACCTGTAAGACGCCGTGCGACAGCTCTAGAACCAGCAGGCGGTATCAAATCGAACCCGCTCTACTACTGTAGCACTACGCGCAACACGCGCTACAACAGTTGTGTCGAGCGCGTCTACGTACTGTTATTATTTGTACATGTATAACTCCGGCTGGTAAATACGAATTATTTAATTCAAGGACTTCGATCACCCTCGTTCACGAAAGACCACGTGCCCCGAAAACCTAATTATCACCAGGAGCCTGCAGGAGCAGCTGCTACGACTGCTGTGCAGCAGGTGCACTTCAACGTGTAATCTTCAGGCAGCACCCAACGCACATATGAAAAGCTTTGAATGCTTGCAGCCTGTTATTGTGTCGAGCTACGCTGGCGTTCAACACGAATGTCGACATTACTTGTAGTTCCTTCCTTGCTTGGGTATCCACGCCCTGGGCCCGACAAGGGCACCTAAGTGCGTGCGGTATGCGGTATGTTCGTTTGGTCTCTTCACAATATGACAGTTTCGTGTCGTTTCGGGTGGTAGGTATTTTATAGGTTATTCCGCCGCTTTTGTCTTTCAGGCTGGTGTGCTGGTGGATGCCATGATGGCCCCTGGGGCCATCCCCTTTTTCCTCTCCCTGTTGGGACGACTAATACGATGACTTGAAACAATCTCACAAGGTGCTCGAACATGGCCTTTACGAACACTCTAGAGCAGTCGTAGGTTAGTGACCGATGGTACTAGCAGGCTCACGGGTACCGAAGTTGTAGGTTTTTAAGCTCAGGTATCGGAACAGGGCCTTGCTGTCGAGCTGAGAAGAGAAGGCGTGGCAATCTCATATGGAGCTTCTTGGGATGGTCGCTCTTTCGGAGTAAAGCTGTGAAGCAAGGCGCAACAGGGGTCCGGTGGAAGGCAGGAGGAGCCAACCACCGCTGATACAGCAGAGAGGGATGCTGTATCTCACCATCGTCGGAACTCTCCGACGGTGACACAGGGAGTAGGGAGGGTGGCTTCGAGGTGAGCTGTTCTCCAAATAATTCTTCGCGGTCAACAATTTTGGGGCAGATAAAGATGGCGGTACGTTTTTCTTTGACGGCGAGACGTTGAGTCGGTGTGAGTATTACTGCTGTAAAATGCAAGAGCTCCACCGCTTCGAAACCGTTCTTGAAGGAGGTCCGTACGTTTGGGTTGGGGTTGACGGGAGCGATTCTGTTACGGCCCAGGGAGCAACAACCTTGATGTATGTACAAAAGACAGCATGGTGGCCTGGTTGCTTCTGTTCCAAGCTTTCTCCGCAGCCATGCTCGTACCAATACCTGGTAGTATTGTGGCGAGGTGAATGCCCCGGCGTTGTATGGGGAGATAGTATTTTGCGATCGTGGAGGATCCTGCAGTCGATGCCGTGGAGCCGGCGTCGTCAGCTACTGCTGCTGTATGCTATACAGCAGTAGCTAAAGCCCTACGGTGTAACAGCTGTAGGCAGGGAGTAGCAGAAGCTTACGTCCTACGTACGGTGGGAGTATAACCGTACCCACCCCCGCCGTGTACGAGTATAGCGGAAAAAGGGGGGACGGACAGCAGCTAGCTGCGAAAAGCCCCAAGGAGGGAGCAAATCTTTGGGCACCCCGGTTGTGTGGATCGATGGGGGGCGAAAGTGCGGCCTGGCCGCACACACTCCACTACGGGGAGATACGTGGTGGGATGAGCGATGCTGTGGAAACGGTAGCGTTCTAACGGAGCAGGTACTGCTGTACACAGCAGTAGCTGAAAGTCCCTCGGTGGTGGTAACCGCGGGCACCCTCGCCGTATGTAGCGGAAAGGGGGTTTTCCAAGTCGCACGGCATTCATTTTGTTTTTGCCGTACGCGCTTCACTTCAGAAGGTTGGTTGTGGAGGCAGCAGATATGGGGTTATCGCACAGCGAGGAAAAACATGTTTGCAAAGGAGTTTCGCGAGAAGACGCATGGCCGCCAAGTTGTGCGCCACCAGCCGTGAGCAATTTGGTTGGGGAAAGCCGCGCGATGTAATATAATCGCGTGCCCTCTGCTGCGGGGAGTTTAGTGGCGGAGGAGCGGGTGCGTGGATATCGGGTGCTGACTGCGCAGCAGTACTATATAACGAAGGGAAAAGCGTCCGCATGGCAACAAGTCGAGCGGCTTAATAGCCGCACGCACTCCATGACAGCAGCAGCAGACAGCAGCAGGGGGAAGGATGGAGGGGACAAACGTGGATATCGCTAGCTGGAGCTTTTTTGTGTTTCGGCAACATCGCGGGGCGAGGGTTAACGTCTGGTCTTTCTGGTGGGTATTCGTGAGAATGATAACTTTGTTTTCGCGATTGAATACACCTGTCGGTCGAAATTATTTGAACAATGTTTTTGATCGTACGAATTTGGAGAATTATCATTTGCGACTGGATAGGATTTATGAATGGTATGATATCGTTCTTTCCGGGTAAGTCGCGTATGATATATATCGTTTTCGACGTGTTAGGGATTTCTGAATTATATGGGATTTATCGTTCTTCTCGGGTAAGTGGTGAATGGTATATAGGAGATGTATTGTTTTTCACTTGATAGGGATTTCTGAATGGTATGGAATGTATTTTTCAACGCGGGAAAGTCGTTTGAATGGTACGAAGGTGAATACCGTCTAGATCTATTCTGGATGGTATACCTAGCCCTATCCCCCTGGTAATTTTAGGAAGTGTTTTTTCATGTTCAAAACAAACAGTCCTTGTAAATCCAACGATCCGTTTCCTTGGTTTAGGCAAAACCCAGAGGTGACTGGTCGAACTGAAATTGATTTTGTTTTTTTAATGGTTTGGAGGGAGTGCGGTTACGTAGGTACGCCCTGAGGGGTGTATTCCTGTTGAGAGATATTATTGGTGGTTACTGGTTTGTTTGATTAATGCAGAATATCTTTTGTTTGTAACTATTTCACACCCTGTACAGCTATCGCTAACCGCTATCGCTATTAGCTGTGTATAGCTGTCCAGGGCATGTAGCTGTCGGTAGACAGCTAGCTGCGTAGCTTCTCGAAACAAGAGCTGTCTGTAGACAGCTAGCTGCGCAGATTCTCGAAACAACAACTGTCTGTAGACAGCTAGCTGCGTTGCTTCTCAAAACAGTAGCTGTCTGCAAACAGCTAGCTGCGCAGTTTTTTAAAACAATAGCTGTCTGTAGACAGCTAGCTGCGTAGCTTCTCGAAGAAATAGCTGTCTGCAGGCAGCTAGCTGCGCAGCTCCTCGGAACAATAGCTGTCTACTAGACAGCTATAGCTGAGCTGTCTGAAGACAGCTATAGCTAATGAGAAAGTCGCGGGATGAGCTGTGGCGTTGATGGGTGTTCAGTGTTTCGTTTGGTTTTTATTTCTGGGTGGCGTCAACTCTTGCGGAACCGTAGTATAATAGCTGTGTAGGTAGCTAAGCTGGCAGTAGCTGCCTGTAGACAGCTAGCTGCGCAACTTCTCAAAACAATGGCTGTCTGTAGACAGCTAGCTGCGCAGCTTCTCGGAACAATAGCTGTCTGTAGACAGCTAGCTCCTCAGCTCCTCAAAACAATAGCTGTCTGCAGGCAGCTAGCTGCGCAGCCTTTTGAAACAATAGCTGTCTGTAGACAGCTAGCTGCGTAGCTTCTCAAAACAACAGCTGTCTGTCGACAGCTAGCTGCGCAGCTTTTTGCAACAATAGCTGTCTGCAGGCAGCTAGCTGCGTAGCTTTTCGAAACAATAGCTGTCTGCCAGACAGCTGACCGCTATCGTAGCTGTACAGGGTGTGAACTATTTACTGGTTGCAGAATAAGGGAGGGTATGCATATTCATTCATGATTCGTTATTCTAACACCAGTATTATCTGCGAACTTGGTGGATTTGTTCGCAAGGGAGAAAAATGGAATATTAGATGCGTTCATATGATCAGATAGCTTTAGTAGCTGGGAGGGCTTGGGCTGTTCGTGGTAACAACACATCGATGTTTCTTTATCCGTTGGATAGGAGCTACTGTAATTCTCCGGTCCTTGGACCGGAGACTCAGAAAGCAAAATTCCAAAATTGTTCCCGATTTTCAAGATAATATGCGTGACAAAAGTGGCCCCAGGTTTCAAGTCAATCAGCGTGACAGAAAAGTGACCCCCTCTCATCATACCACGGGTACCCCCTTGTCCCCTCGACCCTCAAAGCCCGTTCTTGGCTTACAGCAGCGGCGTCGCGACAGTTTTTGCACGCCTCGACAGCCAAGCACACACCATGGGCCTCGGCAGAGTATCAGCAACAGAGGTGGGGTGTGTGCGACACGCCGAGGACAACAGCGCGAACAGAGCAGATCAGCATGCAAACACGCCGAGCACTGAGTGACCTTGGGGAGTTACTCATCTGTGATTGTTTGAACAGGGGGAGGGGGGGGTTGTGATGTGCTGCAAGGTCCCCAACACCTGGCATGCCAAGGGTATGCGGGTATGAGTACATGCCACGCCTCGCCACGAGTATGAGTACATGCCACGCCTCGCCACGAGTATGGGTTTATGCCACGCCTCACCACCACGCCTCGTCAGCTCGCAACAGAGTGAAATAATGTTCTCAGTTCTGAACAAAACGAGTATGATACGTACGTACAGCAGTCAAAATATGCTGACGGCAGTTATTTCCTATTTTCATGTTTTGGTCCGTGGCTGATGCCAAGCTTCATCCTTGACCGAGGCGCTCGCAAGCGTGTGTCGAGGAGTACAGGATAGACCGCACTCCTGCTCGTTGTTGGTGCTTGGAACTTGCTGATTCCGCAGCTTGCTGCTTCTACGCGGCCTCGAGTGTCGGCCGGCGATCGCTGGCGTATAGCACACAGACACAGGCAGAGCACACCACCAGCACAGATACCCGAGGCAGTTTAAACGCTGCTTATTTTATGCGAACAATAACGAGCAGTAAAGGGCAGGTATCCAGACCATTCGCTCTGATAGCTTAGCTGCTGCATCGCACATACCGCTCTGTCCCGAAATATAAGAACGTTTTAATATAGTTGCGTATTAATTTCAATACATTTTTTATATTTCGGGACGGAGTGGTACCAAGAAGAGCGTGGCAAGAAGCACTGCCCTTGCCTTGCATTCTTGAAGGATCTTGGGTGCCGTTAGGCATTACTTGTGCACGGATATATATGGGTCTGACGAACACTACAGCAACACGTAGCGAAAAAACAATCGTGCACGCTGGGGTGACAATTATTGTACACCCAGATTGTTATTATATAGGTTTTACTGTGTACTCGTACGAGTGCACCAAAAGAACTGTACTGCTGCTGTGTGCTCGTAGTGTACCGAGAATCCTGATCCTACGACCGATACGTGGGAGGACGGTTCGCGCTTCACACTCAAGATTTACGGTTCGCGCTTCGCGCTCTCGGCTCTCGGCGGCTCCGGCGAAGAGCTAATTATATTTATTTCTGCATCTTGTGGGTGGGAGCACGGTGCTGAATGGGATCAGATCCGGGTACGAAAACTTTCACCCAGCTGGGTGGACGGATTTGTTTCGCTGCAAGAAATGTTGAAAGTACGAACGACCACACAGCTATTATTATAGTCGTCGTAGTGTGGGTGCCATGCTCTCGACCCAACAGTAGTACACAATGAGATACAGATATCTTGTGACCTTGGGGAAGGGGGAGGGTGTGGGTGTTGTCTTCCCACATTGAACCCGTTCTTTCTACCCAACCACATCAGTACACCCAGTGTCTTGTCCTGATTCCTAATCCAAGAGAGATACAAATTATGTGATCACATACTGCTGTGAAACAGAGAAAAACCAAAACAAAATAAACGCAAATTATTGGGTAAAGCAAGTGAGATGCTAACGTACCGGGTACGAGAACACAACGACACGAGCCGAACCGAAAAATAAGAACAAAAACACAAATAAAAAACGAATGATGAAATGCAACATAATACAAATGACGCAGGGAGACAGAAGCGCCCCTACAACAGTAAAAGGAAAGCACACGTACCCAAGAGGAACAGATATATAACTGAGATGCACGGACGGAGCAACACGAAGAAGAGGAAGGCACCGGCATAGGGCGGTAGCAAAGGGAGAAACAAGGCAAAAAGCAAGAAAGAATACACTACACTACCGGCCCACTAATAAGAAAGTGCCCCACAAGAAACTCAGCCTAAACATTACGGGGAAAATAAGAAAGTCGACAGCTATTATACTGAAGTTAGTGTGCGACACACCCCTTTCTCAAATAAGAACGTCAGCCTAAGCCCGATTTCTGCTTTCTTATGAGCGGGCCGGTACTGTACTATTAATAGAAAAGAGGAAAAGAGAAAAATCGTCCTCAAGGCGATGATAATAACAAGTTCCCGTCTCTGCTACAAAACCGATACAGGGACCATGTCACACCTTCTGCCATCTCCTTCCTACTCTCATCCTCCCCGAGTGGTGTCAGGAGCCGGTGCTACCTCTGTCGCGCCCCCCCCAGTGAACAAATAAACAAGAAACAAACAAACAAATTGAAACAAATAATATAATTAAGGGCTACTATGATAGTCGAACCGATACCTTGCCGCACGATCTACCATTTCGGTTCTGCATTCATTCGTCGACAGCGGTATCAGTACAGCCGCCCCTGCCCCCCCCCCCTCTCCTTGTGTCGCCTCTCTCTAGGCGTCTTCAGCTGCATGCCGTAGCCGGCTCCTCTCGGCTTCGGCCCTGTGCCACCTCGCCATGAAATGGCCCGCCGCCTCAACGACCCCCCGATACCTCACCCCGCTCTTCTTAGCCGCCCTCTGCAATGAGTAACGTCTCTGCTCCGAACAGTAAAGGGGAGCTTTCTGTGGAGCCCTCTGTTGCTCGAAAAACCCTGAGGTCATCTGCTAGACATTGGGCCCTGGGTTATTTTCTAGTCGGTCAGGTCCCGGGTTCGTCCGGGTCAGCCGCTCATTGGTCGTGCGCTGTACGGCCTCCGCAAAGAGGAGGCGTCGTTTGCGGATGGTTGTCTCAACGCTCACGTATTGTGCCTTCTTGAGAGCCTTGGCTGACGACATGATGAGATAGTCGATGCGTTGTCGGCGCTGGAAACCAATGATCCGTACGAGGAAGTTGTGGTTTGCCGTTCGGAGCTCAGCGAAGTGCTCCTGGCCAAGGGTCCACGCCACACACCAGTACAGCAGTGTCTCCATCACCTCGGCCTTTAGCATGCGCACCTTTAGAGTGAACGGGGCATCCGCCATATCGTACAGCTCCCGCTTGAACCGATCAGCACCTCCAACACTCTCATTAACAACACTCTTCTTTGACGATAGAGTGAACGCGGATGATACTCATTCGATTGTGATACTACTGTAACACATTGGACAAAACTTGCTCGATAATAACGGCCCTTTCTCAACACCTTATTTTTTAGTAAGACCGGAGACTAGCAACGCGAATGTTACTCATTCGATTGCGATACTAACACAATACGTATACAAAAGCCAAAAAGAGAGCATTTTCGGTTTTATGGTGTATCACGAGCGACTATTATTTTGGGTAATTGTAGCGTCTGGTAAAGTCTATGTTATGCGGAGAAGGTTTATGCTATATCGCTTTATCGTTACGATCTGTGTATCTACGGCGGTAGTAGGGGGCAAGAATACGTTTTTTGTCCGGAAGACCTCGCGATTTCTGGTATTAAGTATTTCGCCTTAGTTTTTGCTTTTGAGGCGCGGCTGTTGTAGTCTCGTACCTGGTATGTGATTGCAATAGTTTGTGAGTGGGAGTTTGGAAGAGGTTTTCGCTCGTTGGGACGGGTTTCCTCTTGCCATTTTCGTTGACTTTGGTGATGGAGTCGATTGAGTTCTATTGTTGATCGTCACTCTGTTGCCACTGTATTGTAAAGAGCCAGGGAGGGTGTTCGTTTGGTCTCTTCACAATATGACAGTTTCGTGTCGTTTCGGGTGGTAGGTATTTTATAGGTTATTCCGCCGCTTTTGTCTTTCAGGCTGGTGTGCTGGTGGATGCCATGATGGCCCCTGGGCCCATCCCCTTTTGCCTCTCCCTGTTGGGACGACTAATACGATGACTTGAAACAATCTCACAAGGTGCTCGAACATGGTCTTTACGAACACGGTACAGGCGGGATGAGGGGCGACATAATTTTCTGATCACCATCCGACGAACACCTCAAACACTAACTTCCTCCACGTGCTGCCCCGCTCGCGCTTGTCTGATTAGTCTCCTCGGCGACCTCAATGTGACGATATGGCAGACACTTAGTCAACCAAATATGTAACCTTATTTTGCCGTCCCCGAATTCCGAAAAAACAACCATCAACCTGGTAGTAACTACCCCCCTCCCCCCCTCAAACAGCCTCGAACAATAATTACTTAATTGAATACTGCTGTCCCCTTGTTTTCATCCGACGAGCAGTTTCATCCTACTGAAGATGCAGCGGTCTCCGCCAGCGAGGACGGAACGGCCCGCGTGTGGGACCTCAGCAGCGGCAAATGCGTCAAATCTCTGAAGGGGCACAACAAGAAGTTCGAGGTCTTGCGCGCATGCTGGGCGCCCCCGGGAATGGCCGACGACTCCGTTGCGATTGCCACCGGTTCGGCGGACGGCACGGTGCGCCTGTGGGGCATCCGTGGGAGCGATGACAGCGGTGGCAGTGGTGGTGGTGGTGGTGGTGGCGACAAGGAGACCGGGGTAGAACGGTTTGAAGCTCTGAAAGTCATCGGGCAGCTGCGGCACCGCAATGAGGCGAAAGGACTGGACGGCCAAGTGTACTCTTGTCAGTTTATTGCTGACTGCGGCAACGCAAACGACGCCGCATCACCCACTTCGGGAGCGCTGCGCCTCCTCACGGCTAGCGACTCCACAGTGCACCTATGGGACGTGGAAACGCGTAAGCGGGTGGCGTCTCGAGCTCTGTCTAAGGTGGGCGACCACTCGATAGGCGGTGAGCGGAATCCGGATGACGTCCCCTTCATTTTCGATGCTAAGCCCCGTCCAGGCTCAGGAAGCTCTACCCTAGCCGTCGCGCTCAGCGACGGCACCGTGCGTGTCGGCGACATCCTGGCCGGGGGGGGGCAGATCGAGGTGCTCAGGGGAAGGCCGAACACCCACCTGACAAGCTTGGCATGGTCGGAGGACGGAGCGATCCTTGCTTCATGCGGGGGAGACGGAACGGTCACCGTGTGGGATACCAAGACTTGGACGGTGCGGTCGGAACTGTCCGGTCACTCCCGACCTGTGTACGGGGCGGCCTTCTACCCTGGCGACGGAGAGGGCTCAGATAAGGCCAAGCCGAACCTGCTGCTGTCATGGTCTAGCGATGAAACCGTTTGCGTATGGGATGCTGGCAGTGCGCGCGGACATGGAACTGCGCCGTTAGTGTCACTGTCGACGGAGGAAGGGTTTCCCATTTATAGTTGCTCTGTCTCGCCAGACGGCAGGAGGCTAGCCGTGGCCGGAGGGGGCGCAGGTGGAAAGGCGGCGGGATTTATGGGTGTGCCGATTAAGGTTGTGTTGCTGGATGACGACGCAACGGGAAGTGATGTAAAAGCAGACGGGGGCGGGAGCTCGGATGCGCTGTCGTAGTACGTAGCCTAGCTGGGTGAAAGCGTGAATGCATTTCGGAGGCGACCGTTTTTTTTTCGACCGAGGGTATTTAAGTCTGTAGGCTCGGCGCGAGACGTGAGCAATAAGCAAAGCAAAGCAGAGCAAAGCAGAGCAAAGCAAAGCAAAGCAAAGCGAAGCAATGTTATGCAATGCACTGCAAACCAGGCGAAGCGAGAGAACGGGAGGTGGATGCTCTGCTAGAACGGTACCGACGTCCTCGCGATCCGACACGTCGGAGTAGTGAATGATGGTGGATTTTGAGGAGAGTCGTTTTGACTTCTTTGCGACATATACGTATTTGGTATTTGGTGGTATTCAATGATACGAGCCCCGTCACGTAACGGGTGAGCTAATACATAAATGAACATACGCCACAGACACTGCTGTAGATCTGTAGATAGAGATGCAAGAGGTGCCCGCAGTTTTCTATCACATCAGTACAGTTTCGCAAGAAGCGCGCCTCGCATCGTCTCAATGTACAATTGAAACCAATGACCATACGTAGCGACGACAGACAGGGAGATCCTCGTGTCGTTCGGGACATCGTCAACTCGGCCGCTCGTGGATCGGCCACGGGGCGAATAATTGTTACCCACGCCCAAGGAGTCTCGACGGATCGAAGACCTCATTTAAAAAAAACACACACATTTTCAATATTTTTCCCGTGCATAATCGGGGTGGAGGACTCGATTTTGTTTGCCTTACCGGCGTGAACCCGGCACGGAACACCCCGGCATTATAGGGGCACCAAGATAGAATCAGGGGGCGTATACCCCCGATTGGTGATGTTGACCTTTCCAGTTTTATTTTTACCTTCACATACTCGTAGCGTGTAGAGGGGAGCGGAGGGCTCCAGACTATCTGTTTTTGACTGGCTTTGATCGCTTTACGGACCCTTCGGGTTCCACTTTTATTTCAGTATACCTTTTTTGGGTAAGTTAGCCTGTGACCACGGGAATCGACCGTGTCAAGTGTTGGATTAGTACGGACAGATGGAGGTACTGGATAGAGAGACCGGCACGGTTTTTAATGTGAAGACAACAACAACAACAACAATTATATTCGCCCTTCCTTTCTCTCTCCCTCCTATTAATATTTGTAACTCAGATCCGGGGTCACATAGCAGTCTCTTCTCCCCTCTCACCGCTACGGTTCGTGCCTTCTTTTTTAACGCGAGAAGCCTTCAGCCCTTTCTTCCCTCGTCGACTCGCGTCGAATTGCGGCTACCCACGCTACGTGCTCTCACCAGTTGATTATTTCATTTTTCGCAAATAAAGAAATTATCACCACGGTGGGATTTGAACTCACGGAATCGACTCTAGCAGCATCCGAGGGTACGACCAGACCAGGCGACCGATACGTAAAAAAAACACGTTCTCCTTTCCCCTGCCTCTCCACCATATCATAGCGCGCTCCGTGCGAACATTGCCGGCACGATGCCACATAATAGTGCATACCGTCTGTACTCCCCACCAACACTGCCAGGCGTGGTGCCGAGGTGCATGGGCAGCACACAGAGGTATAGCCTGCCCATAGGGTACGTACGTACGCGTACCGCTGCCAGGGGGGTATCCTCCACATCTAATGGCACCCTACCTGTGCCTGCGGAAAAACCTCTACATATATCTGATGACATTCTGATGCGATCAATGGACAACCCATGCGCCCAGAGTTTCGCCAGACGCTTATCATGGGGAACTGCTGTTGCTGCTGTTGTTGCTGCTGCTGCTGCTGTCATCGACGTGCCCGCTCACGGCGAACCTTGTCCTCCGCGACTTGCAGCTCTAGACGGAGTTGATTAATCCACTTGTCCTTCCGTGTGATCTCAGCCTGGGCGGTGTTGAAGAGGCAAGATATGTTCTTCGCCAGCTGCTCATTTTCTTCCAGCAAACGCTTTTCCTGCGGCATGATGATCATTATTATCATCATTATCATCATAAAAGTCAGACGCGGAAACAGGTGGTTTCGAGAGTTGGTTCCACAGCAGCAGTAAATAGCACTGATGCTATTGGTGTAAAAGTTGATATCTCAAACTTCGAGTTGCAATTGCTAACAAATACGCCAGCTGGGCTGTGAGTTCGACCACATCGCGTGGTTCTCAAGTTCGCAAGCTGTGTGAATAGACTGACTGCACATACGATCGTAGTCGGTCGGAAGTTCCTCGAGAAGGGCACAATATACATGCCAAACAAATGTGTCGAAGTGCATGTAAAATCAAGTGCAGTGTAATGCAAGGCCAAGAGCAGTAGTCGCACGCCACGGGACAAGGGCGCTTTTCAAGAGTGGATCGTACTATTAATAGTGCGGGGTGTAACATCTGACATTGCATGCAAAGCTAGAGCTGTGCAGAGCAGTGTGTATTATCTTCACATTATGCCGATTTGTCCCACCCATCGACATCCAGCAAACCCAGTGTCCGTGCTGATGTTTCACCCTACGTAGAGAGATACAAGCTTTATCGTCATAAACTACGAGACATATATATCGCAAAAAGTAGTACTCGTATATAAGAAAACTAGACACCGCAATGCCAACGTGCTGGATACGAAAGGCACAACATATAGAGGCCAGCAAACTATTAATAGAAAAAAGCAAATAGCAGGAAAGAAAGAAAAATAAAGAAAAGGAATAAGAATATGTGACAAAAGACAACAGGTGGCAACATTTGCATCGGGGGAACCGAGAACAAAGAACAGAAATCAGACAGAGTCCGGTGATGTGCATTTGTTGGACATACCATGGGGGACACCATGGACCCAAACATGGTTAACCATGGTGAAAACCATCGAAAAAGTGCCCCATGGAGTGGACCCTGGTGTGGACCCTCGGGTACAGTCCATGAGTCCATAATGTGAACCATGGCACATCCCATGGCATGCACGTGACCCGTGGTCTAGTCTATGGTGCATCATGGAGCATGCCATGGTTTATTCCATGGTGCCCGACGATGCCAGGGTGGACAGTTCCTCTATATGGGTCCACCCACAATATTTTCTGCACCATGGTTCGAACCACGGATAGATAATGATAGGGTGTGGGGCGTTCTATGGTGAAAACCATCCACCCTGACCCTAACTCCATGGCGGTGCATGCTCACGACATCATCCATGGACGAATGATACCACCATGGGTTATGTGGCTACAGTCCTTGCCACGGTACTACCTATGGGGTTCGCCATGGGTAGTCTACTGCAATGGCGCACCCCATGGGGCATCCCGTGGAAAAATCCCATGGACCGTGCCATTAGGGCGATTGTCACGAGACAGGATAAGGTCCACGGTTCGACCCATTGTGTATGCCATGGGCCATGGGGCATGCGATGGGGCATGCCGTGGCGTGCACCATGGAGAAGCCATGGCATCCACCATGGGTCAGTCCGTGGGGTGAACAATGACGCACACCGTACATAACGGGGGTGGCGTACCCCATGGGTTCATCCATGAGCTATGCCACGGGTCGGGTGCCCGTGGGTTGTTCGATGCTTTACCATTATATAGTCTGCAGTATGGGCTGTCCAAGTATAACGTACAGTAGTATCACTGAGTCTCGCTACTCTGTTACTCATACATGTCTCGTTGGTAGGGAGAAAGGACAGTGACGACGGTCTACGATACTAATCTGGAGAGGGCGTCTTGCACGCAAAGGGATGCGAGTAGGGTTAGTCTTGAACGCATATGACCTTGCGATGAATTTAAAAGCAGCATCCGCGTACAGTACTCGTATTGAAATTGATCTATATAAGTACGACGTACAACTGCAGTACTTATAAAGTACCGGCTCTCTCACAAGAAACCTGCAATCGGGATGAGGCTGGATTTCTTATTCTGAGCGCGCGCGAAAGCACACTTTCTTAAGTTGCGCTTTCTTATTTTGGTCCCCGAGAAGACGTGCACAATTAATGGTGAGTTGGGCCCAGGTCAGTCACAGGAAGGGGTCAACTTTCTTAAAGCCTCGGCAGACTACAAAAGTTCTATTAAATATATATGAAGTGCTGTAGGCGTAGGCTGAGAGCTTTCTTATTGTTTCAATTTGTCAGGCTGACTTTCTTGTGAGTTATTCATAGTTTCTTACGAGCTGCTGCAGGTTAGGGGGGAGGGGGGAGGGGGGCCATTTTCGCATGCAGCTTGCCTTTTTCTGAGTGACCGAAAGCTCCTCGCCCAGGCTCTTCGCCAGGTTCTCTGAAATCAAGAGTTCGGCTTCCAGCTGCAGAGAAGTCACGGTAACGAAGTTCGGGCATGGAATAAGGGATTGCGTGAGAGGGGTGATAACACGTGCAAAGTCCATGTAGCCTCAAATGCATGCAAGTCAAGCTGGGCTCGTCAATTGCTTCTCGGTGTTCTCTTGAAGCTGCTGTGCTCGTAGAAAGAGGCACCTTCTTGCTATTTGACACCCCTCATCGTTGTGCGAAACTGGTACATATACACCCAAGGCACTCACACCCTTAATCTTCAGAGCATCCGCTGACGTGTCCAAGTCTCCATACAAGTCATCGTCCGCCATCTCGCTGCGTGCCAGCTGGGCGTGCACGACGATTGGTATGTATGGTATGTCGCTCGCTTCGTGCGACGTACCCATTCCCCAAAGGTTTGAATTCGACCGAATTTATTCCGAACAGTGTTTTTTAGGAAATAAATTCGGAATATCCGCAGGACTGTCGGAACCCGCTGTAATTCGGTATCGACCAGACATCAGGCAGGAGCGACATACAACATATTCTTCGACAACGAGCAGCAACCTTGCTTGACGTGGGATGTTGACGACTTTTCTTGCCGGGATCTTTGTGACCGCCTCGTTTGCCTACTGGTGAGCTACCCCCATGCAGCTGTTATGCCGCCCACGCGCTCGCCTGGGCAACGTTTGGTGCTCGAATGATTCAGCTTGCAAGAATCTATGCAAAACCTCAACGCACGAGTTCCCCCACTTTGTTTTTCACTTCCCACCACCACCACGACGACGATGATATCGAGGATGGTGATTTGCAGTACGATTGAGTCTGATGTGATGCGCCTCTCTGTGCTCCCTTTGCACTCCGTCTGCCGTTTCTTGTGCGGGTGCCCCCCCCCTACTGCTGTAGGGCTTTGAAACGAGAGAAGCTCACACCGACGCTGACGCCACCCACCGAGTGCCATGTCGGCGAAGGATTGGTGTCTGTCGTGGTGCCGGCTTACAACGAAGGGGACGGGATCAAGTTGACGCTATCGACCATCGATGAGCTGGCCCAGGCACGAGCATACAAGTAGTTGTTACTGCCTTGCCGCCGTGTCTGTATTGTGCTGCGACGATTATGAGTGCTGCATCACTCGCATGCGTCGTCTGCGCGTGTTGCCCGGCTTGTGGTCGCGTCAACATGTCGTCAACATGTAAACTGCAACTGCTTGTTCGCCTCTTGAAAACGTGGATGCCACCGAAAGAAGTGAGATACAGGCAGCAGTATACCTCCATCATACTCGCCCTTCGGCCTCTTCGGCCATGTCCATCATGCTGTACGTAGGCGGAGAGATACGGTTTTTGCCTTCTTGCTTCGTATCAGGTATCAGAGCAAGCTTACGTATGTAAATGTCGGCATGTCTGCATGATATTCGTCGTATATGGTAGCAAAGGATGGGTAGATATTGTGTGAATACGTATGTATCCTTGGAGCCTTGGAGTACCTGCTGTTCCTACGAATCCTGCACGACTCGTATGATATGTCTTTGTGTGCACTTTTTGCGGCGACGTCAGTTTATGTGTACATGTGTACTGCTGCTGCCGCTTATGGTATATACATGCTGCTGCTCTGGCTGCTGTCCGTGGCTGCGCAGGACAAGTCTCTGGTTGAGATCATCGTCGTGGATGCCGGTTGCAAGGATAACACCATGGCCGCCGTAGCGTCGCTGAAGCTAGACGTCAAGATCAGGTACAAACCGTATCATACGCGCAGCAGTATCAATAGCGGGCGCCCCCACACAGCAGCAGTACGTACAGGACACCTATTAATAATATTAATAAGAAGAAACAGGAGTTACGGTCCAGGCTGGATTTCTTATTTGAGAGAGGGTGCTTTCTACACTAATTTCAATATTATGACCCTCGAATTTCTTAATTCACTCAAGAATATCAGCCTGGATTTCTTATTAGCCTGTTTCTTATTAGGTGTCCTGTACGACTGTATATGTACAACGCCACCTTGTGCTTGAACTGTACCAGGTACTTAATAGTCCAACACCTTCTATACAGCAGTATTAGTAGCCAATTCCTATCTTGCACGTCGACCCAGCCCTAACCCCCGACCCGAACCCTAACCCTTCGGGGGGGTCGAGGTCGGCAGGGGCGGTCGCGCGACCACGCCGCATATTTTGGTGGCCATATTAAAATAAAACGGCCGGCCGAAAGGCGAGCCTTGACCGATCACACAGGTATATAGTAGGTGGTGTTGCGCGCGTTCATGTACAAGGTGGTGTTGTACATAGGATGGGCCTCTCATCATGTTCATGGCGTAGCGACAAGCCGCTCACAATGTCGCATTCTCTCTTGTGGTCCTCTCGATCTCTCGAATCACGAATCGCGTGTGATTCGTCTGTCGTCACAGACTACTGCTGTTCGTACATATCATATAATATGATACTTACCTGGTAGTGGATGACGCGGTAAATACAGACGAGACGATGATTGTATGAATATGTCCATTTCGCGGTACGATATCCACTCCTGCGTGACCGTGTTGATGCCACTGGTTCAGTCGTCGCCTTGCCGCGATGCAATGCGGCGTACCATGGCGGTGTGCATTTTTAGGGTATAGGTGCTATGACATCGCACCCATCCAATCAACAATCGCGTTAACCAGCAGCCTCACTGATAGACTCACTACGGGTATGAATAGCCGGTGAAGAGCACTCGCGTGAAGTAATACCGGTGTGAAAAAAACACCCACTTCCTGGTGCTCTAGGTAGGATATCAACCTTTTGCGATACTCTTATGTACCTTCTTCTACGGCTCTTGGAAACGTGTTGAAGGAGAGTTGAGCACTGAAATTCGCTTGTGCTTTAGTCTACTGTACTCACACCGCCCAGAACGTTGGGCACACACTTGCAGCGCTCCGCTGGTGAACATGCCACCTTCGTAGCGGTAAATGTGTTTAGCAGCAGCACCACCAGTGCGTCACCGGACTGCTTTGCTGTGACTCTCGTTCTTCCAGTAACCCCCTCCTCTGTTTTCCTTGCGGGTGCGGGCACAGCACGACGAACTCTGTGGGGGGGCGTGGACCGGCCATGAATGCCGGGGCGCGGGTCGCGAAGGGCGACCTTCTCCTCTTCGTGCACGCCGACACCATCGTGCCGCCTGCCTTCGACGTCACGCTGCGCAACGCCTTCCGCGACCCAACGGTCCTCATGTCAACGTTTAGCTTCGGCATCAACCGAGCCCTGCTGCGCGGCAAAGAGCCGTTCGGAATGGCCATGATGGAGAGAGTCACCAACTACAGGACGCGCAGCATCCACCTGCCCTACGGGGACCAGGCAAGCAGAACAACTTAGACGTCTCCGGTTCATGTTTTCGAGTACTGGTTGCAGGTGTCGGAATGAGAACGGAAGGAAACATTGACTTTGACTTGTGAGGTTCATACCATACGGTGGGGAGAGACCCGGGGCGCTAGAACGATTACTCGCTCACTCGCTCGTCAACGGCATGTGAATATGCCGAAGGGCGGTTATATATTAGTGTACTAGTGGGGAAGCTGCAGGACTGGTCATCGTCCGACCCCCAAGACCTAACAATCAATATTAACATGAATTAAAGTGTGTCGACGATAACTATTAATATAGATAAATATAACTGGTTCTAACGTATAAACGACCCTTTTCTCGCCCTGCAACGTCTGCGACCGTATGGACAATGTGATGCGGCATACAGGTATACATTACAACACTTAGGTATTGCAGTATTGTTATGTGTAGCAGTAATAGGACAGCTTGACTGCAGTGGCATCTCTTCCCTTGTCCGCATTGGCGCTATTTATGGTACGCTTGTGTGTAAGTTCCGACGGCCACGGCCCTTCCCGCGGTTGTTTCGTCCTCCTTTCGCCTCGTGCGCTTATTCCTGCCGGTGTTTCGCAGGCGTTCTGCTTCACCGGACACAAGTTCAGAGACATGGGAGGCTTCCCAAACATCGTCATGATGGAGGTGACAACAAAAAAAGGCTTTTCGTCACCCTGGCTTTATAGTGGCAAACCGGACGAAGATTGCCGTCGTTGTTGCTGTTGTTGTTTCATCGTCCGTGTTGCGGCGACGTTTGGTGCGTCCGGATGCGCGCTATTTAATCGCCGACGATTGCTGCTCCGCGCTGCTGCTTGCGCGGTTATTTCTCGCGCTTGTAGGTACTTCTATAGTATGACGTGCTAAGAGGTGCGGCGATGCATCTGGAAACACACCAGCAGCTTCGGCCAAAACGTTCCAGGGCAGCTTGTCTGTTTCGCGTCATGTTGCTGCCATAGTTGAAGTGGCAGCGATAGCTCTGCCCTTGCGAATTGCCATTGTCGGGTTAAAACGTTTACTACAGGCGGGTTTAGTCGCTCTATCTCATTACTTACGTGCGCTGACATTGTGCCGTCCTGTTCACTTGCGTCGTGCTGCACGCGCCAGGACTTTGAAGTGGTCAGGCGCATTCGCAAGGAGGAACAAGCTGGTGGAGGGAAAATTCTCGTCCTGGACCAAGCGGCACTATGCGCCCCCAGAAGGTATGTAGGGGTTGAACATCTTGCTCGTCGTCGTGTCGAATTTCACTCATGACACGTGTTCATCGTCGTTTCCAGGTTGGACCCTACCCGTCTTGCTGGTATTGCCGCTTTCGCTTATTATCCACGATTGTTGTAAGGGGCGAATCTGAATGCAGAGGGAGATGCAACGAACCATTTTTTTCCGCCGTTGTCAACGTACCGCAGTATCAGTAGTGGTTGCAGTTGTGCGGGTAGGGTGTACGTCGAGATGGACTACTATAGCGTACGAGTAGCGTACCTATACAGCTCTTGACGGCGGGCTGGCTGATCTGCTTAGTCCGACCAGCCCACGGCGCGCCGTCCGCGCGACGCACGCACGCTTCGGGTGCCGAACCTGATCGCAGCGTCTTGCCCCAACCTGCCCCGTACCATTCGCTCTATCGCACATGCGCGCTCGGTGCCTGACCTTAAATTCGGCGGGACTACCTATCGACTACCGACGGTACCGACTATCGACGGGGTTCAATTGCCGCCATGCCATCCTCCACGGAAATAGGTGGGAACAGCCAGGCAACAGCCCCTTTGTGAATTTTTGGAGAAACTGGGTGTTTTTGTTCCTCTATACGAAAATGGGGGTTTCGCCGGCTAAGATTTTCCGCATGTACTACGGCCGGCACCCCGACCCCGTCGTCGAAAATGACATCATCGTGTCTTAAGTCCGCAACGGCGGCTCAATACCCTACGTCCATGCCGCCGGTGCACAAAGTAGCGCAGACACCGATATCGAAACATGAGACAGCTTGACGCCCGACTACTTTTTTTGTTGACGGGAAATCACAATACAGTGCTGTTGGTGGCGTATTTACAGCAGGTAATAGGGGTTGCAAGGAAAGAGATGAACGGGGGGAGGGGGGGGTGGCATTGTAATTTGGCGTGGTTGGAGTGGAGCGAATGGGCGTAAAGCCGGATTCGCGGTGCGAGGCTAGAAGGGGCTATATGCGGATGTCGGAAAGCCCCAGATGTAATTTAGCGTGGGTGGGGTGGAGCGGGTGGGCGTAAAGCGGTATTCGCGGTGCGAGGCTAGAAGAGCCTATGCGGGTGCCGGAAAGCCCCATAAAGGCTGGCGGTGCCATCGTGTAGGCGTTGGTCGACAAGCGGAGCGAGCAGTAACATGTGTTGATTGTCCGCGTTGCTTTGGAGCCCTGCGTGCCGCTTTCGGTGTCGGTGTGGTTGCCATTTCGGTTTGGTTCGGTATGTACAAGAGTGTGGGTTTTGGCGGAATCGGTGTTGGGTGGAAGGAAGCCAGAGGATTGGCACCGTGGTGGAGCAATCATGATCATTTTGTAGTTGAAGCGTGGGCTTGAGTCGGGCCAAATAATGTTTCCGGCAAGTTGAGCACCTTGCTACTGCTATCGACGCCGCAGATCTGTGAGGAACAGCGGGTGCTGCAGTGCCTGCAACGCCCTCTGCTGCGGCGCTGTATTTGAGAAGCCGGGTCGTTAGCGAGTTGTGTTTTTAACAAGCGCGGAGCTAATTCCGTGCGTTGCCATCCACATTGGATGTCCTGATTTTTGTGTTACGCTTTTTGTTGGCGGTGTCGCATTGCCTGCGAGCTGGGCATCGCCGTTTGCGGCTGTTGTGTCCGGCTCTGGGGACCCGCAATTTTTGTTTGTTTCACGCGTTACCCACTTCATGTTTTGCTGTATAAACAGCAGAATATTGAAAATGGTGATGCTGCATGTATACAGACTCTTGGTGAGCACGGCTGGTTTTGGTTTGTGAATGAAAAGCAGTGCAGGCATCATATTCCTCAACCCCACCTGGCGAGAGGGCTACTGTTCGGCCCACAGTAGGCCCATAATAGGTAGTGGTAGGCCGACAGTAGATTTTGTAGTCGGTATGGGCCCCATGTGGTGGTGTGGCGATTAACGTGGTGAACGACGGCAGTAATGCTGGCACGTTGTGGCAATATACCAGGTATCCCATTTTGCTTTGCTGTGAAGAAGTATCTATTTATAGGTCCGCTGTCGGGTGGCCAGTTCGCCGTCGGCGATACTGTACAACGTCGTGGTTATGATGTCGGCAGCGTGACTGCAGTGCCCCCCCTTCGCTGCCCAAAACAGTATCGTAGCTCCGTCATTGACGTGCCATACTCGTAGAGGATTTCGAGGCGTCTCAACAGAAGCTATTATTGGATTTTACGGTACGTTTTCAAATAATCAATATGTGACTTGGCCACGGGAAGCGTGATCAAACGGCTCGCCGAGATAATCAGAAGTTTGCGTGTTCGAAATGTTTGCAGCCGGGAGACCGGCATCAATATGCCTGTGGGTTCACTTCTCTGGCATGTCATGTGTAATTGGCTACGGCATAGCGTGTCTTATTATTTGCTGTGATGTCCTTGTACTACAGTAGTTTGTTTCGGTGCCGCGGACCGAAGTCGGGATGGGTCTCTGAATTGTGGATTGCACCCGACGCCTCCGGTGAAGCGTAGTCGCGAAATGGACGAATTGGCGTACGGTCAGCTTTAGTGCCGGTTCCTCTATCAACCTCTGTATTCCTCTCCAAATAGCACTATAGCTCTCCCCGTCTTCTCACTCGGAAGCTGAGCCGGCTTAGGTTTCTCGTGAGGCGAGGGGGGGCACGACGATCACTCTGACACGATCTCCCCCTTCCCCTTCCTCCTCCTCCTCCTCCTCCTCCTCCTCCTCCTCCTGCTCCTGCTCCTGCTCCCCCGCGTGCGCCTGCTCCCGTGCCCGTGCCCCGTTTTCCTCTGTGTAACCTGCTGATGTCTTCCGGCGGCCTATCGCGGCTTACACATCTCTTCAACGCCCTCTCGAATCGTCCTCTTCGCTTTGGGCATTTACGCCGTCACGGTCGCCGGGTGCGCTCTCGGGACTCGGGGGCATGCCGAATGAACACCTCGCCCTCCTCTACGTCTCCGGGTTCTTCTTGTTGGGTATGCGACGGATTTTCCCTGCCGCCGCTGCGGCTTGCTGCTGCTGCTGCTGCTGCTGTCGCGCGCAATTGTGGCACCATTTGTGTTCGCGTTCGATATCTCGTTCGTCCCGGCTCTGGCTCGCCTGCCACCTTTCGTGTTTTGCGGGCGCCGACTCAAACGCTCCGCTGCTTGATTCTGCGGTTATCGGTGCTGCTGATCCGTGGTCGTTCGGAAATATGACCTCAATGCTTCAACTTTTCCTTGGTTCGCACTCCTTGTGTTCGTTGGTCGATTGGTTGCCTATCTTGTGATTTCGACCTTCAAATCTGAATTTTCCGCGCACATACGTGCCTGTAATTTCCTGCACGAACGCGTGTCGGCTAAAAATGCGTGTTGCGCGAGGCAGGTGGGAGGAAAAAGGGGTAGTGCGCAACTCGGTGCAGAACTTTTTCTTCGCCACGCTCTTCCTGGTGGCCAATCTTAGCCCTGACCAGATTTTCCGTTTGTACTACGGTCGACCGCCGCCGGAAATACCCACAAGCAACGTCGAAGACACGAGCTAGAAGGCGCGGGCGAGCGGATTCCACCGCTCGTTGCACTGGGTCACCTTCAGTGCTAGCAATGCAGTTTTCGCTCGATCGCGCCGAATTTGGGCACCGTGTGAAAGGCTAAATGCCGCAAAAGTCTTATTTCTTTCTTCTAGCGCCCGCCATTTTTGGCCGTGCTCGATGATCTTGGGACGCGCGTGGCAAGGTGGCCGTCGTTTATTTTGTAGTGTATCTCCTATATATAATAATGCTGTATGCGTTAATCGTCGGTGTCACATCAGCATTCGATAAAAGTAGAGCCCGGCCGGCATCGTTATGGATTCGCCGTTTCCTTTGTTTTGCCATGAGGGTGTCCGTCTTGTGGCGTTGGTTTTAGGCGAGCTATACCTATTTCCGGTATTGTATAGTGCTTGGGTTTGAATAGTATAGATAGTAGGGGGGGGCACGGTTTTGCGGCTGTTTTTGGGTTTTGTGGTTGTGCTGACTTTCCCGGCCAGTTTTTTTTTCGTTGTCGTGCCTCTGCAAGAGTTGTCGCGTTTGTACGACGCTCTCGCGAAGGGGGTATTTTTCATGTCAAACGAATAACAGGGAGGATTTACAGTACTCGTATATAGTCATTTGTGTCGGGTTTTCGTTTGTGGTCGTTGTAAACTGGTATATATTTCAAATTGTTCGGAATGCTCGTGATAGGGTTTCGATTGTTCCGAATGCTCACGTGGCGTTTCGACTTTTCCGAATGCCCATGTGGCGTGCTTGACGGTGGCATTAGTGGTATCGCAGTAGGCGAGCTATAATAGGCTAGGCGTTATGGATGTTCGGGTGCTTGTCAGTTCTGCTACAGTACAACTAGGTATGGCTCCCGACCCTACTTGTGTCGGACGCGACGGCGCTCGTCCTTCAGATTTCAACGTTCGCGTATGTGCAAGCAATGCGACACGTGGAGTGTAGAAAAAGGGGCAGTGGTAGGGGGGGGGGATTATCATGTCATGCATGGCCGTCGTCGTATGACCATAGACCCTTGGGGGGGAGGGCTTGTGTGTTTGCTACTAAATGCTTTGATGGCTTAAGGGCAGACAACCCTAAGCAGTTTGCGGCTTTTTCAAATGCATCTCCGTAACTGTTGTGGTGCGTTTTCTCGAGTGAAAAGGGTGCGCATGTCGGGGTGAGAGCTCAGGCGCTTTCTCTCCCCGCCAAGTGCCTTGTAAAGCCAAAGATGTGGCTATCTTTGAATGTCGGGCGGGGCGTGCCCTTGACGCACGCTTGTGCTTCTTTTCGGCTGAAGGCCTCCTACTTGCGAAATAGGACACCTGTCTACAGATGACCTATTAGCGGGGAGCTCGATGCCACACATGGCCTTAGCTTCTGCTCTTATAGCCCCTGGCAGCTGGATAAAGGAGAGCGTAATATTCATGATTCTCCAAGCAATGTATCGCGAGTTCACTGGCAACGCCCGTTTTCCAGACGCGATGTAGTGATGGGTTAAGGGTCAGTGTTTGGCCTCCCTTTAGAATGGGTTTCCCACGGGGTTCACTCCATTGCATCGAGGAAGATGCCTAATAAATAACATCGAAAGCTGCTGGTATTGCCTTGCCCCACGTATCATTCACTGCCAAGGCGAACGATGGATGGATGTGACACACGCATTCGCGTGCCTTGCTCTACAGCCGGCCTCCAAACGCGTCCCTATTTCCTTGCAAGGGCGCCCTCCCCAACAGCATCGCGGCCCAATAATCGCATCGCTTCCAATTAGCATCCCCACTTGACAGTATCACCGACAAGCAAGCTCGCCGCCGTCAGGGGTCCGCGGCCGCTTCTCTCCCCAACGTCTTACGGCAGACCCCCTCGCAAGCTATTTTTAGGTTCTACGTGTCGGCTCGGCCACCGACGAGAGAAGTCCGTGCTTCGCCTCCGGTTCCCCTCAGCGGCACAGCGGCCGCCATTGAAGGGTCCGCCGCGTCATCTTCCACCGCCGACCGACACCAAGCATGGAAGATCTCTTGCCCCCTCGAGGAGACCCCGTCTTGCTTAGACCCCGCTCGGCGCACAAGATAGTTGATCTCGGCGACAAGCGCGTCGCACTCCTCCACGCTCGCCGTCTCGAGCCCCATCCTTTCTCTCGCCCCGGGGCGAGGGGAAATGCTTCCCGTTTCGTCCAGGCTGACCCGACCCATCGATCTAGACCCCGACCCTCCCCGCGAACTCCTCCCGCGTGCAAAGCCCGGCGAACGCGTGCCTCCAATCCCCCATCTCAAGCGCCCTGGTGCTGTACTACCCCGCTGGTTTTCGCTCGAACCCGCCGGGACCTCGGAAGTTTGTGTGCTATTTTGATCTTGACCGCCGTGGGGGCTGTTGGCGCTACTACCGTCTCGCAGGAGCGCGAAGCAGCGGTCGTGGCGCGCACCGACGATTTCCGGGCAGGCACTCCGGCCCCTGGCGGCGTGGAGCCCAGCTAACGGCATGTGGGAGGTGCGCTTGGAGTTTTTCGTCCTGGAGATGGGCACGTGCGCGAGGTCGATCGGGATCGGTTGTGTCACGGCGCAAGATGCGACAACCCTTATACGCACAGAATGGCAAATCTTGTAGACTACTACACGTACAAATAAAACCTACACACCACGTAGCACGCGCGTTTGAATTACCACGTGATATCGAACGCAGCTTGCAAAAATTCGAGATTTTTTTCGATCTCGCAGCTGTGGTGTATTTTTAACTTTTATGAATACGTACAGACTGGCAATACATCTCGAAGCTGAGGGCGTGGACGTACTTTTGTTGCGCGGTGCCGGGGATGGGCGGGGGTTACATGTGTGCTGGATACCTGATTTGTGGTCATTGCTTGTACTCAGGGCATGGTTTTGTTGGCGGCGACCTCGTGAATCTCACCTTCCGACTCGCGTGTAGAACAACTCCGACAGGTCGGGCGTCACCCACAGCACCTTCGGCTTCGGCTTTCCCTTCCCGCCGTACTTCAAAACAGGAACTCCATCCACCAGGCGGGACGCAAACATGTCCGACAGTGGGTCCGCGTTCTTCCTCGACTGCGTTGGAAGTCCAACCTCGAACCTGTGGGCCTCTCCCTTGTCCTCTCCAGCACGAGCACTGAACTGTGCTTCATGTCTTTCTTCGTCGCCGTTTCGGCGATCGTTGATTCCGAATCGGGGGGTCGAAGCACTCTCAACTGCGACACCACCGTTCGTACGCCCCCGTGCCTCGGCACTCCCAGAGCCCCCCCCCTTTCCTCCAGGCCTTGTTTCTTCCGCGGCACTGGCCGGCTCTACGTCTCCCCAACGAAGCTTGTCATCCAAACTGTTGACAACGTTTTCACTAAAACGAAGCTTGGCATCAGGCGTGCAAATCGCGGTGCACACGGAACCATCGCTCAACAACGGTGCTGTTTTCGAAAACGCGCACTCCGCCGGGAGGTGGTTGGGCCGGCTAGGGAACGGAGGGGCTGGGGTTAGCCCCACCACGCGCTCATCGCCCAACCGTCGGGGCGTCGGTGGCTCGGGACACGGTGCAGCCTGTCCACCGCCCCCGGCTTGCGCTTCCAAAATCCCAGCGTTGTCGTATTCCTTCTCTGGAAAGTCCGCCGCTTTCAATGTTTCAGCATCATCGTCGCATGGCTTCTCTGTAAGGCCCAGCGCTTCCAATTTCCCAGCGTTATCGCTTTCCTGCTCTGAAGCGTGCGGTGCTTCCAATTTTCCGGCATCGTCGTATGCCTTCTCTGTAACATCGGGTGTCCCCACCTGTTCAGCATCGTCGTCGTGTGCCTTCTTCGTATCACCCGCCGCCCGCCTATCCATCGCCTCCATACCCCCCCCTGGTTCCTTGTCTCTATCTTCGCTGAGCGGTTTCTTTTCGACTGGACGCTCAATCGTAACGCGGCTACCGCATCGGGGGTAAGAAATCGCGGTCACGCGCCCCGGTATCACGGCAAACTGCGGGTTGAGCTGCCTTCTGGTTGGCCGGGCGATCGTCGCGGCGTTAGGCGCAGCACCAGCAGCAGCAATAACAGTAGACATCGTGTTTTTCGTACCGCGAGGTACCTCTGCCACACACACATCATTACCCTTTTCCCCTCCCCCCTCATAACTCTGGCCCTCAAATTCGCAGCCACGGAGCGTTACACTGGCGGTGCTCGCTACTGCTTCGGCGGTGCCCTCCTGCTCTGTACTCGACACGTATTCTCCCCCTCCGAAAACGTACCCTCTTTCCCTCCCTCTGTCCAACGTTCTAGTGTTGGACAAGCGTCGTTCTTGAGAGACGTAGCCTCCTCCTTCGCGTGCTACATCGGACCTGCAAGTGTTGCGAATCTGAATACTCGCGGTGGGGAAATCCGCTGCCGATTCGTCGTCCATGGCTGTTCGACCCTCTTCTGTTGCGTTCTGCAGTGATCGGGGGTGCTCTCGACGAGGAAAAGGCGGTGGCTTGGCGAAGGTCGTAGGCCTTGCGACGACGCCCGCCGCAGCAGCGAGGGCAGCATTTTCTTCTTCGAGGCGCTCTATTCGTTTTTCCCGCAGGTGGAGGTCGCACACTAACACCTGATCACGCACGTCAACGCCGAAAAAAAACGGCACAGCACATATTTATGGCCAAACGATGGGTGATGCTGTAGTTATGTCAGCAACACGGGAAGCGGGCGAAGTTTGTGGAATATATTCAAGCGCGTGTGTTTGCGAAACGCTTGAGGTGTTTGCGGGAAGACTTGACATTCCCAGGGAGATATCTCGGCGTGTGATCGATCGAAGAGGTAACGTGCCCTCGACCGAAAACGGGCGCAAACTATTCAATACCGCAACTCCTGCTTGCGCGTCCTTGCCTCGAAATCGCGTTTGATGGCCTCCACGGCCGTGCGAAGATCCCGCTCTGCCACTTCCGCTGCCACGGCTCTAGCCTCAGCATGCGCCATCTCCTCCGCCGCTTTATTTCCAGACATGGCCACCGCGTCCGCCTTTTGTCGAAGCCTGGCGTTGACCTGCTCCAGCTGCTTTACCCGCCTGCGGCCGGCCTGTTCTCCCTGAAAGAACGCAAGCATGTTTGTTCGCGCCCGGGTTTGTTTATGTTTGGCAACAGAAGTTTGGCGCTTTCCCAACAAGCAGTTGAGGTGGGAAAATGGCGGGAAGGGGCTTCTCCGGCTGCAGATGGTTGTACGAAAAACATGACGCCGATAGAGAGATCACCCCTCGACAAAACCGGAACTACCAAACGGCATCAAGGACACCAACGCACAACTAAGTGAAAACATAGCTACACATACGTAGCGAGTGCATGCGCTGACTGTGAGCCACCAAAAATGTTGCCCTACAGCCGGCACCCGTGCTACGTATGGAAAGCAATCGCTTGGTCTTCGATCCAAACTTCGACGTTTCTTGATAGGTGCCTATTGTGTACCAAAACTGTAGGTCTACAATGGACCTGTCTATCAAGCTCCTAATCCGTCGGAAAATTCCATCCAGCTTTCCCTAAAGGTAGGCATGAACATTTGTTATACCAGGCACAGTAGCTTTGTTTGATCCCTTCACCTGGGTCGCCTGTTTGGCTCCGCTTTACACACCAATAAGTATGGCAGCAAGAACAAAACCTCCTACGTACAAACAAGGAGGTCGGAAGAGTCGGATCGTTCGCGCCGGTATGGCCGTCTGTCTGTCATGCCTAGTCAACTAATAACTGGTCAGCGACTCACAGACAGCCAATGCGCATCCCTACTATTAATAAATGTAAGTATATAACATGGATGGCTTCATTGATCCCCCCACCTCGGCGGCCCGTTTGGCCATTGCATCGAGCTCGTCACGCTCCAACCAGAGCTCCCTTAGATCTTTTTGCGCCCTGGCCAGCTGCAGTCGTACCTTTCGCGCCTCCTCGACCAGAGTTTTGGCGCTTTGTTCCTCTACGCCGATGGTGCAGCCGAAAACAATAACAGGTGCATGTTTTACGTATTGTATACGCTGCGTATTTCGTACAAATATTTTTTGCACTGAAGAGGTTTTTGTGACGGAAGCCTTAAACGGCCTCGTGCTTCGCGGTCGACCCTACCTCGTGCTTCGCGCTCTGCTCTTGCCTCATGAAAACTACCTTTCACACTATTTCGTTTGCCGTCCGACAATGAATGTGCACCGTATTTTCATTCCAAAAACATCTGCGTATGGTACGTACTGTTATCGAATCCAATTAGCATACGTACTGTTATCGAATTCAATTGGCCCCAACTGAGACGTACCGAGCCGCTACGTGTGCAATTTACGCAGCAAAAATCCGAACCCACCCGGGGCAATCTTCGCCGCTCGTCGAAGCCTTTCGCTCTCTTCTGCTCGCGATTTTTCCATAATTTGGTCAAACAGCTGCCGGGGCGAATACACAAGAGACAAAGAAGGAAACCGTTAATGTTTGATATTTCCGGTCCACATGCCGTATCGACACTCAGAAGCAATGCTATTAATAGCAGATAAATTAACATTTTCATTAGTGCAGTATAAGCCATAGTCTACAGTACAGTACGCATACCTGGTATATAGTAAAGAAACGAGCACAAAGTAAACCAGACTGACACTTACAGAAAGATAAAAAAAATCGGTTGTCGTTACCGTAGCTACTGTAGTGTGGAACGCAACATTTTTTCATTAATATACCCAGTCTGGACAAGCTCTCCTAACCAGGTACTTGATATATTACTACAGCAGTACGCGCACTATACAATAGATGTGCTGCAATGTGCGTCACCTGGATAGAAGGAGGCTACCTCACAACGCACCGTACGTAAGGCGGTTCCCGAGAGAGAGAGTGGTTGGCACGCCGTTACAGCAGTTCACCTTCTTTGTCGATTCCCCTGCCGCTGTGGCTTCTCTTAGCCGTCGTTTCAGTCCAGAAGCACGCCGCTCCTCTGTTCGAAGGCTGCTCTCCGTAGTTTTCAGCTTGCAGCGGTACTATTAATACAGTAAGCACGTATCATACACCAGGTACAGCAGTATATCATACATATGAGAGGAAGAGCAGGCAAGATGAGAACTCGTAGACAAAAGCAGCGAGGTGAGTATAAAATATCACGTGGAGTAGCGGTGCGGTGGATAAGGACCAAGTTGTTAATACGTTATCAGTCGTGTCATTTGCGAGTTTAATTTCCCCATTTTCCCAACGCAATGGTGAAGTAAGTGCGGCTGAACGAAATATTATATTAATACTACGGGCGACCATAGTAAATAGGGACCAAATATTGTCGGTAAAAGAGGTAAATATATAGGTTTTTGTGTCTACAGTGGGTTCTATTTACTATAGGTCCCCCGTAATATAGCGGCACGTATGTATATGATACGACTTCTACCAGGTATACCTGCTACAATTTAGAATATGCATACGTAGATAGCTACCAAAGTACAGTAGGTTGGTTGTCACTTGTTTCTGATCAGGTTGGCGGGTTTCAACCAAACTCTAACCTTAGGTATCCCTAACACTGACCGCCTCCACCCGACCGCCATACACGCACGTTTTGAGTTCACATCTAGGGAACAGCAGAGCAACGCACGTCGTTCCCGATGCCCTACAATCTTACAATATTACCGTACGTATTATACGTACATCAGTACTACTGTACGTACGTAGTACCAGGTTTCTGCTACCAGGCAACTTGATATTGTTCCGTACGTTCATCCTTATTTATTGTAGGATTGTGAGCGGTCAGGACTCGAGACAGGAAGCACACATGCATGTACGTATCAATACACTTGATGATCAACATACAGCCGGCTGCATCGACAGCCTACTGCACACCGACCAACGCCCAGCATAGAACCGTTCTATGTATACAGCAGCAGTGCGATTGGAGCCTACTACAAGTACTGCTGTACGAAGTAGTATCAAAATCCACCCCAGAGCACCTATCACATGAAACGTACCGGTATACGTACTGTACCTGAAGACAGAGATGCACCGCCTTGTCCCTGTCCTCCATGAGCTCCATCAGCTTCCCCGGCATGCCCAAATCCAACGAGTGCTCAGCCGATCTTTCGTGGGAAAATTCAACATTCTCTTCTTCGACCGATGTACCGGTACGGCTTGATCCAGACGAATGAGCCTGAGCCTCCTCCACACCACCACCACCACCAGTGGTGCCGCTCAAACTGTCTCCGCTAAATTCCGTCCCCTCATGGTCGCTGGGTTCCGCGTCCACGGCTCCTCTGCTTGCGGTTTGCTGTGCAGCAGTCGGCTCTGGCATTGCATCCACTGCCTTCGGCGACGGCCGCAGGTTTTCTTCCTCTTCAGATGCCCCGACTTGCTGGGCATCACGTAGCGGCGGGCTGGTAGCGCTCGCCCCGAAACGAGGAGGCTCGTTGCCATCCAGATTGAACCTCACGCTGTTTGTCGGGGGTGGTACAGACCCAGCCATGCGCGTGTACCTTGTCGGCGTTATTAAATCTGCCAACGACGTAGCAGATCTGGATCTAAGATCATCGTCGCCGGTGCCTTTTGCGGAGATTATGTCGAGATTGTGCATTCTAGGCCGAGCTGCTGCCGGAAGGGAGGAAGACCTTGGTAAATACCGGGGGTTCCCGGACGTCAACGTCGAAGGTGTCCGAGCGTGCGCTGCTCGTGTGCGTCTTGCCATGTCCTTGCGTAGTTTTGGTGACACCATCGCCATGGTGTCATGCTCTGCTGCCAGCAGAAGGGCGGCCGCGAGGGTATCTACTGCTGTACTGCTGCTGTATCTACTATTAATATCACACTACTACAACTGTATATAGTGCTGTTCTACGTACGGTCTCCGCCTGCCGTCCAAAAAACGAAAACCGACAATGCACGATGTACTACATACAGTATTAATACACGCAATACACGATGCACGATTCCAACATGTTCCGTTTCGACGACGGTTTTACGGTTTCAATTTTTGTCGAACCGGCACAAAATATATTTCGCCCGCTGCCCGTGCCCGCTGCCGCTGCGTACTCGAGTACTACCATCTACTACGAGTATGTACGAACTCGTGTACTCGTGCTTATGTACAACGTACAACGGGTTTTGCGTACGATAGTCGTACATACAACGTAGCTTGCCGTGTTGCGACAAGCAGCAAGAGCAGGAGGCGTGGTTTAACATTACTTCTGTATGTAGGCGTTGAAAACGAACTATGCCAGTCAAAGAATGGGAGCGCACAAGAGGTCTGCTTGGGCAACCGACAACGCCCCTCGTCCTAGGGGCTGGTGCGGCAAGTTTAAAGCGAGAGCTGCCCCCACCAGTGCCTGTGAAACATGACACGCCGCTGCGGATGAACCTTGCGGGCGACTTAATTGCGGCTTTCGGGGCTTCGGTTGGCGTGGCCCCGTTCATAACGATAGCCGATCGAGCCATCATGCAGGTAGGTCAGCATGTGGGCCGAGATGTGTACGAGTACCACCAGACACTCATGGTACGCCCAGCGCGTGGAACTTGGTCAAACAAATACGAATACTCACAGCTGACGTATATTTTCAAGCATATAAAAATGTGGATGTGACATGCTTTTATCATCCAACGTGCACGAAAAAACGTTACGAATACGTGTCAATGCTCATACTACAGTACATATGCATGCCCGTGGGTACATCGAGTGGGTACATCGTAGGCGCGCAGTACGAAAAATTAAGTTTCACGACTCTGCTGTACCTACGAGATGCCTGCCAACTTGCGTATGTATACGAATGTCCTTCGAAGTTTACGAATACAGAGTACCAGGTTCAGAATACGCCTCGACTCTCAACGCTCTGTGAGCACAGCTCGTAGCTGCAGCAGTAGAAGCAAGCGGAGAATATTCGACACATCGATGGTAACATCGTGGGAGCGATAACAACCAACCGTCGATGAAATCACCACGTCCTGCTTCTTTTCTTCTTATTTTTCTGTTTTGCGTCCATTCAACTTAGAGCATACAACACCACCGCCACCGCACCGAATGTATACATATGGTACCGCCGTCTTGAACATGTTTCGCAGAACGCGAGTGGCGCTCTGAAGCTCGCGGCATCAATGAAAGCGGGCGCATTGGAGCTTGTCACACGACCTCACGTCTTCGTCAGGCGGCCAGAATTCCGGATAATTCTAGGAGTGTACTTCTCCACCTATGCAGTTGCAAACGCCACAACGACTGGTGAGATACTCGCATCGAACCATCTCAGTTACTCCTCTGCTACGGATCGTACGAAGATCATGCCTGCATGAAACAGCATGAAGACTACGTACTACTGTAATTGATCATTTGCGTACGTACTGCTGGAAGTAATCAACTAATTGCGTGACAGATAAGTACCAGGTAAGTAAGAAATGAAACACTCTGTGAGTACGTATAAATAGCATTAGTGAGCCAACAAGGTGTTTTGTGGCTGTCGGCATACTCCGTTTACCGGGCATCCAATGTGAGGGTAGGGTTAGGGGCAATACTGCTGCTGTAGTGGCAGATAGATCATGGATTCCCACTTGATGACCTAGATATTTCAGGGCAGATATATTCCTGATGTGTATGATGTGTATGATCTGTATGATGTGTATGATCTGTATGATTTATATGGTCTGTATGATTTGTATGATCGATATTATGTGTATGATCTAGCTCACGTTGCCGGGTGGGAGCCATATAAGCTGCACGGTCTAGGACATTTTTCTTGGGTTGGATATATACTGTACAATTATACAGATCCTACTCAGATCCTGCTCGACATCTTACAACGGCAAGTCGTGACCTCCAATGGGTAATCTTAGGTAGATCGTGATTTTTCCGATGCCGATGTGTGAAATACTTATAAAGTGGACTATTAATAGTGTACTAGTAGCTGTACATATCTGTTATGGTATGGTATGTGTGGTACTGATGGTATAGTATTATCTTGTAGTTTCCCCTGTTCTAGCGTTTCATAGCGATCCTTTGACAGGACCTATGGGCTATGACCCTCCAAATGTTGGAGGGTCGTGGCCCATAGGACAGGACTGATATTATAGGAGTGACAGAGGATAGTCCATTCACCCCTCCGGCTCCGGCTCATGATCGCATAAATATCCTCACGGTCGTATATATAACCAACGACGAAGAAACGCAATGCTGTCTTCAGTGCAACGCTCTCTTAGCGCTTTGGCACACGAAAATGTGCAACTCCAACAACAGTCGATACAGACTACACTATCAAAGGCGATGCTCCATCTTCGCATGTACTGCTGTAGGCAGCAGGCAGTGGTTAGCGCCAGGTAGTGCTCTGTCGCCATAGCATTGCCTCGCCTCGTCCTATTCCGAGAGGCCAAAGTAATCAGAACCTAAAACGGACCCAAAACCCATACTACTACTTTTGGTACATCTCCCTATCTATGTGTACAGCATTAGTCCCTATTTGGTTATGATGGCTAGGTCCCCCAGTAATAAGTAATCTAGCCGGAAGAAAAGGTGCAGAGAGGAGTTAGACTTTGGGCATAAGGCTCCTTGTGCTTCCGCTGCTGTTGTTTCCGTGATTTTATTTTATTTCGGAGTACCACTCTGTCCAGAAATATAAGAACCGTTATTATTGACTATTTATATACAAGCGGTGCTTATATTCTGGACAGAGTGGTACATACGAGTGCTCATCGTTGAAGCTCTTTCATGCTACACATACATGATAATAACAATAATACTCAACACGGCGCTTGAGACATGTATAGGTATACACCGCCCTTCCCCCCCCCCCCCCCCCCCCCCACTCCCCGAAAAGTATGCGTAAGGAGAGACACTGACGTCTTGATGCCGAGGTTTTTGGCGACGTCTTTGGTCAACGTGACGGCGTCGGTTACTAAGGATGCCATTTTCACGCGGATGTTCGGGACGGGCGTGCCCAGACCTCTGCCCGTGACCACCCTCATGCTGTTCGCCGGTCGAGATTCCATGACGATAGCCGCAAGGTAAGTCGGGGGGTTCCCTTGGCCAAGATGAAGGCGTCAATGGCAAAGGATGCCATTGTTCACGCGGATGTTCAGGACGGACGTGCCCAAACCTCTGGCCGTGACCACATGACCACCCTCTATTAGCGTGGTGATTGTAGTGTGTGTATGATCCGCTTAGACGCTCGCGGTACCCTTTACCGCGTTTTACTCACGTTTTGCTTCGAAGTTGGTGCCCTCTCCTCGTACTTGTGAAGAAGAAGTTCTCCGACAGTTGCTCGTAGCAGCAAGCAGCAGATATCTTGACTTTGAGTCTTGAATCAGTCCTCCTCCTGTTGTGAAGCTTGTAGCTCGGGGTGGAGGTCTTGAACCACCGTGCCCGTACGAGCCGCGCTTACGCGATACGAGGCATCTTAACCTATTAAGGATGTAGTTGTAGCGTGTGTATCAGCGCGAAGCTGATGTGTACGCCTAGACCCGCTTGGTCTTTCAGGGTATCGTACTCGACATGAATCATGACAGTCCCTATCATATATCCGCCGCGTACGTACGTACGATACTTCTATGATACTCATGGCAGAGCTTTGGCTACTACACCTCTGGTGTGTACCTGTGTGTACTTGGATGACTGTACTGCCTTACGAGTAGCTACGCTACGCTATGCTATGATGCTGCTCTTTGTGTACGATATGAGTACGGCAGATTGCTATATGCTACCAGATAGTTCTTGGTATGTGTACGAGTGTATACAAGAACATAAGATCTGCTGTTACATACTGGTACTGTTTATCACACGCAAACCGTGATACGGAACACTTACTCCTAGATAGGTAATACCTATTGATGTAGTACGAGCTACTTTGGAGCAGATAACCCTGTGTTATCCAGCAGCGACTCTATGATACCGAATACTGCTATAATAGGTGTCATCTCTAACACCCTCATGATTTTCGCCGATCGAGATTGTACGACCGTAGTGACCATAGCGGCAAGGTTAAGTCGGGTGATTTGAGCTAATCTCGTTTATATTAGGTTGCGTAGCTTCGGCCAAACTCTTTCGAACATCCTTGTCGAGGATTACCACCACCGCCACCGCCGTTGGCTGTGCCTGATCATCCATCTTGGCATTTTTCGTATTGCCTGCACTGATCGAGGTAGGTACCCGTTTCGCTCACGCGAGGGAGCAGCTTGTTCCTTTCTAAACCGGCGCAGCAGAATACTTGCACCTGTCGCTATTAAAGGGTGTGCCTTGGTGGAGGGTATACATACAGTATACTCGTACACCAATCAAACCCGATGAAATCGATTAACTTTTTGTGGCGTTATGGCGTTCGGCGTTCGGCGTTCGGCGTTCGGCGGGCTCTTCAGGCAACTCGAACGGGGTCCCTATTAATTTATTAATTTGGCGCCATCAAAACGTATTATAGCCCGGACTTGGACAATGAAAGCACGGTGACTCAAACGCCTTGTAGGCAGCATGATTGCGTCCTTCCTTTAAGGTTTTGGTCTGGTTTGGTCAGGTTCGGTTGCGAACAAACTGCTTTCTCCGGGAAATATATGCACGAAGCCTTGCCACACACATACTATATACCAGGTACCAGGCGTGCATTTTAATGTAAAGGAGTGGGTGATCGTGATAGAAGGGATATTGCTATGTTTCTTGAGGAGAGTGCTCGATCCATGGTAATCGGGCTGAAACTTATTATGTACACCGTTATAATAGTTTTAAAGCGAAAATATTGTACAGCTGTCGCTAGGAACTCCTATTTTTTGGCGCCGTGAGCCGTGTTATTGTTGTCGTTGTTGTTGTTATTGTTGTTGTTGTTGTTGTTGTTGTTGTTGTTGTTGTCTTCACTTGAAACCGTTCTTTCTGCCAAACGACTTTATTCGTACACTAGTAGTAGAAATAAGACCAGCAACTCGCATTCGCTTGCAATACGTAACATTTTATTTTATTTTTTAATACTATAACATGACGCGTTTTCGGTGGCTCCGTTATACGTTTATTCGTTCGTTGTTTGTTCGTTTGTTCGCAGCTTCAACTTCCCGTTGCCAGCGTCACGCTACCTCCAGGGCGCCTTCGGTGTCCCTGCTCCGAAAGCCGACGTTGCGGCGCAGATGGCTCTTCCGCCGCTTATCCAGCTCCTCTCCACACCGATATGTGCGTACAGAAGGCATCACACTATCATACCAATCTATCATAGCTAGGATGTCGACCGATTTTCTAAAGGGTTTTGCCTAGCTTTTAGTGTGGTATACCATACACCATGCTACTCGTAGGGCGATGCAGAGCACTGTATACGATACCCCCTGTAAGCACTGTATACGATAGACCCTCCGCCATTGGGGTGGAGAGTCCGGCCCTAAACCCTTGGTGCTATACCTGATACTATACCTGATACTATTAATAGAGTACACTGTAGATGGCATAAGAATAGAGTGGGGTTTCGGGCTGTTGGTTGACTGGACTTCACGGCTATTTCAATAGTTGGGGTGGCGAAGGAAGTCAGCTATCGAATTTATCATACGTACTATTAACAATCAATGCATTTATAAGCTACGTAGTGTGTCGACCGATTATTTGAAAGGTTTTTACCTGTGATTTAGCGTGGAATAGCACATAGTACAGCACGTGTGAGACCCATGTAGGGCTAGTTATTACATGGGGTGGAGAACTACATAAAGCCAACTACTAACTTAAAACGAAATTATAGTCGTTATCGGCAACCCAAACACACACCGAGCCACGAAACGTACGAGTCAGTCAGAGAGAAACACCACACACAATTCCGCAAACCATCGCATGCAACTACTAACTACTAAATACTAACTGTTGCACACGTCCAACAGATCACGATCTAGATCATCTACAGGCAGACCATTTAGATCATCTAGATCACCTAAATCCTAGCCTGCCATTATGAGATATTGTGCAGGATCTATATAGCACAGATCCAACCCAGGAAACATGTCCTAGACCATGCAGATTCTACGGCTCCCACGCGGCAACAAAAGCTAGATCATACATATCATACAGATCATACAGATCATACAGATCATACAGGTCAGGGATGTATCTGCTCTGAAATATCTAACCATCAAGTGGGCACCGATGATATATAGATCATGGTATGATATGCTCGACTTGTGAACTGTTACTGTACTGATACCTAGCATAGCCAACTACAGCGATTTATAGTCAACCAAGTCACAGCCGTGTAGTATTGTAGAATGCTGCCGAGAAACTCTACAATCGATCGCGTTACTATCCATCTCCTAAAAAAGAGCAAGTCATTACTTCACACTACTTGTATGTCAAGTAGTTGATACGTTTGATTGCCCTCAAAGGCCTGCCTGTGAATTGTGAATGTCCAGGGATTGGACCAGGAAAAACGGTAAGCGATAACTTATAATGTTGTAGTGTATTAGTTGGAAGGCTTATCCGTGCAGGGGACAGGGCGTATGCCCCCCGTATCATCTGGAACCGCACACAGGTGCATGCGCCCATACTGCTGTGGAGCAAAGCAGCTTGGAATCAAAGTAGGACGTTTGTTAGTGGTGGACACTGTAAAGTGGGCACCATACATTCGTCAACTGCATCTACTACACTGCAGAACTTTGCCAAGACGTATACTATGATACAACAGTATATATAGATAAGAGAGGTCTAGAAAATAATTACATATATAGGACACGCGAAATGCCACCACTACTGGTGGTGGGTCGTGGAATGTACAGTAGTTTACCTACGTACTCGCTTATTTTAGGAAATCTTGCCGTTTCTGTAGTGTGCCTCTGTAAGGTAATCAATTTTTGGTGCAAATAGCGTATAGAGAGGCAGAGCGAGGGACGGATGCTTTATGACGGCGACATAATTTTCACATGGGCGGGATTTACGGTACAGGCGTTACAATATTCCTCTTGTTGGTAAACAAACCCGCACTTACTTGCATGATATATACCGACATACCGACGCTTCGAAAGGTCCCGTATTGTCACGAAACAACTGTCTCAACTCTGAACAATTAACCAACCCCCGGCGCCTAATAAATTAACCAACTCGCGCCGCTTTCCGTCCACTTGAGGACCCTTCCCCGGCGTATGATACATTCCCCACCAAAAGCTCCCCACCGATTTTTCAAGATGGCTTGTACAGTATTAATAGTAGTAGTGCGAGTAAAAAAATACACACATACGCACACCATCATCCAGGTTCGAGACCCAGACAGGACGGGGTATACCACAGCAAAACCAATCATAACAAAATTTTGAAGGAAAATCGTGTTTCGTAGCTTCGTGTCATAAATACCATCCCACTATCACACTACCGTTTCGTGTTTCACTCTTAATACTTACTACTGTACTAATATTACCTTTTTACAAGTAGTGTGGTGTCGTTTTTATCTTTTTTGTCGTGCGCTCGTATTATACACACAAAAAAACACACGACATTGTCTACAGACAGTCTACACTGTTAACAGGTCAAACCTCGATTACTCAAATAACTATTAACAGTAGGAAGCAGAAAACCAAGCCAAAATTAGGAAGCTCTATACTGTAGTTGTTGTGTCGTCCTTTTAAGCCCCGCGCGCACGATCAAGCAAGTCTTTCATTTCTCCCCGACCTCTTGCCACCTCCCCTCCCCCAACCCCCCCCCCACCCCCCAATTGTCTGCCTAAAACCCGGCGTGCTCCGTCCCGGCATTGTAAAGATGCGCGGGTCTACGGACATACAACTACGGCCATGCATGACATGCGGCTAATAATGAGTACACCCCCCCGCCCCGCCCCCCCTTACGACAACCGCTGTACCATGGTACACTGTGCACTGTGGTACATGGAATGAAAACGCCTCCCTCTCCATGATTGGACTTCATGAGATTTTATTATTTTATTTCTTCCTCGAAGAAGCAAGCTGTTACATTTTACGTTACATTTTTTTGCTACGCCCCTTGCTGTGATCAAATATGATGCAAATATGTCAATTCAGGGGGCATCGCGTTCATCTCTCCTCCTTGACAATCGTTGAATTTGCCTCAATTTTGCCTTGACTGACACGAAACTATCTCCGGTAGGTTTTAGTGTGGACCACTCGGCCCCTTCACCCTTTTGACAGCGCACGCCTTTTGCCTTGCTTGGGATGTCTCCTGACATATTGCCATATAGTATGGTTGATTGCAGTGTATTTCCTTCCTCCCTTCCTCTTTTTTTTTCCTTCCTCCTGTTTTTCCTTCCTTCCTGTTTTTCATTCCTTCCTGTTTTTCCTTCCTTCCTGTTTTTCCTTCCTTCCTTTTTTTCCTTCCTTCCTGATTTTCCTTCCTTCCTTCCTTCCTTCCTTCCCCCCTTCCCTTCCTTTTCCCTTCCTTCCCTTCCTTTTCCCCCCTTCTCTTCCTTTTCCCTTCTATCTCGTCCTTCCCTTTCTTCCCCCCCCTCCGGTCAGATTTGCTCGGACTGGATCTTTACAACCGCCCCGACGTAAACGCTTTGTCTCGGTTGAAGTTCATCAGGCGAGAATACTGGGGAACGGTCTTCGCCCGGTGGGCTCGCATTGCCCCGGCGTACTCCATAGGGGGCGTTGCCAACCAAAGCCTCCTCAAGAACCTCAGAACCGCAGGACTGTAGTACTCATAGTATGAACAGAGATACAGTACAGGACACCTGGTAAGAAATAGCCTAGCAACTTAGAGGTGTGGGAGTGGGTTTTGAGGAGCCGCATCTTCGACTCATGTTCTAGTTTGGGGAACTGGGATTTCCCCGTTTTCCCCATATTTCTGCATATCCTGTACGGCTCGTCAGGGTGGGCTAGTGTAATGGTATAGGCTTGGAAGGCCGGTAATTACCTTATTTATAGGTAATTGGTCCGTTTTCATAATACTTGGATGGCATTCGTATTCGGGGTATTTATAATATCATGAGGGCCATACTTGAAGCCCTTCCGGGCCAGATATCATCTGGCTCGGGGATTAATATAAGCTGCTTCTCTTCTACGCTTGATTCTACGGAAAGTGAGTAACATCAAGGATGCTTAATAGACAAACCGGAGATACTTTGTCTCTCGCCCAGTCTTATAACACAGGCTAACAAGAAAGCCAGGCTGAGATTTCGAGGAAAATAAGAAATCCAAGGAGTCGTTATCTTGGATTTAGTGTAGAAAGCACCCTCTCTGATATTAGAAATCCAGCCTGGACCAGATTTCCTGTTTCTTATTAGTTAGGTGCCCTGTACAAATGTATGGAATAGCAAGATTCTCAGATCCACCAAGGCAAGGAAGGGCTGTATGCATATCATACCGTATAAACACGCAAGATAACACTCACCCATTCTGACGGGTTTACTAGGTGGGTTTCTCGATAGTAACGCCGAGCGATCCATCTTTAGAAACATCCCATCATCGCCACGAACGAGAGTTTTTCCGAGGACACCATTTTCGTTGTGCGCATCTGTTTTCGAGAAGTTCGGCTCGGAAAAATAGTCCCAGTCCAGGCTAGTCCAGGATGTGTTGTGCGCTGGCTTGCTTGCTTGCTTGCTTGCTTGCGTGTTTTGCCCCGGTGGTCTAGCATGTATTAATAAGAAGGAAGCCTGTTAACTGGTCACACGTACGTATTTGGGGACAAACTGCTTGAAATTAGCGTAGATAGGATGTTGTTTTCAGTTCTGAATGGGCTAAGCTTGAGGTCGAGGGTTCGAGTCTCCGTATGGAGATTTTTATTCTCAAAATGACACCAAAACTGTCGAGAACGCCTATGATAGCGTGGGTTTGCACAATTCGACGAGGAGAGTCGACGAGCGAAGACAAGTTAAGTGATGAAATTTTCTGGCGATAAAAAATGCAAGGCGCCTACCGTAATAGGGAGGTACTGTAGGAGAAGAGCCTACTTAGTGACCCCGGATCTGAGTTACGACTAAAGAGGGAGATAGAAAAGAAGGGCGAAGATAATAAATGGGATGGACAAAATAATAATAAAAAACGGCGTACGTACATATGATACTCGTAGTACGTATTTATACGTATTGCTAGTGACATTGGGTTGGTTCGAAAAAGAAAAACCGAAGAAAACATCTGCCGATACTCTGTTGTAGTGTACGTAGTAAATATAAAATAGAATCGTAAATACGATCGTACCTGGTACTACAGAGTAGAGAGTACGCAAGAAGCAAGAATAAAAGGAACCACGCCGGGCAAATGTTGCAGCAAGTACTGCTTATTATGCTGCTGTTAGCGGTATGTATAACTGCAGCCGCTGCCGGATGAAGCTCTGTTCTCATGTTCTCGTCATGTTCTCATAATCCCCTCAAAAAGATTTCATCGAGACGAGAGGTTGCTTGACCTAAAATAATATTATATATATATTATACCGGTACACAAGGGTGCACAAAAAAAAAAGTTATCGACACCACACCCCCCCCCCCCCTATATTGAAGGGAAGAAACCGGACCGTTGTGATCCCAGAAAACAATAAGTCAAGTTTTTTTTTTATCACCCCCCCCCCCCCGTCGGGGGGGGGGGTGATAAAAAAAAAACTTGACTTATTGTTTTCTGGGATCACAACGGTCCGGTTTCTTCCCTTCAATATAGGGGGGGGGGGGGGKGGTGTCGATAACTTTTTTTTTTGTGCACCCTTGGTNCAGCGAAAAAAAAATATGGGGGGGTCTCTAAAACCAAGTAAAAAAAAGGGAACAAAAAACGAAAAAAAAATGTTTTTTGCTCATTTCGTCCTGTGATCACAGCGATCCGGTTTGTTTTTCATTCTGACCTTCCTAGGTGTGTGGTGTCGTTTTCTTTTTTTTTTGTGCACCCTTGCGGTACATAATAAATATTACTGTATCGTAGTGGAGAATTTTCAATCCGCCCGACAATACGTCATATGATACTGCATCATTAGTCATTAGGATATTAAAAAAAATAAAAAAAAAACAACAGCTGTGAGCTCGAGGATTTCGTCGAAGCTCATCTTTGCTGAGTGTAATAATACTTCGATCGCGCGTACTTACAGGTTTTATATGTCCTCATATATATATCAGGGCATTAGTTAGTGGTTTTCGGCGTCTGTTGCGCGCAGCGCAACAGGCCAGCGCAACAGGCGACGTACGGAGTGTGGCGTGCCGTAGGCCCCCTGGAGGGCCCCCGGAGGGCCGCCGGAGGCACAAAAAAATGCCATGTATGCTCGAATATACGCCTCAAAACCAAGTAAAAACCCTTTTATTTTTGGCGACGTACGACGATTAGAAAAAAGTGCCTAAAAAATAATAAAAGCCTACTGTTGTAGTATAAAGACGGCGAATAGCAAAAAAAGGTGCCTACTTTTTGTTTTCGACTATGCCGAATAGGACAAGGGGCCGAAACAGGCAGGAAGTAGTCGAAGGCGAGCCGAACAGTCACCTATTATCTATCACATATCGCGTCCGTCTTTTAGGAAAGACATACAAATAAAAACATAATTATTTAATAATCCACCCCTACTCGTACCACTCCACGTCTCTTACAGACAGTATATCCCGGGTGGTTCCTGTTTGAACTATTATATCGCTTGTTGTGAGCTCACTTTACGAACGACACACACAGTGAAAACTTAAACTTTTGCCCAATATGGATAAGTTTTGGCTAATTTTGTTTTTAACTATTAATAGATGTATATGTCGTTCCCATTGTCATCGTTTTTTTATCGCGAAAACCAACACACGAAAGGTTTGGCAACAAACTTGCCAAATGGGCGAATTACTGTAATCTAATTTCTGTTCTTAAACAAAAACGTGTCAATTAGGCAAATAATTTGCCAAAAAATCAAGTGTCGTTAAACGTTAAAAGCGACCCTCAACGACACTAACTATTGGTACCTCTGGTACCGATTTTCTGGCCTCCATTTTCCATTTTCGATGACCGGTTATTTCACACGCCCGAGATCACGATCTATCTACGAGGTATCTATCTACAGATAGATGATGTACGTAGATCCCGACCTGCCGTTACGAAATGCTGTGCAGGAAGGATCTGTGCAGTACAGATCCAACAAATGAAACATGTCCTACTCGTAGACCATACGTGCAGGTTATTTATACGACTCCCACCCGGCAACGTGAGTTAGATCATGCAGGTCATACAGATCATACAGATCATACAGATCGTACAGATCGTACAGATCATACAGATCAGGGATACATCTATCTGCCCTGAAATAATCTACTAGATTATGAAGTGCATACACAGGGATCGATCATCTGTCCGAGGTGTGAAGGGTTTGCTGTGAAAGCCAACAGGCCAAAGTTAACGCCGTGTGTGTTCACGTCTACCAATAATAATACTACTATTAGAGTAGGGGAGGGAATACTGGTGTGTAGTATGTGGTTATATGCTCGTACCCTCGTAAGTATTGAGCTTGCTCACTGGGGAGAGTGCTACGAACCGAGATGCGCACGTAAGATGGGACATACATACAGGAAGTAGTATTAATAGTAGGTAAGCACGTGTGCCACCAACATACCCTTCTCGCAAGCATGCAAAAAATTATGGCCGGTATGGAAATGCCTTCCAAAATTGACTATTATAATAAGAAAGCGGGCACGAAACGTCTTCTCTTCGTAGCGTATAGCAGAAGTCATTGGCAGGTCGCGCGATTTTTGCATCCACCGAACTCACATGAAAAAAAAAAACGAAATACACCCGGACGACGAACGCCAGCGCACAATGAACGCCATCACACATTATTACCACCCAAACGATGGCGCGGACGAAGAAATGCGGTGCAGAAGACACCTGTAGCCTCAAAGAAAGCACCAGGAGGTTCGTGTGTTCTTGTGCCCCCCCACACCCGATTGACGGACTTTACCACTGGAATTAATATCACACCCGATTGAGGTACAATAAAAAATCACGGTGAACCGTAGCATATGCGTCTACTGTTAAATACAGCAGTACTTGCAAATTAGTGTGCGATATTATTTCCAGTAAAAAAAAAGGAGTCACAGGTCCTTAATTGTCAAAAATTTCTTAGATTCGGCCACTCGTGCTTCCCTCCCGTCGTTCCCCGTGTGCACCAGGGCCGCCACCCGCATCCCTCATCAGCCGTCACCATGGCGGCTGATCCAAACCCCTTACCCCACGTCAACACCAAGCACTACCGATCACCACCACTGTACGTAGCACAAACCAGCACGCAAGCAGCGGTTACCGCTACCACGCTCCGAAAGCAAAGCCGAAAATATCGTTGATACACCCAACAGCTCTTCTTAATAACCAACCCAGTGCCAGTGCCAAAACCGTCGACAAGCGCCGCGCTTTTCCGAAACTGATATGTAGCGTGCCAACCCCCCCCCCCCCCCCCCCCCCAAATCCCTCCTCTGGACGACGACGCCAAAAAGTACCGTTCACGGCGATTATGGTGTCCTGTCGCGCAACCCTCACCCAATTGTTCAGCCAATCATAGTCCGTCTCTGAGCACATGCACAATGCGGGCCTCGCCACCCACCTCCCACGTGACAAAAAACATGAACTCATCGCTAAACAAAAAAAGGCGTTGCACCAGAGTGCCAAGACTTAAGAAAAAAAAATTAGTGAGGTGGGGTCAGCTATCCAATCTGCCTTTTTTTACCGAACCATGTCCCTAACAATCGTACACGCCGGCTGCTGCTACCCACCCCACCGAACCGAACCCCACCCCAGGCCCAGGCACTAGTACGACAGCTTCCACCCCGCCCAGCTCAACCCAACCCACACCCTGCAACGCACCAGACAATCGTGCGATGGCTGCCTCATACCCACCCCACCCGACCTCGCCCCCCGCAACACACAAAAGACATGCGGCGGTCAAAACCCCCTCTCCCGCTAGCTGTCCCCCGGCCCCTCGTGCCCGATGACGAGCTCTTTCTTCGTCGAACTCCCGGTCGCCAACGCCTCCACCTTAAGAACACCCTCAGACCGAAGCGTGAGGCCAACCTTCACCTCCACCGCTTGGTCAGCCTTGCCCGAGGCAGCAGCGTCGTCGAACGAGAGGGTGCCGAGCACCCTCGCTGTGGCCGCACCGCCCTCCCCCGCCTGCCCCACCTCCACCACCTCAAGCACGGCAGAGGGGAGAAGCTTCACGGTGGTGGTGCCCTGCGCGGGAAGGATGCAGCCCTGGGAGATGATGGGAGTCACCTCGTCTTCTTCGCCTTCGCCTTCTCCGACCCCGCCGCACCTCACGCCGAGGCTCGCAGGGCACGTCCGGATTACGCCGGGTAGCGGGGCCGCGCCCGGTGCGACGAACGAGGAGTGCTCCTGAACAAAAATCGAGTTCGCCGTGTTTAGCGATGCGTAGATCAATCAGGACAAAGAGCAAGAGCACAGCACAGAGCACAACGAAGTCAGCACAACTCCCCCCAGTTCATAATCAGAGCACCAGAATGCACCAGCACAGTAGAGCATCATACCAGTAGTTCGTAAGCACAGAGCATATGACACAGCCAGCACGGAGCACCATAGTCCATCAGCATACATCACTATAGTTCATCAACAGAGCACAGAAGTCAGCCAACACATAGCACTTCACATTAGGCACAGAGTACTACAGCACAAATGACAACACGGCAACCAAGGAGAGCTGGTGCGGTGTGGTCGGGAGAAGGGCGCTCTAAAGACGGTAGCATAAGGGCAACCGCCACCTGTGGCATCATGATATTTTACGCGCTCGTGCACGGAAACAGCCGAAGCTGGTCGGCTCGATAATGTCGCACAAGGGTTGGACTACTACTTGTCTTAGACATAAAAAACATGGTCTTCATCTCCACGTTGCAGCTTAGATGGAGTGTCTGTCTGTCTGAGCGAGACTCTCAGCACGACTCCAGCCGAGCGTAAACTATGCCATACTGCATACCCTAGCACGTGGATAGACGTAACGGTTAACCATGCTTTATGGAATGCTACAGCAGTGCTTAGTTTCAAGTAGATAGCGTCGGCGAAGAGACTCGTCCCCCTTCCACACTCTGCCAAGGCAAGTACTGGCCCGCTCACGCATCACCGCGTAAATATTTTGCATGCGACCGGCTGATAAAAGGGGAAAATTCGCTGAAACATCCACCCACCGATCAAAACTAGTGAAATAATAAGAGACCGACCTTTTTGGGCGCGTGCAGGCCTCTTTTGGGGTTATTGTACTAGCTTTAGTGTACGGGGCGGTCGGTCGAGGGGGCAAACTACAATCCCCTAATACATAGTAATACCTATATAGTAATACAGAGTAATACATAGTAATACATGGTAATACGTATTATAGTAATATGTACTGTAGTGATATATACAGCAGTAGTGAAAAATAGTAATACATACCGGTATATAGTAACATGGTAATACTAGTATAAAATTAGAACCCACGATGCCCCCAAAAAGCAGGCATGCCCCTATGTTTTACACACCATATATGATTCTGATTGCTACTAATTATAGTACAGTATGCTCTCCCGTAAAATCACTTTTGAACAAAGGGAGGCCAAACAAGGAGCATGTCATCTATACTACGGTACTACTGTAGTCTAGGGTACGGGACAAACCTGCAACAAAAACGCCTGCGTGGTTGCGCCGATGGCCACCGCCTCGTCGGGGAAAAGGCCCATCCCGAAAGCAGTTCCCTGGGGGAAGAACGCCTTGACGGAGGAGTTCACCTTCGGCATCTGCGCTATCCCTGCCAGATCGCACGCACGACACCATAACGACAACAGCACGACGAAACCGACGAGAACGAAAGACGAAAGGAAGGAGAGTGTGGATTAATACAAATACCACGAGTACGGCGTAACGTTCAGATGTGAAAAAGTTGTGACCCGAAGAGGCACCAAGACGGAAGGCAACGAGGTACCGACGGAAGGAAGGAAGGAAGGAAGGTACATAACGAGGTACCGACGGAAGGAAGGAAGGAAGGAACATAACGAGGTACCGACGGAAGGAAGGAATGCAACGACGTACCGACGGAAGGGGCGAAGATAACGACGTACCGACGGAGGGAACGAAGGAAGGTAACGGCGTACCGACGGAAGAACAGACACCAAAGGAGGCGAACTTTTCGTACTGGCGTGTCAGGACAGTTCCCTCAAGGGAGGGGGAAGAGAGGGAGCTATCCACCCCCCACTGCTGTGTCGGCTGACCTAGAGCAGGCCAGCGCGGTACAGACGCAACGAAACGCTAACCCCGCCAAAGACTACTCGCCGTGTAGGGGCAATATACCTCCATACACAACAAATAAATAAATAAAAGGCCCCACACAAATTCCGAGTGGTTTGTGGTTGTCCCTGAAACGTATATAAGTGCATCTACAAAAAAACTACCTGGTACCTTACTGCAAAAATGATCCAAGCCTAATGCTAATTACAACTTGCGGCGTCTGGGCCATCCTAGGATATCCCAGCGGGTTTCCTACTGATTTGTAGGCATGCACGCGACATGGGTACCTGCTGGGATATCAACACATAACATCACTCTGTCCTTTGCTACATGTATGTGCTTCTGCGAGTCCATCTATCTAGCCGGGTGCGCAGCTATGCTGCCCCCCGCGCTCCTGCTGAGTTCAGGGGTATCGGTGTGGAGGTGTGAGTGGCCGCTTCTTTGCGTATACAGCAGTTCCGAACGACACATAGGACGTCTACCATGCACTAACATGCACCATATAAATGCATGGCTGGAAGCTATCCATATACTTCGTAGTCTAATAACTTACCGCCGGCCAAGAGCACCATGTCTACGTTCTCCGTCGCAAGCCCGGCGTCCGCGAGCGCCTTCTTGATGACCCCGGTGGCTGCCTTGTACAGGTCGAAGCACAGGTCTTCGAAGCGCGTGCGCGAGATCTTGACGTTCATATCGCAGCCCTCGTGCGCCGCCTCTATGTACACGTCCGCCTGTGCCGACGCAGACAGCGTGCGAACTGCCTCTTCGCACCCACGGGTAACCTGCGCCACATGTCCACACCACATAAAGGGACAAGAGGGGGAAAAGTGTTACATAACTGGTATGATTACATCACGGTCAAGAGTAGTTGATACTTGAGATGAGCACATCGTCGTGCGTGCAGAAAATGTGCATGGTAACGTTGATGTTTACGCGCGGGACGGAGGAAGGGGCGGAGACAGAAAGATATCCAGAGCCGTACTGTATTCTATATAGGAGGGGGGCACAGAGACAGAGGGAACGCAAAACAAAAAACAAAAAACACGGTGGAGGGCCGAGAAGGCGTGAATAATATGTCCGTGGCGATTTCGCAAAAGACAGACAACCATGGTTGAAAAAACAACCTTGATGGGTGCTGGAGACGGTCTTATTTTCTCTTTTCAACCCCCTTAGGCCTTAACCATAACTGAAAACAAGTACGTATCCCACACTAATTCTAAGTGGTTTGTCCCCAAAAACATTGGAGCAGTTCTCAAGCTAGCGGGTTGCAGTTCCATGTTGTGTGCGAAACACTTGTAAGTAGAGTCAGCTTTAGGTTCATGAACAGCAGTACAAAGAGTAGTACAAAGAGTAGTACAAAGAGTAGTACAAAGAGTAGTACAGCAGTGCACTCTACGTGACCAGTAAAAGTGTCAACGCACATCGTCGTTGACACGTTCCAAGCACTACGTACTCTGGGTGGAGTTGTAAGCATCGTTGGGATATAAACATGAAGGCCCTACGATCCTTACATTTCCGCCTGGAGTGGTATTAAATCTCAATATAAATATAGAAATAGTAGGGACTCGCATTAAATATACGGTATGATATGTGCAAAGTGAGGACGTATATACGTGAGCCAGCGGCGCGTATCATCACACCGGAGGATCGGGTCCCACAAAGTGTTAACAGTACGCTATATACCTGGTATATCTTATCACATGTAATATATAAGGGTAGGTCTAAGAGCGTAACAACAAAAGTAAGAATTAGAGCAGTAGAGCGGTAGAGCAAGAGTAGGAGTAGAAGTGAGAACAAAAGTAATAGCGAGGGCACAAAAGTACGAGAAAAATCACGCACGACACTCGGAACAGGGTCGAGCCTATCATGAGCCCGCCTGGCGGCCTTGCACCTTTCACGCGAGGAAAATGCCTCCACCCAACTCACGAACAGCTTTTTATTTCGCGCCTTGCATGGTCAATCAACCACAAAATAGTCGAGTATATGTTTATATAAATATGTGTATATTGTAAGACTCAAGGGGCCACTCCATGCATGCTCATCCTGTTTTCTTCCGCTTTTCTCCCTCCGCGTCTCCACGCGCTCCAGCAGCAACCGTAGTACAATACCGTCTAGCAAGGCATTGGAATTAAAAAAAAATACAAAACATCCTTCAGAGCACGTACTCGTAGTAATAGCCACCCCTGAAGCATGATTTTTGTAATCCTCCCTCCCCGTTGACACTGGTGGCCACACTGCACATCATACATACACACTTCGTACCTCAATCTTGACGATGCTCACGACTGAGACATGGTACACACCCCTCGCTATCCGTTTTGCTTACGAATACATAGTCGAAAAATATGATACCTATGATATGTTTACCTTGAGCACGGATCTCTTGCTCTCGAAGATGTCCCCCCCCGTCCGGCGCTTGAAGTCCTTAGCGCAGAACGCCACCAATCGGTCCGTGAAAACCCCTCCCCCGACGGAGGCGTCGGCCGACTGTCCCGCCACACTCAACACGCCGTCCGTGCGCTTCAGCACCGTCGCCTCCACCCCCCCGCCTCCCCAGTCAACAACAACAATTGTGCCTTTCGGCCTGACAAGGGGTAGGGGACAGGGGGCGCAAAGCAGAGTACATACATACGTACGCACGTTAAGGGAAACGCCATCAGTAAAAAAAAGTGACGAGGGGATGGGGTGACTGACGGGGGCGCGAGATATCGCCTTAGGGAGGGAGGGGGGGAGGCGGGTGCTACCATGGGTGAGCACGCCAACTTTGATTACAACCGCCGCCGGTCTGACGTGGGATGTGGACGGCGGTTAGTGAGCAGCGGCGGAATTGTGATTGGTCGGAGGGGGGAAGCTGGGGCAACGGCAACACCGGCTCCCGGCTCCAGCTTTTGACATGTACAGAGGCAGCGAGGCAGCACAACTATTAACAATACTATATAATAACATTTTTTTGCTCGTATGGTACAAGCATCAAATCAATGGCGTTTAGTATTTACCACCAGTACTTCAGGCAGGTGAAGGTATTAAGTAGTACCAGACCAGTAGGTTACACCCTCCCCAAAATGGCCAAGCGCAACCATAACAGGATCGGCACATGAGACACAGCATTTCAACGGCAATATCACAAAATTCCAACGGCAATGTCACAACATTTCAACGGCATTGTACTACTGTAGTATACATCATACTCATCATTGCTTCGTCAGTGCAAGCCACACCCGTTAATATCGTAAGTATACACGTACCTGGTACCTGGTAATCTACTTGGTGTTAGACTATTAATAGAGCAGTATGGCAGGTATACCAGGGTACAGCAACTAAAGGAGTGCACTGCGGTTTGACAAGTCAGAGCACAAAACCCTACGAAACGTCATCACTCCTCATCACTCCTCTCCGTTTCCCTCCTCTCACTTGGAAGCTCCTCCGTCGCGACTCGTCCCGCCCATCTCCCCGTCCGGCCTATCCAAGCCGTACGCGATGGCGGTGGCCACCGAGTCCGAGACCACCAGCGAAAACGGCAAGCCCGCCTGCTTGCCCACGGCACGGAGGGCCTCCCTCTGCTCAGTCGTGAAGCCTGCCGGCACGGACAGCACACATCGCCCCACCGGCTCTCCCGCAAACGCCTCCGCGATGTCCTTGAGGTGCTCGAACAGGTAGCCGCACAGGGTTTCCGCTGCGACCACTCTGTCTTCGCCCTTGTGCTTGACGGTTACTCGGGCTTCGCCGTTGGGGTCGACGCTACACCTGAACGGCGACGACTCTTGAGAGATGGAGGGAAAGGAAGGGGGGGGGGAGGGGGGAGGGAGGGAGGCGGTACGGTTTCGGTAACAAAGATATTGAGGTTTCGTGAACTCAAAACACAAATACTGACCACGCTGTGAAAAGTGCTTACGAGATTAAAGTACTGGTACCAGGTACTATTAATAGGTGCTCGTGCCGGTACCAGATACCCCGGTATTGGCATATGACCTGCCTGGTACCAGGTAGCGTACTCTGTCAACTTTCAACACGTTGCTCTGGTGTCTGCTATCTGCTGTTACGGAAGGCTGCATACATGAATAGAACTGCCCCAGGATCCTAAATAAGTACAGGCAGTAGACTGCAGCAATACTGACTGCTATGCCTGTGAGAGTTTGTTGACTTGTGGCTGCTCTGTACGTGACAGGTCAGGTAAAAGGTAAAACCTGCCGTCTGCTGGTATATATAACAAACCGCAAAAAAAAAATTAAATGAATTCACGATTGCTCAAGATTACTTGCAAACGACTTCCTCTGTGTACGAGTATGGTATCATATAATACGGGTATCCGTACTTCGGTCAGCTCGCGTAGATCTGCCCCCCGGCGCACAATCCTTACGTACTACATACATACCCTTACAATAAGATTCATATGATATGCGCCCGCCCGCACAACGACCTAGAGTACCTTAGGGTTAGCTCCAAGCACAACGGTCCTACAGCACCAGCAGGCTGGGAGGTCTCTCGTTAGGGGTGCGAATAGCGAATAGCGAATAGGGTTGGGGTTCCAGGTCGGGGTGGTGGCCGCCGTTAGCCGAAGTCCAAAACAATCTAACCGTCTGCGGCGTCAGAAAAAACATGTTGCGACAGTCTCGTGCCAAAAAAACTGTCATACCTCATTGAAACAGCATTTATTGGTGCGGGCACTACTGCTGTAAGCTGTAACTACAAGTAGAGTATCGTGCCTGCGCGGACAGATCTTACACCGCGCGGCTGTTTTTCGGTGCTTCCACATTCTACGTCGTACTCGTATCGATATCCTGCTTGTTTCGGTAATATGTACCACCAGGCATACCTACCGCCGTACCATATTATTCGACCCGTTTTCCAAAGTCTGCTTTGTACAAGTACGTATGTACGTCACGTGTGTAAATAAGTTTACAAGTTTGCCATACCTGGTATACTGCCTGTATACGAAGACAGACTATACTCTGCTGCTATATTCTGCTGCTATATTCGTTAATACGACAAGCATTTAGAGGTTTCAAGAACCGTATCATAACAACAATAATGTACCGGTAACCGGCAACGTGTTAACCTACTCGTAGCCACGTTTTCGGGGGTAAACAACTTGGAGTTAGTGTGGGATAAGGTTTGCACCCCAAAAACACGTGAAGCAGAAGCACCAGAATGGAGTACGAGTATACCAGGAATCCAGGAATAGTATACCGTCCGGTCCGGTGCAGATGCCCTCGACGAAGGCCGGAGTCCCTGAAAAAGGAACCATGATAACTACTTACAACAAAAGCTGAACCCTACCACCCAGAAAGTTCAGTAGCAGCAGCCATCGGTATACCGTACATTACTCCTCATAATATCATACATACGAGGTGTACATCAGGAACAATGACTGCTGTTAATAGGTCTGTCTTGGGACGGTGAGCAGCGGAGAACCACCAACCAGCAGCAGCGGCTTGGCAGCAGTGACAGAGTGATGTTTTGGTGTTGTGGAGTTTTTATCTTGGTGTTTGTTGTCGACGACGCGCCACCACAAAAAAAAAACAGCTCAAAAATCAAAGAACACCCAAATACGAATTATTCCTCCACGTACTCCGATAAAACACGGTTGTCTTCGTAGCGAATGACACGCTTGCGACGGGTGATCCCGGTGAACATAGAGAGAAGGGCGTGCTTGATGGCTCCAGGACACAGCAGTATGCCGCAAGGCACCGGTGGCTGCTGCATGGGTGATGCCTGGCTACCGATAGTTTCGACACTGCTACTGGAGAATAAACCTGGTACGAAGTCTACGTCAGGGTGCAATAGCTTTTGATTCAAAGGTCGATTAGGCCCGGTGGGCCGGCCGGTTGCCCACGTGCTCGCCACTCACCGAGCATCGCCTTGATGTGTGGCTCAAGCTGTGCGTGATTCTGGCCAACCATCCACTTGAAGCCCGTCACCGTGTTGGCCACGTTCTTCGGCATTTGAGACAGAGCAGCCTCCCCAACCAAGACTTCGCTCTCCGTGAAGGCCACCATCGTAGGCGTGGCCCTCAGGCCATGGTGGTTAGCGATCACCTCTGGCCGGTTTTGGTGCCAAACGCCGACATTGCAGTGCGTACTGCCGAGATCTACACCCACAGCGACAGGCATCGCTTCTAGACAGGGTGGCACTCAACCGAAGGGTCGAATGGTCGTACGAAGTATCAAAGGACAACGCGCCGACGACGATTAAAATTTCAATTTCCCAAAAAATATGAGAAGCGGGGAGTTCCTGTAATTCCAGGTAGCATGTTTCCACTTCGGGTTTTGCGCTACCCCACCACATCACACCCCCCGGCCACGCCACGTTGTATTGTACCCTGTGGCCCATAATCGTTTCGTACACCAAGGATTTCCCTTTCTGGGGTTCTGTGCTAGCCCGCCGAACGATCCAAGTGTCTCCTCCTGAGGCACGAAAGGTCGGAGAGGAGAATCATTTTCTTGAGGTTTGCAGCATTTTTTCCATTTTTCTTATTTTCAGCTCGGGATGGAGCAGCTCTTGGAAATAGCCGGTCGTGACATGGATGGGTCATCGGCCGACGGGAGAGTGATCTTCGGCGAGGAACGAGTCTTGGAAGCCATGGAAGACCTGGAAGACTTGGAAGACGAGGAGGAGGACGAAGAAGACGAGGAGGTAGAAGTCGACGAGGAGGACTTGGACGAGGACGACGAGGAGGAGGAGGAGGAGGAGGAGGATCGCCCGGTGAAACGGCAACGAGGAGCGGACGCTCTCTCCCATCTCCAGCAAAATACGATTGCCCCTCGCGGTGGCGGGGCCGCCGGCGGCGGCAGCAGCGCCGGCGCCCGCGACGCCGAAGGGAGTGGCGCTGGCAGCGCCCTCTCAGGGAGCGCTGGTGACGGCAGCGACGACAGCGACGACGACGACAACGACGACCAAGAGAAAGAGATAATCGAGATTCTATCCGACGAAGAGGATGCGCATTCATCGCACGGCCAAACTCCCGCGAGCTTCGGCCGAGAACCACTCCACCGATCCCGATCAACGACCAGACCGGATTTCGGGGCCCATTCAGAAGGCGGGCGCGGCTCCCACCAGGGAAGCAGGGACCGCTCTGGCCTCAGCAGTGACAGACCTGCCTGGAGCTTGAGATATCATGCCGAGCACGGCGGCGCGAGGGATTCACCGGGCGGCGCTAAGCCGCCGCTGCCCGATTTTCGTTGCAGAGTCCCCCCACGCGATTCTCTTCCGTCACTACAACAGCAGCAACACCAGCAGGACCAGCAGAAGCAGCCACATTTGCCGATGTCATGGCCCGAACCCTCTAGATCTCGCACAAGCGGCGGCGGCGACAGCGGCGGCGGCGGCAGCGGCGGCAGTTTTGTTCCGCCGTGGATGGCTCGGAGTTGCTCCCCTCGCAACTCTCCCGGCCGAGGGGTCGGGGGGGAGGACGGGAAGCCCTCGGCCGAGGACAAGATCGGGGCGGCTCGGGCGGAGTCGCCCCTGACTTCGTGGGCGGGTGAGGTGGCGGTTTTAGCAGCGGGAGGGGCGGCGGAAGTGGAAGTGGAAGCGGAAACGGAAGTGGAGACGGCAAAAGTGTCGGCTGCTGCTGCTGCTGCTGCTACATCTGTGACATCTAACTTGGGAAAACGAAACTCTCCGAGTGATGATGTTGCTGCTGTTGGTGGCGGTGGTGATGGTGCTGGTGGTGCGACGATCACTCCAACTGTGGTGGTGGCGGGGGCGGGGGCGGCGGCGGCAGCAGCGACCACGACGACTGAATTCCCGCTTAACTTGGAGTGCGCTATCTGCTTGAGCCCTATCGCTGTGGCCGCGCTGTTCGCCTGCGGGCATGGATCGTGCTGGGAGTGCGCTCACGACTGGTGCTCTAGGGTGAGTCAACACTGCACACTATTCTACAGTAGTAGTTATTCTTGTTAATAAAAAAAATGATAGTACTCTTGTACCTGATGGTATATGATATCGATCTCGTACATCTTGGGGATACGATATAAGATAGGTAGGTCGTCTGGGGCGGCCCTCGTATGTACCTGGATCGTTTTTCACGTTGTTTGTTAGAGTCAAGTGAGATCAGTAAGTCCGACCCATGCAGCCGTCCCCTGCTGGTTGCTGGTGGTGCTGTGTTTTCACTTCTCGTAAAGCAACAGCCAGCAAGTGTCATGCCCCCTCTGGTGCCTCTGAACAGAACTGTATTTTATATTTTATGAATATGATATGATGTATCTGGCATTTGGCTCTCTCGGGCATTTTTTTTCGCATCTATCTCCGTTGCCTGTCCGACGCCTATTATTTGTAAATCGGCTAATAGTCACGGTCGGTCGTGTCATGACCTTTGTCTGAACGAGGCATAACTATGATACTGCTGTCATCATTGTATAAACCAGAGTGTACCCGTGTATCATGCATGTATGGTACGTACCAGTATGTCAGTGTGATGTGCCAGCAGGGTTTTAGAATACAACTGTACTACGAACTCGTAATTAATAATAGTTGTCGTTTTTGTGTTACAGATATTAATAGTATCATAGAGCGCTTGTGAAGTTGCTTGCGATGCGGTGCAGAAGAGCGCGTCTGCTCTTTCCTCTTGTCACACACACAAGCGGCGGACAGCAAGCAGTACGTGCTGCGTACTCGTTTATCAACTCCGACCGAATCCATCTTTTTATGTATGTTCATAAATCAGTGCCACGTGGATACCGGTATCGTTTTGTTGAGGTACTCGGTACTCGTGAAGTGCTGCTGTACGACACTGCTGTGTTTTTGTTTTTTCAATGTATATGCAGAATAGTTACGTAGGCAGGTTGAGAGCGTGGCAAGGATCCTCTACGTACCCACAAATCAATGAAGACGCTCGACTTTCGACATGTTGGGGTCTGTGTTTTTGTTGTTGATTTGTGGTGTTTCGATGGGTTTCTGTTTTTTTGTCCAATTGCTTGCAGGTAAGGTTCGTTGGGCACGAGTAGAAGGTATGTACCAGGGGGTAGAATGTGAATCGGCATGACCACCACGTTCGTTCGTATCATACCCTACAGCAGTGCAGCCGAATACTGGTAGTGTACTGGTGCAGCTTTACGAGTAGTCATGCGTAGAAGCTCTAAAATTGACTATACTGCTGTAGGTCAACCATCAATAATAGCTAATATTTATTGTGCACACCACCGAAGCTCTGATAAGGCATGCCATAGAATAGAGCTTATTCGTAAGAAGACACTCAGCCTGACAGTTCCGGGGGGCAATAATTCATTTCAACATTTGGGAGCGCTTAATCTTGAAGTTTCTGTGGTACACGCCATTTTCTTTTTACGAAATCCTGCCATTATCCCGCCGGCTCGCCGGCTTGTTATTAGACGGCCGGTGCTGTGGTAATAGCTCTGTGATACAAGTCAGGACTATACGTGGGTATGGTGTGGATGTATGATGTGAAGTGGAGATGTCTAAGGTGACAGCAAGTGGCTCTATTGCTCTACAGCAGTGTAGTATTGCTTGTTGCCGGCAGATCGTTGTTACAGCCAGAGTATCCGAGGGTATAAAATATTATTACTTACCGCAGACATTGAGTATGTACTCGTACTCTGTTTCTGTACTCTGTTCGTACTCTGTGTCCGTACGGTACTATGAATAGTAGCAGTCGACCGCTCGGCTCCCTGTATTTCTTTCTGTCTCTTTTCTACTCCAAATACCAAGTATGTACGTACTACATCTACATCTACGTATTAATATTAACACTATTAATACATTAATACTGCTGTAACCGTAACAGGGTGGTACCTTTGATATAGACCTGGTACTACTGCTGTAAGTATATCACATCGCACAATCACTCGTGTGTTTGTTTTTTTGTTGATAATCCATGTCGACATAACCGGTATCAATTCCCAAGGATATTTGATACCTGGTACCAGTTACCTGGTATTTTGATGCGATAATGTACCAGCTTCGATACGAGTACGCACGTGCAGCAGTACGTTGCGCCGCCAGGCTGTGCCGCCGACCCTTCAGTTATTCTTTGTACCAGGTATACAGCGGGCAGAGCAGTAGTACCAGCAGGTATTTGCCGCCATGTTTGCTACTTGCCCTTTGTACTTGATCACCGCCGTACAGCACGTGGCTATTAATCTATTATGGTACTACCTGGTATTACTTTATACCAGGTAGACGATGAGGCTGTATTGTTATATATTATATAGCCAGTATATGTGTTTTTAAGTTACGTGCGCGTCCAAGAAACACGCCATATTATTGTACGGAAACCCACCAAATGTGGTTCGGGAGTCGGTAGAAGGGGAGAGACGAGAGACAGCATACTAAGTAACTGCTGCAATCCAGTACACTGATTAATTTTGACGACAGTATAATCTCTACTGGCTGAGCCAGTGCCCAGCCCTACTACTGATAATATATACTCAAGTATGTATATATATATATCCATATACATGTATAGTGTCACGCTTCGGAGAAATGCGTAGAGCAGTATTTATATCGCAAGTATACACCAAGGACGGGGGAAAAGGCGATCGTTTATTGGGTAGTTATTATTACAAATACCTGGTGTATACATACTTCGTACCAGGTATATACCAAGTACCTGGTATGATACAGCCCCAGCAGTATGTTTCAGTTTTGGAGAGAGCAAATGTCGCGGCGAAAATGGTGCTACTATTAATAGCGAAATCCTTCTCTTGTTGAGCTTGGCTATTGATCACATCATGAGGATTATACCTGGTACCTGGTACGTACGTACCTGTTACGGCTTCTCAGACAGAAAGAGACAAATGAGGCTCTGCGTTTAATTCACCGCGATACCAGCAATACCAAGGTAGTACTCGTACGTACCAATATCTAATACCGTTCACTACAGCAGGCAGTACTGGTACTTTAGAGGGCACAGGGTAAGCATGTGTGTGTTCTTCACATTAAACCGTCCTTTCTATTATACGTAGCCGTCGACATCCAGCACACCCAGTACTATTAATAGAAGCAGTACGTAGTTGGTCCTGAACGCTATTATTTTGACGAGCCCCTGTCAGCAGTCAGCAGTACCCTGCTACGCTATTGCATGTACTATACCAGCAATAGTTAATGCGAGCTGCAAGTAAGTTTACCTGTTACATAGCGAGCGACCCCTCTGCCCTCTCATGTCCATTGTATGTATGATATCCCCTCTCCGAACTGCAACACTCATATTGATGTTAATGATGCTGATGCATATCATACTACATACTGCGGCGTAGAGTACTGCAATACGAGAACACAAACATAAAGACAACCAATCTATGGGCTAGATGACTCTCCGAAAAAGGTCATTCTCGTATGTATGTATATATCATAGCCCATAGCAACCAATATTTTAATATTTTCGCACCAGCACGAATTCTCATATATGTATTTACGTAAAGAAAATTAAATGCACGTACGCGTACGCCGTTTATGGGAGCTGGTTTATGAAGCTTTCATTAAATAGCGTGCTCGTATATGTACTCGTGGTATCATACTACTATTAATACTACTATTACTGTAAGACTGAAATTTTCCACGAAACTTGAAAACTTGCCAACTTGGACCCTGTCAACACCAAAAGGCTGCTTGCTGTCTGCAGTCTGCTCAAGTCTGACACAGCAGCAGTACATCAATATGGCCGGTCTCCACAGCTTGTTTGTGTGATACTTCGTATGCTTGCACATAAGTCTACGTGCCAGTCGATTAGTCAGACCGCCGTGTGTCAACCAGGTACAGGTTATATGATATCAAAATGAATACTAAAAACTGTAAATTTCCCGCCACCTTTAACATTTAAGATTAAGATCAAGATAATTATTAAGATTGAGATCAAGATAAGGAAGGGTTAAATGCCCCACCCCGCCATATGAAATGCCCCACCAAAGCTACGCGTACTATAAATATGAATACTATCAGTACTGTACCGGTATTAAACTATTACACAAATAAATCCAAATAATACCACAGGTTGGTAGCGTGATACTGCTGTCTGTAGTATGACGATAGAGCTGCTAGAGCTGTTAGAGGTGCTATCATATGAATAAAGCTTCTCACTGGTGGGCGAGGGCAAGAAACCCGCAGTGGCGGAATGGCTCAATGGATGTATCATACTGGTATCATACTGGTATAACATACCATATATACCATATGTACATATAATATGTGCGTCTGTTTCTTCACATTAAACCGCTCTTTCCACTTTCCACCCGCCGCCATCCAGCACACAGCACACCCAGCAGTGTCCGTGCCGATTCTTCAATCCTACTATTTAGTATTAATAGTGAAGGAAAACAAGAGATCATGACGACTACAGCAGTATGTTGGATGTCGAGCGTCGCTGCTGCCCGGTGTTGATATTTTGATATTTTGTACCGTTACCAGAGATAATAGTTAGGATCATGGTATACGAGTGTATTAATAGAGCTGCTGTGCAAAGCTGTGTTAGGTGTTCATAGTGTACCCGCACGAAGTAATTGTATTCATATATTCCTTGCATGACGGATTCACGGCCTATTTATCAAATATCCCACTCGGTACTTGAAGCGGCGACCCTTGCGCTCCATTCATATGTATCATACATGGTACGTAGTGTAATAGTGTCGCAAGCCACAACCCACCCATTGCCTCCGTCGTCCCGCCAGCACCACACCTCCACCTCGGCTCTATCAAGCTATCATCTATCATGTATCAACAGCAGGATCTACTGCGCTGCTATCTGCTGTCGTGTACTACTGCTGATGCCGTACACACAGTAACAACTGTTCAAGTCTACTGCTGCCTATTGCTGCTCGAGACCTTGAAAGTAGATTGCTATTATGTGGAAGTAGATTGCTGGTGCATGGAAATAGTAGTGTTTTTACCGGTAAGGCCATCAGACAGAGCGATTGCCGGTTGATTTCGGCTACTTCTCAGCGGAATGTGACTGCGTAACGGTACAGTTTGAACAATCGGACGTCTTGCCTTCCTTCCTCCTCCCTTCCAGCTTTCGGCTGTTTTTTTCACAACAGTGGTGGGCAGTGTTCCATGTAGACGATGTCCCGCGACGCCTATGTCATCATTTTTACACGATGGCATGCTATGGCGCCGTCGGTCTGTTGAACAAGCTGTCTCGCCACCGTATCTCTAATCTACCCCATCCTAACCTTAACTCAATCCAACCCAACCCAACCAACCCAACCCAACCCAACCCAACCCAACCCAACCCAACCCAACCCAACCCAACCCAACCCAACCCAACCCAACCCAACCCAACCCAACCCAACCCAACCCAACCCAACCCAACCCAACCCAACCCAACCCAACCCAACCCAACCCAACCCAACCCAACCCAACCCAACCCAACCCAACCCAACCCAACCCAACCCAACCCAACCCAACCCAACCCAACCGTCCTCTGTTGCCGCATACGTCTGTCAGAATACGAGCCCCAGCATGGACTGCCCCACCTGCCACGTGTCTATACCGAGGAGCGACTTCCGACGGTGCATCGTCTTGGATGAGGTTCGTAGTCGTTCGTAATCCATTATGTACGCCTACTCGTAGTATGCTAGCTTTACCGCAGTAGTTGTAGTGGTCCCTTTATAGTGCCATGGTCCCTCTATAGTGCCGGCTGCCCGCTATAGTGCCGGTGGAATCGCTTGGCACAGATAGGATTGACCAGTGTGGTAGGGTGCGGAGTAGTGCCGGCTGCCGGTATAGTGCCGGTAGTGTTGGCTGGCACGTACCGGCACTATATAGGGACCACTAATCTGCTGTATCGGTAACCTTGTGGTTTGCTGTTTTTGTACGTACCAGTATAGTTCATGCTGTGTACTGCTGGATTGTATACCGTAGGTGTACGTGCCTCTTTTGTATTTGCAGGGCACCAGGTACCACGGTTATATAGTTCGTGTGCCCGTGGCTCTTTCTTTTTATTTTCTGCTGTTGATGTTTGCTGTTGCTGTTCGCTGCCAGGTGGTGTTTGGTGCTGTTGCTGTTTGCTGTTTGGTGCTGTTGCTGGTTGTTACAATAGCAGCCGACGGCAAGCATTACTCACTATTAATACTTACATCTATGATACGAGTATAACCTATTGTTCGGAAATGTAAGAACTGTTTCGGTATTTCGATCGAATATTCAAACGGTCCTTGCTATATATAAGCATACCACGGGTACATCGTAACAGACTATTCATCGTTCGTGGCAGTACGTGCATACCAGGTACAGAGTACCAGTATCTCCAGTACCAGTATGATGCATTATGTTTCCACTCATCCTATTAGCGCGGCAGGCACCACGCCAATTCAACCATCCTTCTTGGTATCTCCCTCCATCCTCCATACCACCACGCCACCACCCTGGAAGTGGCCACACCACAAATCTAATCAAATCAACTCATTGGAGGCTGTCGTCCATATTCAAGTCCGCCTCACGGGCGGTTCTTATAGCAGGATGCAGTTCACCCTCCATGCGACTCGCCCAATACCTCACGGCGCTTCGCGCTTGGTGCAAGCAATAATGGTGAAAACCCAACGTGCTCCGTCCCGGCACTGTAGGGATGCGAGGGAGGGTCTATGGTCATACGACTACGGCCGTGCACGACATGAGTATACCCCCCCCCCTCCACCGTCTAAAACGTCCACACCGTTTTCACGTGTCAGACCCTGACATTTTGAACACGTGTTCTATCAGCCCGTGTCGGACCGTTAGCGAATGGTTTTTTCTACCTGTATTTTTCGCCTGAATTTTGAGCATCTAATAATATTAATAGTTGATTTTGGGATACGTGGGCCTCCTATTTTAACACGAAGAACCTCACAGTTTCGGCGAAATTATACAAAACAAAACTTTTTTTTCTTTTCCATTCGGTACTGTTTCGACAAGGGCTCAGAACACAGAAAAAATGTACATTACATACGCGTGGAAAAACCTCAGGGTCTGACAAAAAAAACAGGGCAGTCCTCGGGATTTTTCTCTGCGAGATTTCACGGGAATCGGGACGATCCCGTGATAAAACATGAAACCTCATTCCCGTCCAAACCGATTCCGTGCAGATTGTGATATATCCCGATCCCGTCCAAACCTGATCCCGTGATAATATCGATATCCCGATCCCGTCCAACCAAGTGCCGCGAAATAGTGTCAAATCCCGTGGTTTCTCGGCCCCGAGAGGTGGAAACCCGCAGAGGCATTTGATATTCCGAATCCCCGTTCACACCCCTCCCTCTGAGCGAATGGCCTCACAGTGACCTGCGCGCCCCGTAGCAAACATGCGTTCCGTAAACAAGGGAAACCCAACTGGTCGAATAGTTGGTACCGCTCCAACTAACTACCTCGCTTAATACCTACAGCAAACGAATACCTAAAATAGCTGGCGAGTTTTATTACGGAGAGGACCATAGTAAATAGGACCAAATATTGTTAGTAAATTTAGGTAAATATATAGGTTTTTGTGTGTACCGTAGGTCCTGTTTACTACATTAGCCCACCCCGTAACAGTCAAATCCGAGCCACGGCTCTAGTGGTGTCCCGTGGCTGCTGAATTCCGCGCAAAATATCCCGTGGAATCCCGCGAGTAATGAATCCCGTCCCGTGGTGTCCCGTGGATATATACACTACTGTGTTCCGCCCAAAATATACCGAAGAGTCCCGCGAGTGATGGGGGTCCCATCCTGTGGTGTCCCGTGGGTGTTGAATCCCGCCCCATAGATGCCGCGAGTAATTAATCCCGTCCCGTTGTGTCCCGTGGTGTCCCGTGGGTGCTGAATCCCGTCCCAAAGATGCGGTGGAGTCCCGTGAAAAATTGAATCCCGCCCAAGACCGACTCGAACGAAAAAAATACGGTACGAAAGAAAACCGGGTGGAAAAAAAAAAAAACGAAAGTTGTAAGCGGAAAATTTGTACAAATTACGGCACCACTGCCTGGTAATCACCAGTGAAACGTTTTTTGGTGGCTACGCGTACTATAAATATGAATACTATCAGTACTGTACCGGTATTAAACTAGTACACAAATAAATCCAAATAATACCACAGGTTGGTAGCGTGATACTGCTGTCTGTAGTATGACGATAGAGCTGCTAGAGCTGTTAGAGGTGCTATCATATGAATAAAGCTTCTCACTGGTGGGCGAGGGCAAGAAACCCGCAGTGGCGGAATGGCTCAATGGATGTATCATACTGGTATCATACTGGTATAACATACCATATATACCATATGTACATATAATATGTGCGTCTGTTTCTTCACATTAAACCGCTCTTTCCACTTTCCACCCGCCGCCATCCAGCACACAGCACACCCAGCAGTGTCCGTGCCGATTCTTCAATCCTACTATTTAGTATTAATAGTGAAGGAAAACAAGAGATCATGACGACTACAGCAGTATGTTGGATGTCGAGCGTCGCTGCTGCCCGGTGTTGATATTTTGATATTTTGTACCGTTACCAGAGATAATAGTTAGGATCATGGTATACGAGTGTATTAATAGAGCTGCTGTGCAAAGCTGTGTTAGGTGTTCATAGTGTACCCGCACGAAGTAATTGTATTCATATATTCCTTGCATGACGGATTCACGGCCTATTTATCAAATATCCCACTCGGTACTTGAAGCGGCGACCCTTGCGCTCCATTCATATGTATCATACATGGTACGTAGTGTAATAGTGTCGCAAGCCACAACCCACCCATTGCCTCCGTCGTCCCGCCAGCACCACACCTCCACCTCGGCTCTATCAAGCTATCATCTATCATGTATCAACAGCAGGATCTACTGCGCTGCTATCTGCTGTCGTGTACTACTGCTGATGCCGTACACACAGTAACAACTGTTCAAGTCTACTGCTGCCTATTGCTGCTCGAGACCTTGAAAGTAGATTGCTATTATGTGGAAGTAGATTGCTGGTGCATGGAAATAGTAGTGTTTTTACCGGTAAGGCCATCAGACAGAGCGATTGCCGGTTGATTTCGGCTACTTCTCAGCGGAATGTGACTGCGTAACGGTACAGTTTGAACAATCGGACGTCTTGCCTTCCTTCCTCCTCCCTTCCAGCTTTCGGCTGTTTTTTTCACAACAGTGGTGGGCAGTGTTCCATGTAGACGATGTCCCGCGACGCCTATGTCATCATTTTTACACGATGGCATGCTATGGCGCCGTCGGTCTGTTGAACAAGCTGTCTCGCCACCGTATCTCTAATCTACCCCATCCTAACCTTAACTCAATCCAACCCAACCCAACCTATCCAACCCAACCCAACCCAACCCAACCCAACCCAACCCAACCCAACCCAACCCAACCCAACCCAACCGTCCTCTGTTGCCGCATACGTCTGTCAGAATACGAGCCCCAGCATGGACTGCCCCACCTGCCACGTGTCTATACCGAGGAGCGACTTCCGACGGTGCATCGTCTTGGATGAGGTTCGTAGTCGTTCGTAATCCATTATGTACGCCTACTCGTAGTATGCTAGCTTTACCGCAGTAGTTGTAGTGGTCCCTTTATAGTGCCATGGTCCCTCTATAGTGCCGGCTGCCCGCTATAGTGCCGGTGGAATCGCTTGGCACAGATAGGATTGACCAGTGTGGTAGGGTGCGGAGTAGTGCCGGCTGCCGGTATAGTGCCGGTAGTGTTGGCTGGCACGTACCGGCACTATATAGGGACCACTAATCTGCTGTATCGGTAACCTTGTGGTTTGCTGTTTTTGTACGTACCAGTATAGTTCATGCTGTGTACTGCTGGATTGTATACCGTAGGTGTACGTGCCTCTTTTGTATTTGCAGGGCACCAGGTACCACGGTTATATAGTTCGTGTGCCCGTGGCTCTTTCTTTTTATTTTCTGCTGTTGATGTTTGCTGTTGCTGTTCGCTGCCAGGTGGTGTTTGGTGCTGTTGCTGTTTGCTGTTTGGTGCTGTTGCTGGTTGTTACAATAGCAGCCGACGGCAAGCATTACTCACTATTAATACTTACATCTATGATACGAGTATAACCTATTGTTCGGAAATGTAAGAACTGTTTCGGTATTTCGATCGAATATTCAAACGGTCCTTGCTATATATAAGCATACCACGGGTACATCGTAACAGACTATTCATCGTTCGTGGCAGTACGTGCATACCAGGTACAGAGTACCAGTATCTCCAGTACCAGTATGATGCATTATGTTTCCACTCATCCTATTAGCGCGGCAGGCACCACGCCAATTCAACCATCCTTCTTGGTATCTCCCTCCATCCTCCATACCACCACGCCACCACCCTGGAAGTGGCCACACCACAAATCTAATCAAATCAACTCATTGGAGGCTGTCGTCCATATTCAAGTCCGCCTCACGGGCGGTTCTTATAGCAGGATGCAGTTCACCCTCCATGCGACTCGCCCAATACCTCACGGCGCTTCGCGCTTGGTGCAAGCAATAATGGTGAAAACCCAACGTGCTCCGTCCCGGCACTGTAGGGATGCGAGGGAGGGTCTATGGTCATACGACTACGGCCGTGCACGACATGAGTATACCCCCCCCCCCCTCCTCCCCACGCCCCACGCTGCGGCGGTATCAATATAACCCTGACGCCCCCCCCTCCCTCCTTTCCAGGTGGTAGAGCGGGCGGTGGCTGCAGCTGGCCTCGACGATGAGGAGTGGCGGTCTCGACTAGAGCGCGGGCAGATGCTAGCAAGGGAGGCGGAGGCCGCCAGACGCGGAGCGAGGGATGCGCAGCGGAGCGCAGAGGAGGCAGTGGTGGAGCAGGCGGCGGAGATTCAGCGGCTTAGGGAAGAGGCCAGGTCTCGCGCGGTCGGCCGATGGCGCCGACCGTACGAGGTGAGGGTGGTTGAGAGAGAGAGAGAGACAGAGATGGATGATCGTTAAGATGGTTTTTTGAGAGCTGATAAGAGATGTGTCTTCGGGACTTGACTTGAAAACATCGTTTCAGACGTCATTTTGAGTTGTGATCGAGGGGTGCTGGGAGATGATTGAGACATACGTGAGGGAAAAACGATTTGAGAGATGGTGAGAGATCATTGAGATAAAAAAAATACGCGGAGGCGTGTTGCGTGTGTGAAGCGTGTCGTGGTGCATAGGGTGTGGGGGTCAAGGATGGGTGCCGGTCGGGGGAGGGGAGGGGGGGGGGGAGGGGGGGGATATGTTGTTCCGGGGTTTTGTATTTTTTTGCTTTTGTGGAGAACTGTGTTTTTTTGTGTGTGGTTTTTTAGGAGGTGCCCATTGACGCCGTGTTTGCTGGCATACTTGATCGTGTAGGGCGGCCGTCGAGTGCTACCAACACGGTAGGTGCCATAACGACGTTGCTGATTCCCTAGCAATGGTATGTGCTTACGCTGGTGTTGGTTATCGTTGTCGTTGCTGATTCTGTTAATCACAGAGCACATGACTACAGCAGTAGTATTTTCGTTTTTATTGGCTCGTCTAGCCCTTTTGGAATTGCCCCCCTCGTGTGTACCCTCCTGCTTCGGAACAAACTTGGATCAAGACATAGACATATTTTAACGTTTTTGGTGGTTAAAATATTAAACAAGATATATACAATTTTCCCTTTTTCAGTGGCTGGAATGAGTCCTGTCGACTGTCAACTACCCAGGTGCCCAGCGCGGACTTTGAGCCCCTGTCCTGAAATTACTACTACGCGTACGTAGTAACTCGGGGCCTGCCACATCGCAACGCTGATCCACGGCTCTCTGATATGATACTCTCTTTTTCTCTCTGCTTCCCTCTCTCTCTCGCTCGCTCCCCCCCCTCTCTCTTCCTGTCTCCCCCTTATGTTACGTGGAATCGTCTACACGCCGCCTCACAGGGCCCCCCGCCGGCCATGACCGACTACGGCTTCCGCGTGATGAGCGACCTAGACCCAGCATCCCAGAGATCACTGGAGGGTTTCACCCGCCTCCGAGGCCGTAGAGACGGGGGGGTCGAAGCGGCACGGTCCCGGGCAGGCTCGGCTGCTTCGGAAGCTGCCGTCGTTGCCACCGCCGCAGTCCTAAGCATGCCCACTTCGGGGGGAGGGGGAGGGTATGGCGCAGTGAGGTCGAGAACTCAGGCGCAGTCGGGGTCGTCGGCAGCTTCGGCGCTTGGGGTTAATGGGGAGGACCCATGGTTTTCGCTGAGGTCGAGCCAGCCCAGCAGGCACGCTGGCGTGGCGATGCCGGGCGGCGGTGGACGCATCGGGCGGGAGGTATTCGGGAGGGGCAACGCTTCGGGGGGAAGAAAGTGAGTGCGTCGCAAAGGGCGCGGGGTAGGCTTGTTTTGGACGGGGTACGGGGTGGTGTTGGCGGGAGTTGGGAGTGGCTTAGAGGTGGTGGGGGGGGGGGGCTAGAGTATTTTGAAAGCGGTCGACGGTGGTTTAGAGCGGGAGGGTGTACTCATTAGCCGCATGTCATGCATGGCCGTAGTTTGTATGACCGTAAGAGTGACTCTCGCATCCCTACAATGCCGGAACGGAGCGCGTCGGTTTTTACCGACCAGGCAGGTGTTGCATGCACCAAGCAAACATCGTGGGGGGTACTGCACGAAGACCAAGGAGGCCATGATCGGAAGGGGGGGGGGGGGTGTTTGCATCAGACGTTTGGTGAAAATGGGTGAAAGAGTGTTTGGCCGTTTCCGACTGCCCAAACGTCGGGGTGTTTAATTGCAGGCTGTCGAGATGTTTTATTGCAGCATGTCGGGGTGATTATTTTGCGGCTCGTCGGGGTATTTATTGGCAGCCTGGCATGGACGGAGTAGCTACTGGTAAATTATTTGGTAATATTCGGGGCGCGCGAGGCAAGAAAGGGAGGAAAAAGCAAGTCGGGACCTGAACGCTCACCGGAGTTCTTCGTTTTGTTGCAGTGGAACGGTGGCACTAGCGCGGTGGCAGCAGCAGCACGGGGGGTGTATATACCTGCTCGTTTCCCCTCGTTCGCGCTTATTTTCCTGTTGAGACGTTTCGCGTCACATCGGTGTAAGACTACGGCCAGGTCTGCTCGAGCAAAAGACGGCACCCCTCCGACACGACCGCCATGATGGCCCGATGACATGGTGTTATATATGTTATACCGGTGTAGTCCTTTCCAGGACACCTGCAGTACTACTGCCTGCAGTTTATTTTTATCCTTCTGACATTCTCCTACTCCTTTCCTCCTTTCTCGTCCCTCCTCCTCCTTCCTCCGTCTGTCCCGCTCCCTCTCTCGTTTGCGCTGCTCGTGTCTTTTCTCTGCCCCGACGGCAATGCATTACGCTTTCCGATTCCTTGTTTGCCTCTTGATGGGTTACCACGACCATGAAAAACAGCACCGCGCACTCCACCACGGCAGGGCTGGATCAGTCAGCAGGGGCGGTCCTCAAATCGGCGCACGAGCGAGACGGCTCCAACTGGCGATCCGCCTACTTCGGACCCGGCCAGGGTCCTACGCGCATGCCCCGCACCGCCCCTGGGGATGGGCACCAACAGTCTTCGGGGGGGCGCGCGCGCAACTCTACCCTGTCGTCAATCCACACCATGATGGCCGTGCCATCCGGGCCGCTTGCGGTGGAGCCCATGAGGGGGGCTGTGGCGCCGGGCAGGCGTCCCGCAGCGCAGGCTCCTCCGGCGCGCTCCAGCCGCAAGAGGCTGAGCTTGAGAGGCTTTTTGGGAGAGGGGGGGGGGGGGCGCGGCGGCAACACGCACCTCTTGCCGCGAGGGCGTCGGATCCTACTCCCGCTGCGAGGGGGGGTAGCGCCGGCGGGGACCCCCCGTTCGGTTACAGAGGTTGTCAGCGCGCGAGAAACTCTTCGCACGTTGGTGGCCACGCGCGTACTGGGGGGACTAGGTGTTGGCGCGGGGGTGCGGCGGCGGCGGCGGCGGCGGGAGCTTCGGGGCTGCGATTCGACCCCGATTTCGACCTGGAACCGCTGGACATGATTCCCCGTCACGATGACCTGGGCGCTCGGCCCGAGTGGGATGACGTCCTGGCGGCGGTTTCTTTGCCGCACCAAGCAGCGGCGCCCCGCGATAGTCTGGCGCAAGGAGATTCTCCGGACAGAACAAGGGACTGACTTTGCTTGCCTTGGCTTGGCTTGAGATCGTTGGCCGGCTGGCCGGCGGGCGGACTCGAGCGCTGAGCGAGCGGTGGTTGTACGGATGTTGTTTTGGCGTCACCTCACGGCGCGCGGCCGCGATGCCGTTTATGTGCACCCGATCCTTACCGCATGTGCTGGTTTTCCTCGGCTAGTACTGCCCAGTTTGTGGTGAGTATTGACCAGTATAGGCCAGAATTAGGCAGTAATGGCCAGTGTTGACCATGACTGGCCGGGGGCCAGTATTGACCAGGATCGGCCAGTATTGACCAGGATTAACCAGTCTTGGCCAGTGATCTCCACTATTGACCACAACTGGCCAATGTTGACCAGTCTTCTGGGCAGTTTTGACCAGGATTGGCCAATATTGACCTGTATTTTGGGCTGTATTGACCAGAGTTGGCCTGGACTGGTCAGTATTGACCAGGATTGGCCAGTATTGACCAGGATTGGCCAGCGTTGTCCAGTATTGGCCAGTGTTCATTACTAACCAGACCCGGACAGGTTATCCTCGATGCCTGTCGATGTCTTCATTGGTGGCAGTAGTTGTGCTTTTGAAGCGCTCGGAGGAAGAAGAGGGTTGTCGCCATTTTTGTTTCCCTCCCTCCCCGCGCCTACGGCAGGCACACTGGCACAACAGTAACAATAGTACTAGCAAGTGAGTCGCTCGCCAACGGGTGGGGTGGGGTGTGTATTAGACGCGTAGTCTTCGGCACATGCTATTGAGCTACTACTAGCAAGTTTTTCGGGTGGTGTAAAGGTGGCTCGCTCCGCTTTCTTGCTTGTCTTTTTCTGCTCGTGCGCGTCTGCCCCCCCCCCCCATTGTTTCCCCCCACGCAAGCAAGCCGTTGGCGTGCCCTCTTCCCTCTTTTAGCGTGCTTTATTCAACATTCAAACGTCAATCACCGTATTTGTTGTTTTTTTGTATGTTCGGCGCGTTGTTCGGTGGCGCCGCAACTGCTGCGAGTGAAATAAAACACCCCACGCAGCTTTGGAGATGGAGGGAGGGAGGCACGGCTCGCTTCCGGTGTGGCGTGCCGAGTTTTTGCGGTATTTTAATGACGAGAGCTGAGATTGGGAAGGGAAGGGAAGGGAGCTGTGTGAGTAAAAGATAAGCGGTTAAATTTTGATTTTTTGGGCCTTAGCCCTGTCTTGTGTGTTAGGCAGGGAGTACGGAGCGGGGAAGCTGCAGTTGCAGCAGCAGCATTGGGCGTTGCGGGGGCATAGGATGGAGTGGTACGGTATGTTTTGATACGGTATGGTATGGTATGGTACGGTATGGCATGGTATGGTATGGTATGGCATACGGGGATGTCGAGAAAGACGCTCACAAGCGAGGTTGGTTGCACGTTGGACGTGCGGCTGCGGATCAGTTTGTTTTGTATGTGGCGCGACTTGAAAAGAAATATAAAATATTTTATTCAGAAAACAAGAAACACAGGAGACAAGACAGCAGTAGTAATTTCACAGGAAAATCAGAAACTGATTGACTGACTGGGTGTGTTGCAAGGGTAAAAGCTTCTACTTCTGTAAGCACCGTCCTTTCTAAGCTGGAGCGACATACAGCGATGCGTACATTACGCGGTGGTATCATGCGGGAGGGGGCAATTGGCGTAGTGAGTGGTGATCGTCGCGGTGAGCCCCTGTTGCCTCTATGTCGGGGTATCGCGCTGCAGCAGCACTTGCCGCTGTCGCCCTCGGCCCTTTTAGTACTGCTGTGTACATGTACCTCAATCTGACTCTAATTCCAAGTGTTTTGTCCCTACAAGAGAAGGGCGGTCCCGCTTTAAAGGGTTAAAGAACGGTTGTCGACAGCTTTTTCCTTGGGAAGGCTAACCTATCATAGCTTAAGCGCAGCACATGGGTCTAGTACTGTCAGGGCGTTTGAACGAACAGCGTTGGGGGGTGACGCACACCATGCTCACTTGGTCTTGCAGGTACATACAGTAGAGTAGTTATCTCTCTCGCGTTAGGAGACCGAGTAGGTCATTTACAGTAGGAGGTGCTGTATTTTTTGGGGGGGTTTTATGTGCGTTAACTTGAAGTGGCTTGCTGCGACATACTTTCATGCTTGCGTGGTTCTATATAGTCCATATATCCAATGCTTGCTTATTATGTATGATGTACGTACGTACCTAGTACCTCCCACCGTTCGTGTTTTGTGTGTTGGGCTGGAGCGGGGGTGGCTGGAGGGAAGATAAATGTGTGCCCATAATATTGTTTGTATGGCAGGCAGCCGTGTGCCGTACTGTAACGCGTAAATAGCAGCCGGGGCAAAACCGTCCGATAAATATAGGCCTTCGGACGATTGGGGGCGTTCGTTTCAGACGCGCAAGAAGGAGAGAAAGAGGCAGTCGAGGGGGAGGAGGAGAATGGACCACCGCGACGCTGTCTTCAATAGTAGCAGGAGGGGAGAGAAAATGTGAATCAACGACCAGGGAAATTGACGTTTTAAGCTTTTGCCCAGCCGAGCGCTTGGTGGCACCGAGAAGATGACAGTTGGTGTTTCAGTGCTGTTGCTGCTGTAGGTGTAGATGCCCTGCTCCCTGTCATGATGCACACTCCCATGCCCACCGAAACACCACCACCAGCAGCAGCTTAGCTCCAGGTGGCACTGTGAGACGGCGTCGGCGGCGGTTTTACATGTATCGGTTCGAGTGTACCCATGCACACATGGATCTAAGATTGATCTAGACTCTGTGTTGTGTTGCATGGTACCCATACATCAATGTGAGACGTTGTGTGTGTCCACTTATACCCATCGAGACTTCACGTCGTACATGCACTAAGCAGATATTGTATTGTGTCGGGGAACCGCTGTGGTAGTTATTTTTGCGTGGGGCGTGTTGTTCAACAAGCGGGAGAAAGCTCCGCCCCGTTATGTTCATTAATAAAATGAAAATCATGACCCATTTTGCCCTATTCCTTTCAAGAGGAGAGAAGGGTTTAACCTTCTTACGGTTTAGCCCGCAAAGTGCGTCACATCCAGACCACCAATTTTCCAAAGGCATGTTTGGTCGTTCGTGTCCGCTTCAATTCACAAGTGGGGGCACCCGCCTGAATTTTCGGTTCTCGGGGTTCTCGATCGTGACACACCTCGCGAGCAAACATGTACCCCATACCAGGTACGGGTCGTGGATAATAAAACAAGCATCCACATTGTATGCGTATCGTCAATTACTACACCTCTATTAATAACAGCTTAAAAGTTAGTCGAAAACAAAGGGAGGCTTTGTTAATCCCCGGCCTGTCAACGCGCAGCCGCACACCACCTTCGAGTCCCGTTGTATAAACGTTGTTATTACTAGCCGCCACGATCGGTGACAGGAGTCTAAATACTACTGTAGTATAGTCTAGTCACCACATTGTGGCTACGGAGTTGACAAAACCAAATCCGCCCCTTAATATCCGCCTGACCCCCTCTCTAACGATTCCACAGACAGCCGCACACGGTGGGCCTGGCGCCTCTTTCCCCAAAGCGGGGAAAATACCGTTCTAAAACGTTAAGAATACTGATACAGCCAAGCTGTTAAACGCGAACGAAAATGCCACAAAACGGCGCCACCAAAGGTGCGCGGACTCTGAGCCTCAGCCTTATGAAACTTGCAGGTAGGCGTAGAGAGGAAGGGATTCGCGCCCGCACTTTTTTATTGGTCAATCAATACAGTTCCGGGCGTGTTTTTATTGGCCACCCGCGATGGCGTCACGTGCCATCCAAAGATTTTCCACCAATCAGGACACTCGTAAACAAAATTGACCAAATCAGAAAAATTCAGGGACGAAAATCCCTTTTCTACTCGTAGAGCGTCCTATCACGACCATCATCCGAGCCCGATAGGTTCACGAAGGTCTTCACACAACAACGGTAGGTACGACACGTCGTCAATGACAATCAACCACACCCTAGGGTGACGACACATACATGTCGAGCAAGCTTTTTCCACCAACTAAAATAATTCCATCCGAAAACATTGACCAATCGGAAAAGTGCGGGCACCAAATGCCTTCCTCTCAGTCCCCACTCACTCAAGCAAATGCCCCAGCCATGGCCGAGAAAAAATCCTCGTCCTCTCCCTCCTCACTATCCCCTCTTCCTTCACCTCTTCCTCCTCCTCCTCTTCCCCCGGCCAACCCCGAGCGTTCCCGGACAACTTTACCCACTCGATCCCGCGCCTCAAAAAACTGGAATATGTGATGAACATCACTCTCCAGTTCCACAACTTCTCTGCTCTTGAGCGCCCGCCCCCCATCCCCCGGCGACCCCCCTAAGACTCTGCCATTCATTTTGAAACCCCCGCTCGTGTACTCGCTTCCGCCGCGCCGATGCCGACTCCGCGCCTCTCTAGTCTCCCAGGACTCGGGCGCGCCGTTCCGCCGCTCGTCCCCGCAATCGCTTCGCGGGGAAGTCCTCTCGCCTTCGCTACCGGCACCGTAAGCCGGCGTGCTTTTCCTCGCCCTGCCCTCCGCGATCCCTCGCCTCGCGCCGCGATTAGCGCGGGAACCAGGAAGTGCGGCAGCGGTAGCGGGGGCGGCGGTGGTAGCCACAGCCAAGCGGAGCTCCCGGGCGACGGTTTCGGACAAATCCACGCCACGGATAGCGGCCGCCATGGCACCCACCTCCGACATCCTGCCGGACCAAACATCGTCGGCAGGCGTGCTTACTACACGCGCGTCACTGGCACCGTTGTCCTGCCCTTTCGGGGCAACGCCTGATTGACTTTCTGGTGGCAGCCCAGAACTCGTACCACGAGCAGCAGCACGTTTGTGTACATCTTCCGCAGTCGCCACCGCCGTGGAAGTAGAGGCGCGGCTCGCTACAGAATTGCGGGATAACCTGCCTGCGCCTGCGACGCCGCAGCTACCGCCGCCGTTCACCCTAGGCCGGCAAGAGCCTCCCAAGCCACCGTCGACACCCCCCTTCCAATCCCCACGCTTGCGCCTCCCTACAGAGGAGCGATCCGACGGCCCCTCTCCGTTGCGCAGCGGGCCGGCACATCTCTCGCTCGCCCCCAGCCGCCCTGTATCAACACGAGATACAGCTTCTCGCCCTCGTCCACCGCCACCACCACCGCCGCTAGCGCCAGTTTTGGTCGATTCGTTCGAGAAACCAAGCGAGGAGGTTTTAAGGTCAGGGGTGGGCCCGACCTCTCCTTTCCGCCCACGACCACGGGGGTGGTGGCGGCCATGAGCAGCGCCCGCCCCGCCCGACACGCTGGCCCTTCGCCCGTCCCGTGGACTAACAGGGCTTGGTGGAGGAGAACACCCTGGCGGCCTCCAATGTTCCTTCTCGGAGCCTCGGCTCCCCCGCCGGGAAGAGGAGGACCGTCCCTTTTCGCAAACGCGACCCCCCTCCCGGCGCGCACCTGTGCTGTTCCGGGCAAGCCGCCGCCCCCTGGAGGCGGCAGTGCTGCCGGTGGCCCCCCTCTTGGGCGGCGGGAGCGACTTGGTCTCCCTCCCGCGGTTCGGCTCGCGGCTCCCGCTACCAGTCCATGCTGAAGAGGGGGAGGAGGCACCCATGACGGGAGACCAAGGCTTCCTGTGCGCCGCCCATCCTGTATCCATCGTAGAGCCGTCATTGCTTCGCGTGTTAGAGTGGGGGGACGGTGTCCGGGAGACCGATCGCGGCGTGCGTGTGCCGTTGGTTTTCAACGCTATCAGGCGTGTATCTAGCGCCGCCAGGCGTTTTTCCGCCGTCCGTCGCTTCGCGGTCTCTCGACTGGCTGCCGCTACAGCTTGCTCGAGTGCCTCCGTTAGCCTCGAGATTTCCTCCGCCTCAACGCAGGCCACCTTCAAGCAAACGCAGGGCGAATCGCGCGCGAGGTGACAGCAAGAGAGGGACACACGACATCAGTGTTTGATTGATTATCATTTCAGTGGGGGGGGGGGGTTGAGGAGCGTGACGGGGTGTCCGGTTCGGGGGTCCGATTCGTCATGCTGAACACTGTCTGAAGTTCCAGCTGCTACGCCGGTCGCGATGGCGAGAACCGAAAATTCCCAACATCGAACACAACAATTACCAGGTACTCCGCATAGTTAAGGAACGTTTGGGTATTCATATCGTTTATTAAAATCCACATGGTGCTTACATTTCCGGACATAATGGGATAATGTAACGATGTCGCCACCGCACGCGTAAGAAAAGGAGCGAGTTGCTGCGCCGACAGCAGTTACCGCCGGGTCCCTCCTCCCATGAAGAAAGAGCCGCCGCGTACTGTGCGCCCCCGTCACCATCACGCAAACCAAACCTGAAACCATTCTACGCCGACATACCGTAAACACATCGAGCTAAAGTCTCCTTGCCTGAAAAATCCTAATACCTCATTGGCTGTCTGCTATATACTCGTACCTGTTCTGCCGAATGGCGCACCACCTCGTTCTCCTCTATCTGTTTCGCCAGGACCTCCCCCTGTCTCCGTAATCGTTTCCTCAAGGTAGTCACGTCGGCGCGGAGCAACCGCATTGATGAATCTTGCGCCCCGACCTTGGCCACCAGCTGCCTCTCTTGCTCTCGTTGCTTGGGCTCAAAACAGCCGCCGACGATGCCTCGAGCAGAACTCCAGGGGTTCGGCTGCACACCGATGAGGGGGCAACAATAACAATGCTGGTCATGCACGCACGGTTGAGTGACCTGGGTCCAGGCGATGCCAACGCACAAAGCAGGGTGGCTATAATAGGCTAAGCGTATAACATGTACCAGGCATTACGTATATATTTCGCTGTCGGTACACAGCACACCCATGTGGTAGCCTCGAGAGAGAGAGAGGAAAAAGAGGAAACGCAAGATTAAAAAGTTGATAGCATGTTTATTTCATCCCTGTGTCTTCGAGGGGGAGGGAGGCGTGAGCGGAACAAGTTCATACATATCATACCAGCATATACCTTGTACCAGTAAAGGTTAGCTGTATAAATAAAACCGTTTCTCACGTTTCCAATCCCGTCGTCTCCAGTGCTTCTTCGGCGTATTCTGGAGCGTCTCAGTCCAGCCTCTCCGGGTAGGTCCTCATCACTGCCTCGGCAGCCGGTGCCGGCGCCACGAAGGCGAGCGTTCTCGACACGCTCTGCTCGGAGGGTATCCTCGAGGAGCATTATCTGTCGCCAAGACAAAACCGGCACAGGGTCGTAGTAAAGGCCGCAAACAAAACCGAAGAGAGCAGCGGAATATTGTGTTGAGATTCACTTGTATGCGGAAATGTGGTTGAGTGGATCGACGCTCTGCAGCAGCACCTGCCAGGTATGTAGGGATATCGAGTCGAATCGTACGTGTATACTATGTACGTATCTTTTACTCGGAACAGCCCTGCAAGTTACGGTTCGACAAACTTATTGAGAATGATGTTACGGTTCGACGAACAGCAATTGGGCCGCGAAGGGATTTGAAACTGAAAGGTTGACAGTTGAACACTTGGCAACAAAAATTAGACGTTGTCGTGGGAAGCAGACGGATTGGAGTGCTTGCGCACGCCCCAAGGATAACTCTCTTTTACTCCCCGCTACTGAACTATCACCAGTTAATTGTGATAAAGCATTGGCTTGTCCCGAGAGCGGTCTTTACAACAACCGAGACACCACGCCTTACACATCTCCATTATCGGTGCAGCCCGGACTGTCTAACCGCAGCTTTGCGCGCTAGCCTCTAAAGACCGTCATCGGCCAGGCGTGTGAGACCAGTCCTCGTCATACGACTTGAGGACAGTCATCACCATACGATCTGAACTCTAAAAGGTTATGAGCTCTCGTCTACGTACTAGCGCGGGACTGCGTCCAGAGACCCTCTCTGTACCCCGCAACATTCCACTCCTGTGGTGTCTGCTGGATTGATTTGTCAGCGACCACATCTCCAGGGACCAACGCTTCGAACCATCACTCGTGCTCGTCAGCGGTCCAAGCCCTCGTTCCTCCTTGACTTCGACAAAACGAAGCAGGAGTAGCTAGCACGTGAGCGAAAAGCGAAGAGTACTACTGATTGAAGAGCTGGGCTATCACGCACGTGGGCGAAGAGAAGGGTGCTACTGCTTGAAGGATACTACTGATACTACTTTTTCGAAGCCCAATACGGGATGCAGCCTCTACGGCTTTTCACAAAAACGAAATACAATCGAAATCAAGCAAGATCACTTTATTGAAACTACGAGTACCCCCGTAGCCCTCTAGAACTATTGCTTGCCGAAATTGCGCCGAAACCCAAACTATTTTCCAGATGGTTCGATCTGGTGTTTGATTGTTTCACGAGCAATACACCGGAAGCCCACATTCGTGCGTGATACTTCGTGCGTAGTGTTTGACGTATTGTGGAACGCCACGGGTTGCTGCACAAGATTAAGTACGCCACGCCACAGGCTTTCGTATTTCGGAACGCCACGAGTTGCTACATAAGACTACGTACGCCACAGGCTGGCATGACCACGGGTTGCTGGACAACAAGTACGGCACGCCACGAGCTAAGGTATTACGGAACGTCACGGGCTGCCGCATAACATAAAGCACGCTGGCAAGGGCGGGGGGTACAATTCACAAGCGTTCCGAAAGTTCTGTGTCTATTCCGGCATCAGTGTAGAATATGCTACAACGATCACTCCCCGGCAGATCGAGATATCCAAAAGTGACGGACGTACGATCGGCCACCATTGACAAGTGCTTGCCGAAGGACGGCAACTTTCCCCCAGCCTTTGGGGTGAAATGTTATTTACGGCTCTCTTTTTGAGCAACACATCATCGCATTGCGCACCGGGCGGAAAGCCATCCTGTATCAACATGTACAATGAAGCAAAAGACCTGGCCATCCTCCGCGCAATCGGAGCCTGGGCGTTCGATCACATCGAAGCGCATACGTCTAAACTGGGAGACAAAGTATAGGAGGGACCGCTCTGCGGGTTTAAAGACAACAGTACGTAGGGCGCATCGTATCTGCAATTTGTCAAAAGGGGACCATCGTGGAGAGTCGACACGTCGCTTTCCTGGAAACTCCACCATACGCTCTGCTCCCGTAGGATAATGAGATCGACCACACCTCCTCCCTCGACTCGTTCATCTTGGGGAAGTCGGGAGAAACCCCCGATCAAGAAAAGCATACTGTTGCGTGAGCAGGTCCAGGACACGCCGCATGACAACCCTGCCACTAGCGGCCTCCCGGAGGAGAATCGAACTCTGGCCAGCCACCGGAACATCTTTGGCTGGGGTAATACCGACTTCATCACCTGGAACTACACCTTCGTTAGCATGTGAGCTGCGCACACCTCACGCCTCCACGCGCAGAAAAAACAAACGACGAAGACAACAGCATCGAAGGCGCCCTTAATGAACGCCAGCTTCGGCAGCTCAAATCACTGACATTCACGGTGGGTTCATCATCGGGTTTTGCTCACGACGAAGAACACCCTTCCTCCGTCACAGCTTTTGTCTGCGCAACAGGCAGCCCTGACTACGCAGCGTTCTCGGGAAAAGACACAAACACAAATGTCCGGATCCTCACCAGCTACGCGGACGCCATCATCCCCCCACAGCGCAAGGACTGGCGGAAGACAATTGAAAATAAGATGACTAGCCTAACGGAGCACGACGTATACGATCTGGTACCTATCACCAGCGTACCCAAGGGGCAGAAGATCGTCGGCTCGGGGTTCGTGTTCAAACAGAAGGCAGACGGTCGGTTCAAGGCGCGACTGGTGGTGAAACTCTATTATCAAGAAGACAGCATTGACATCGGCAAAACGTTTGCACCAGTATGCCGTATCGGCAGACAGCGCGTGTTGCTATTAATAGCTATACCGAGTCAGCATGATTGGCCCCGTCTATCAAGTCGATGTACAGGTTGCCATTCTCCAGAGCAAAAGTTCAAATACGACGTGTTGGTAAAGGCGGCTCCTGGAGACGACACAGAGGGTATAAAGACAGTAGAACCCATGGTTATGAAACGCAAGCGCAAATGTTATGGCCTGTCCCAATCCCCCGCTCCGTGGAACGACACCATCGATGTAGCGCTACTGGGGGTCGGCTTCACACCGACGCCGTCGGACCCTCGCGCTTCCACACATGGGAACAATGACACATTCGCCATTCTCACGCCGTACGTCGACGATATCTCGATCAGTGGAAGCAACCTTGAACCTTGAACCAGTCAAGCGGTTGAAGAAGACCCTCATGGACCGCTTCGCCATGACGGGCATGCTTGTAGCTAGTCCAGTCCTGGCTTGAACGTTACCAGAAGCTACGGAGGAGGCACCTTGACCATTACGAAAAATCGTTACGTCCAGAACATTCTGGAGAAGTACGGGAGGCTGGGGTACCACTCCATGCACACGCCGGAGTATAGACCTGAACTTTCCAAGAAACAGCCGGAAGATAAGCTACTCGGAGCAAAGGGCATCGAACCCTACCAGTCCCTCGTGGGATCGGTACTTTACCTTGCACAGGTCACGCGTTATGACAACCGATATGCGGTCAATCAACTATCCAGAGCATGAAGCACGCCAGCGATGATACACGTGACTGCTGCCAACTACCTACTTCGGTGCCTAAAAGGCTCGCCGGATCCGACCACCATCTACAATACGGGACAGTCCGCCATGCACGGGTACACCGACGCTTCTTTCGTAGCAAATCCGGATAACAGGAGGTCGCCCATAGACTGCCTATTCCTCCTCGGTGGGGCGCCCATCAGCTTCACAGAAAAAACGCAGAATCTGACAGCACAGTCAACAGTTGAGGCCGAACTGACGGAAATCAGTTCCGCAGCAAAGGAGGCTGTACATTTTCAAATTTCATTATTGAGCTGAGCTTCACTTCATTCGATTCAGTGCCAATGAACTGCGACAGCACTGGGGCACTACGCATCGCTGGGAACTCGACGTAGTCGTCACGGACGAAACACATCGCACCACGCTTCTCCTTTCTACGCGAGCTGATCAAAAGCGGGAAGATAATCATCCACCACGTGGTAGCTCATGCGATGCTTGCTCACTGCGCAACTAAGCACCTCGCCAAAATTCAGCACAAAAAACCCTGCGCCAAATCATGGAATTTCCCCCCGCTCAAAAAGGCGACAGTTTCACGAAACGCTGATTGGCTGATTAGGGCCACTCAACGACTGGTTGATATCGCTCAAAAACTCGACCAAACTCTCGACTTCGAAAGACATGCTGGTCCAACTTCCACCAGTATACCATCTTCACCAATAGTGCTTCCGTCGACTATCGCCATCATGTCTACTGTACCAACGAGGAAGAACAACGACAACTTCTACTCAGGCAAGCGCGTAACATTTTCCTAGGAAATAGTATGGGGCGATGTTGCCGAGAGCTTAGATAGTCGAATCGAGGAAGCCGTACGGGCAAGATTCGACACTTAAGGTTAACGAGCTCGCACGCGAAATAACACCAGGTAAACTAACCCACTAGAGCCATGAGGCTAACGGCATAATTTACCCTATGTTGTACTTCACTTACGAACTCGATAACCATATCCTCGACTCTTATCCACGAGGCTTCCTTGACTCGAATATCTAGGCTCTCGACATCACCATCCGATACCACTTCCTATTAATAGGAGAGTATGAGCACTTGCCTAATGCATGGAATGTCGAGGATCACATAGGTGGGTTGCGGGAATCGGTCATCAAAACCTTGGAAGCCGAGTACACGCTCGTAAAGAAGTGAGCGCATACCTACAGCAGCACCGTGTGTATACGTGTACGTAATGACAAAATATGTCTCGGACGACGAGTACATTATGTACGTAGCTTTTACTCGAACAGCCCTACAAGTTACTGTTCGACCGACCCATTGATAATGGTGATATGGTTCGACGAACAGCAACTATGTGTAGCTAAGATATTTGAATTTAACAGGTTTGACAGTTGAAAATATGGCACCAAGAAGCAGACGTTGTCGTAGGAAGCAGAGAAACTGGAGTGCTCGCGCACGCCCCGCAGACTCGCTCTCCCTTTACCCCCCGCTCTTGAAAGCTCACCAGTTCGCGATGAAACAGTGGCTTGCACGGAGAGGACTTTTACTATCACTGAGACATCACCGCCTTACACATCTTCATTTTCAGTGCAGCCCGGACTGTCGAACAGCAGCTACACGCGATAGCCTCTAAATATCGTCATTGGCCAGCGTCTAAGACCAGTCCTCGTCATACGACTTAAGGACAGTCATCATCTGACGATCTGAATTATAATACCTTTCAACCTTGCGTTTCCAAAAAGTGCCGAACGAGTGCCCAAAATGCGCTGAAAGCTCGCACGCTGCTTGCGCTGCGCTTCCAACAAATGACTGACGAAAGTGCACGCAAATGTTCATGAATCGTAGTATATATGTCACGCAGCTCGCTCGTGGAATAAAGGGCCCGCTTACTTTCTCTCCAACCAATACTTGAACCTTGGGAGTCAGGTCAGGCGAAACTGATAATCCCTAAATTCAATACGCGCTGCCTCTCTTGACACATAAGGTGATCATAGGGCACATCTCGCTCGGCGGTTCCACCATGCCGTTACGCAATGATGCGCCATCGCACGCGTGTTATATTTTCTGTAACTGCCATGCCGCACCGAAAGGTAACAACCGGCATATCGCGAGTAATCCAGCCCCCGAAACCCTTACCAGGAGCCTCCCGGTGTAAAACCCTCCGACGTATTGGACACCTCGACTAAAACATCTCAACTGCTATACATAATGCCTTGGAGCCGCTGTGCTCATCACTTGTCAAATAATCAACCATTAACTTATCAGCTCATCAAACAATCGATCAATCAATTCATCAATTTAATCAGATCATCAAAACCATTATCAAAGCAAAATTGCCGAAGCACACGCCAACGCCATACAACATATTTTATATCTACGACAACAGATCATAGACAATAGCATGCGGCAAAACGACTCTCGCCACTCTCGTCATTGTCCGACAGACCGCGCTCTCACGTGTTTCTTAAGCCTGAACGTGGCTGAATCTTCGACCTCGGCCCTTGTCTCCTGGTCCTTCTTCCTCCTCGCTTCCACATCTCGCACCTGAGCTTGAAGCTTCCTGCAGTCGGCCTCCAAGCCGGCAAGGGCCTCGCCCGCCACTCGTGTGCGGTCCTCGGCGTGGGCTCTCCGCTGCTTGCACATTGCACACACAACAAAACGCATCACGCAAACGAAGCGCAGCAAACAAACGATGCGTCGTTTGGGCTGTTGGTTCTCATTGGACAGAAGCGCACCACCTCACTGATTTTTAGTCTACCAGGCTCTAACGTTCATGTCGGGAGACAAGCGTCTCACAAGCATCGGGGTACGCGGCCCATGCGGTACACCAGTCGTGATCTTTTTATAGTGACCGTATGGCCAGCCAACAATACCGACACTATACTCGTAGCGGCAACCGGCACTACTCCGAACACTACCACACTCGTGAATCCCACCTGTTATTCCACACGCACTTTTAGCCGGCAACAGGTACTGGCAGTATAGAGGAATCAGGCTGGATATTATGCAGTATTATTTTTGTGATTGAAAACGGAAGGAAGTCGGATTTTTGACCGGCAACAAATCCCACCACATCGTTCTTCGGTGTGCCATCTTATCGTGATTTTGGTTTTATTTCATGGGGGAACCAAGAAAATCAGAACAGAGATGAGATTTTGAACTCCACGACACGAACGAGTGATCTACGCCGGGTTGGGCGATCAACCTTCACCACCAGGTCTTTGAAGACAGGGAACGGACTGGGAACCTCCTGCGGAGCTGCGTAGGGGCTTGTCTAGTCGCTGTGGGCCAGCAAGGACCTCTCGCTCTCACGGAGCATGAGCTGCTGTAGCGATCGTAGTCAGAAAAAAGGCGTTAGATTGTTTTGATGGTTTGTTTTGGCCATGGCGCAGCTAGCTGCTGCTGTGCGGCCACAACACATGCGATGGTGGCCAAGGTGCTGATGCTTTCCCTCTCCCTGGTGGTCGATGCACGAGTGCTGTGTCCCAGCTGTGTACAAGAGTAGCCAAGCACGCAGCGCCGTGATCCGTCGTGAACCCACAGTCTATAACCCATACAAAAGTATAGAATGCCTCCGAGGTCTCGTGCAAAAGCGTTTTCAATCACTTTCTAAAATATCACCAAGTGGTTGAAAAAGGCCGCCAAAAAAAACCATTTGGTCAGATTTTATCGATGATAATATCTCGGAGGAACATTTTTTCCACCAAACAGGCCCCATAAGGGCCCGTACAAACGAGGAACACAAAACCTAAAAACAAAACCTAAAAACAAACCCTAAAAACGAACAGACTTTAGGTTTTTAGTGTAAAATCGAAGATGGTGTACAAACGCAGGATACGCGTGAAAAACAAAAGCGAAAAACAAAAGCGAAAACGAGTCAACGGTCAAGGTGGAAGACCAGCAGTAATGCACCACCCAGCTGCGGTAGAGGCGACGCCCAGCCCTGAAAAAAGAGGAGAGTGTGCCCACATGACTAGCCGACCATACTCTGCTGCTGCAATGGCGCCCGTAGCCTGGAGCGCGAGATCTGCGCTGGATAAAGTACGGGTGCTGTACAAAAAAGTTTCACCCCTTGCTACAAAGATGATTTTTGAATGTACAGCAGCACGCAATTCGACTTGGACCGCCCCATGAGCCACGGTTTTGGCTACGGCGTTGAACACTGCATTGCCTGGCACCAGCCGCATGTCGTTCGCGCCTTGTCTGCTCTCTGTCTTCTGGCTGTCCAGTGTACGGGGCGTTCGTAGCTGCGGTTGTCGCCATGATCTCCGTTCTCGCTGGGCTGTTCATCTTTCGTGTTTTGGTTTTAGGGTCATTTTAATCGATTTTCGATTAAAATAAACCGAAGAGCAAAAATATCCCATCGCGGTCTCCTGGGTCTCTTTTTTTTCTGTTTCGCCAATCAGAGGGAGTGAATCTTCATAACTCATTTTAGGTTTTGTTTTTAGGTTTTGTTTTTAGGGTCAAAACGCTCCGTTTGTACGGGCCCTAAGACGCGATTTTGATCAAATCTGATAATATTTGGGATTAGATACCCCGAAACCTCCGTAAAGATTAATATAATCACCAAAATAATACTGCATAATATCCGGCCTCACTACTGCATACCAGGTATACCAGGTACAGATGTAATAGTCATGAACTTACCTGACTTCACGACAGCTATTATTATGTACCTGTACCTCCTTTCAGCAGTTTCAGTGCACTCGTACGCCAGTTGGCGTGCGTGCGTGCCTTGCCATTTTAAAGCAATTAATATGCAGTCAAACACTATGATGAAGCTATAAAGTACCTATCATACGACACTATTAATAGCTGTAACAACTTAAACCGTACGGTGCATCAAGTATGTGCTATGTGCTACCTCATGCCTTGTCATCTCGTGTACTACTACTCAGTATTGCCTGTACCCGTACGTACGTACGTACTGGTAGTCACCTCGACACTCGAGTGAAGCATAAGTGGAAGAATAGTATCAGTAGTGGAAGAGTAAGAATATCAGTGGAAGAATAAGGATACTCGTACGAGTACCAGGTGGAAGAAGATAGAATCTATCAAGAATCAATGATACCGGTATGATATGATAAATACAGCAGTGCAGCAGTATCGACGCATACATAGGCTAGGACTACTATGATACTATACGACGTACACGCAGTTTATACCCGCGTACGTACACCGTATTCAAGTGGAAACAAACCAAGGCAGGGCAGGGCACTTCGTTCGCCAACAGCCAACAGCCAACAGCCAAGATATATAATGTGATAACGATTCCATCACGTACGGTAAACCGCACTCTTGCTAGAACCCAACAAATCGCCTCGTTTGTTCCCTTTTGGACTCTTGGTGTGACGCCGACACCGCTTCAAGTGATAACGACGCCGACACAAGGCGATAGGGTAGGGCAGAGACTCAACACGGCTCCGGCTAAGACCACTGTAAGAGTTGACAGGCGGGGACAGAGGGCTTAGGGCAACCTCGAAACCCACCCGCTTTGCGTCTGCGACCTCCCGATGAAGTTGTACCGCATCCGCTCGCCCCGCAGCGTTCTCAAGCTGTTCCTCGGCGTAAAACAGCCTCATCTTGAGATCAAACTCGCTCCTCTCCAGTTCCTGGATCCTCGCCTGCGTCTCCTGCAAGCTGATGCCCTCGCCACCCGCCTCCAGCCTGTCACTAGAGCTGGCAGGACGCCCATACCCTCGTGATCCCTTTCTCTCTGGCAGTGGGTTTTGGTCCCCGGTGCTGGCATAGGCAGTGACATCGTCACACTTTTGGTTGCTGGTGGTTTTCTGCGAAGAAAGGGGGTTTGTCTCGAACGAAAGCCGCCTCTGGCGACGAGCAGGAGTAAGAGATCCATTGATGCCCTCCTTGCTTCGAGGGTGGGCTTCCAAGGACGAGAATGCGGTTGAGCCTTCCGGCATTGTGTACCCCTTTGCGCCGGAACACTGCTCCCTTGCCGGGGTTTCCATAATATTGTGCGTGTCTGCACCCAGGACTGCGTCGCTAAAATACCCGAATAGAGCGGGACAGCCGTGCTCCCGCCTTGCGACACACTGCCGAACACTTGCAGCAGAGACAACACAGCACACTGCACCTAGCCAGCCATGCCAGCGCAAGCAGTATTGGTATGCCGTGCTTCGTCGGCCTCCTGGTGTGCGGTCGCTAGCACATATCTCAAACTCCAGCGGAAAAGCCCGTAGACCCCACCACACCCACCACGCAGAGAGCGATGCAGAAGAAGTTGGCCGCCTCTCTTGTTCTACCTGCTCTCGGCTCATCGGCTCATCAGCAAGAGCCAGGCTTGCGAATGAACCGGTGCCTGCGCCTGGTCGCTATTGAAGTCGCCCTTGAAGAATCGATTTTCAACCGTGACCACCTCGTACCCCTGGGGGACGAACGGTGTGTTTGCTGCCGTCGTTCGCGTTGCAGGGCCGATGCCTCATTGTGAGCAGAAAGGCAGAGAGGTCCCCTTATAAGCAAGATAGGGCGCAAGTTCGCCATCGCTTTCTTCTTTTTTTTCTTCACTGCGGGGGCGCTGATGAGGACGCGAAACGCTATTATTGCACATGTCGTCATCGAGAGACAAACATGTGAAGATGAAGACACTACTGTGACTACCACCAGTTGACGGCACACTCTTGCCTCTTGCCCCTTGAGAGACAGGCAAGCAAGCCCGGGATTGGTAGGTGAGTTAAATTCGAATTCCGGCACATGCCAGCTCAGCTTCATTCCTAAGAGTTTCACACCTCGGATAACGTATAATACATCGATGTTAGGCTCAGCGGATTTTGTTTTCAACTTTACGTTATTACGTTAGTTACCTGATTTCTAGATACTACTGTGGTAGCATGATGTTATAATACGTTACGATATTGGCGGATGATTGCGTAACACAATGTTATCGTGTTAGCTAGATTCCGTACGGGCAACAGTCTACGTATAGGATTACTGCTGTACTCTGCTGTACTTTGTTTTAGTTTGTGACTCATTGCGAGTAACATAGCGTTAGGATGTGTTAGCAGAAATGCTAATTGCATGGTAACACACGTCGGGTAAATAACGTACATGATCGACAAAACACTAACACATTGTTAAGTGTAACACTGATAACACATGTTACGTACCCAAGAATCCACAACCGTAACGTAGCAACGTTATGTTACAGCAATGACAGGTCCAACCGTAACGCTGTGATTAACACACGATATGTGCCCCAAGAGCCCAAAACGGACCACGGCCGGGGGGAAGGTGGCCGGCAGTGGGAAGTGCCTTGCAGTTCGCCGAACTCCTTGAGGAGGAGGGACCCCGGCTGGTACCTGCCAGTTATGTGACGACTGGTCATCACCACACTTTCGAGCACATGGTGATGACCCATGGAATGAGCCCAACCTCTTCGTTCCTGTTGTGCTCCCTGTTCAGCGATGCCCTGGGCATGCCCCGAGCGGCTTACCTCGAGTTCCCCCGCCCGAGGGAATGGCAAGCGGCCGCCGCCGACTACCGTGAGCGTTTCGCCGCGTACGCCATCCGACCACGGGATATCATGCTCCGACTCCCAAACCGGAGGATCTACATATCACCTCACGTCCAAGAGTTTCTGGCAGGCCTCCACGCCTAATGGGAGAAACGCCTGACTAGGTGGACCCTCGGGGTCCGAAATTAATTGGAGACAGGTGACGTGGTGCCTCCTTTTCCGACGGCGGTGGCAGACGCACCAGGAGGGTCGGGCCAGGCACTGGAGAGCGAGACGTTAATAAGGGGGCAGAGCGACCAGGGTGGCACTACTGGAAATACCATAGAGAACCGTCAGGCCGAGGGGATCAGGGATGCTACGTCAGCAGGACAAGTGGAGATTCCCCGGACAACATCCAGCACAGCCCTGACTAGGTGCACCCTCGGGGTACTAAACGTGCGGGAAGCAGGTGATGAGCTACCTTCTCTTCCGACGGCGGGGTGGACCCCTGGGGCCCAAAACGCGTTGGAGGCAGGGGACGATTTGCCTCCTTTTCCGACGACGGCGGTATCCACAACGGAGGAAACGGTCCCGGCGGCGGAGAGCGGTCCGCAAGCTGGGAGGCAGGTGGAGCAGGGAAGCGCCGCTGGGAGTGCCGTAGAAAGCCGTCACACCGAGGGGGGTAGGGAGGCCGCGCTAGCGGGACAAGTGGAGATCCCCCAGGCACGGCCCAGTACCGCCTCGGCAACATTGGCAACGGCAACGTCCCCTCGGTCAGCTGGAAGCTCATCGCCTTCATGCGAAGGCCGCCAAGGTGGAATGGGGGAAAATACTGGAGGTTCCTGTCCAAGTGCTGCGCTGCCTCTGCCTCCGGCGGCGGGGACGACACCACCGGGAGGAGAAACTTTGGCGTCGCCGGAAAGGGGACAGGTGGATCAGGGAAATGCTGCTGTAGTAGCCATGGCAAACCTCCAATCAGCAAGAGACAGGGATGTCACGCCGTCGGGAAGCTCGGAGGTCCCCCCGACACCGCCCAGCGCCACCCCAGCAACACCTGGGGATACTTCCTCTGAACCTGGTAGCGCAGCCGGGGAGGGGGGGGGCACAAGAGGCGGACGAGGCCGACTGCGTGGGTCTGGGAGGGGGTCACGAGCGGCAAGCACTGGGAGAGGGGCCGTCACAAACCGGGGAATATCCCTCGACCCGGGGGTAGTGAGCCACCCCTGGCTCCTGAACCGAGAGGGGGCAGCGCGCCGCCCTCGGCTCCTGGGTCGAGAGTGGGCAGCGAGCTTCCCTCGGCTCCTGGATCGAGAGAGGGCGGTGGCGAAGAGAGAGAGCTCCCCAGGGAAGGAGGAGGCAGCGAGGGAGGAGGACAAGCATCGGGGAGCGGAGGGCGACTCCGTGCATTCATTGGCGCCAGCCAAGACGGCGTGATGTGCGGGGGGTGCCGAGCGGCAGTTGCTCGGGGGCACAGAGTGGTAGGGCTGCCGTGTGGAAACCAGCATGTTATGCACGCGCGGTATGTGGTAGAAGCTATCTAAAGGGGTGGGTCACACGCACGACTCACGTGCGCTACACGTGGGTGCACAGCCCGCCATGGGAGACGAGAATCACTGGAGGTAGCAGTTCAGGATGATCCTGGACTCCAAGTTACGGTCGCAGGACGTGGAGGAAGGCCGGACAACAACTGCGATGAACGGAGGGAAGAGTTATGCTACCCTTGGGACCAAAATTCGTTAGGAATAGCAGGGCCACTCGATGACGTTTCTCTTGAACATCTCCAACAACGTTTCATCACCGTTGTTAAGGTGCAGCCGGGGCTAGCTACTGCCCACGCCAAGCTTCTCACCCACGTGCTTGGTCTCCTAAACCACGCCCTCGGAGCGCATCGGCCAAACAGACACTCCGAGACGCCGAGTTCGCTCCTGAGGGCCATCAAACTGTGGTACATCGTGCCAGCACTGCTACACTCGCAGGACAGCCGCGTGAAGCGACGCGAGAGATTGGCGTCTGTCGAACGTGGCGATATCACCCTTATTCTCCCGTGGTTGATGGAGTACACCAGCCGAGTATCGACACGGCTCAGGGGCCCAACCTACGAAGCCACAGACGCGGCCAAGTGCGAGAGAGCGTCGTCAGCCTGTCGCCACCCGAGCGGGGTGTCAGTGGCAGCACGTGGTCTTCTCGCGGAACCGCGCGCGCCCGACGACGAGGTGACATGGGAACGGATGAAAGCAAATTCCCGGGGGAAGACCGTGCTTCCGTCTCCGGGTCAGCTGCGGCAGTGGTGGCAGCAAGCTCCACGGAACCGGAGGGAGGGAGTATTCCCAACTGGCGTCCGGACAAGGAATTCGATCCGCAGGTGGCCCTCGACGTCATCAGCTCCCGAAATGCGCTACCAGGCGCGGGGACTGACAGTCTACGCTTCTCACACCTGCAGTCGATCATCAGGACCGGCTTCGGTCGCGAGAAGTTCGGAGCTAGCATCGAGGCCTTCTGGAGGCGGATCTTCGACGACCCCGGTGCATTTCCGCCGAAATTATGGCAGCTCTCCTTGCAGTCCAACCTCACTGCCTTGGGGGGGAAATGCCGCCCCGTATGTGTAGGTATGACGTGGAGACGTCTTCTCGCAGCCGGGACTATGCGGCAGTGCCGGCCACGGCTGGAAGAGATTAATCGTGAGGCAAGGCAGTTTGGGGTAGGGGTTCGAGGGGGGGTGGAGCAGGTAGCTCTACACTCCTGGGTGCACCATGAGGCAAGACACTGGCTCATCCTAACCGACTGTTCCAACGCCTTCAATACGGTGAAGCGGACGGCAGTACTTGCCGAGGCGGCCACTTGCGTGCCCGCGCTCGCGCCGCTCATCGCAAAATGCGACGGCGAGAGGCCCGCCCCTGTGTTCTTCCAAATGGATTCGGGGGAGCGGCGAAAGGTCGAATGTTCCAGCGGAGTGCAGCAAGGGGACGCCATGGGCCCGGCGCTGTTCTGCATGCCATTGCTGCCAGTACTGAAGCGGGTCCGCGAGGAGTTCGAACCCAGTGGTGTTGAAGCCTTCGCCTACCTCGACGACATCAGCATCGGTATGTCAGAGATCACGCCGAACACTGTGAGAGTAGTGCCCTTTCTCCGACACGAGCTGTGCGAAATAGGCATCACCATTAACCAGTCGCTTTGCCTCCATAAGGGTATGTGCCTACGCCGGAAGATATTGCACTTCTGGGGGGCATCGGTGTTCGCCTTGCGGAAGGGGGTGGGGTAAAGGTGGTTGGCGTGCCCATAGGCAACGATGCATTCGCGGTGAACAGTGCCGTGGAAATAGTCCGAGATGGGGGGGCAGAGCAACTCGCACGCATCCTGCCGCGTATGCCGGACAAACAGTCGGCGAACCTCATCGCCACCAGCTCAATGGTACAGCGGACCTCCTACATTGAGCGGGTAATGGACCCGGAGCTGTCACTACCCGCGTGTCAGCGGGCAGACACTAGCGCGATGTGGATGCTAGAGCGCCTTCTCGAGATTCCAGGGACAACAGATGAATCGTCGTTCTTTGCGGACGGATGCCCGGCGGACCGGTTGACGCTACAGCCCCACCAGAGAGCGCAGGCGAGCCTCTCCACGGGGGCCGGGGGGTTTGGACTGTCGTCGGCTGAATCAAGGAGAATATCAGCGTCCGTCGGGAGCTTAGTGGCGACGGGGCCAGAGGTCCTTGCTGACCTCTCCGGTCCATTGGGAGAAAGAGTCCGAAGGGAGTTGCCCAATTCGGACCTCGTCCGCCGCATATGGAGTAGCGTCAGGGACCTTTGCGACATTCACGGCGTATCGGAGGAGGCAATGGCGAACGTGGTCCCCGAAAGCTGGCGGAACAGGGCGTTCCATACGAATGGCGATGGAGTAGCAGGGCAGTCTGATGTGGAGGTACTACCGGCACATGACGCCCAAACGATCAGCTCCCACAAGGCGCAGCACAAGCTGGGGCAGCAGGTGAACCGGGTACGGTACCAACGGTACGTTGCTTCCCTGGACCACCTCCCCGAGGCAGCAGTACCGTCGGATCCGAACGACGTGTTCGGGTGAATCGAACCAAGCGATATTGCCAAGGCTCGGCAACGGAGGCTATCGGGACCAGGCGCTGTCGCCTGTTTGAGGGCAAGACCGGTGGACCCGCCACGAATCATATCGGCTTCGGAGTTCGTGTCTATGGGACGGCGTTTCCTGGGAATGGAGGAGCCCCTAGCGGCGAGGTGCCCCTGCTGCGAAGCGACGGATGCCAACACGCGACACGCGCGCACATGCCACCGAGCAGGCGCGCAGGTAAACCAGCATCAGCCGCTGGTCCACGCGCTGTCCCGCACCTTCAAGCGGTTAGCCATCCGCCATCAAGTGGAAAG